>JAEQBH010003443.1:0-210650 GCA_016808115.1 Tetrastigma voinierianum
ATATTAATGTTGGGATTCAAGACATGATTTAAAGGCCATGGTATCTTTGGTTGCCATTGGATCACATGAGACAAAAATATTGTGGCGCTTTGTTTTATTCTGCTGTTTATCTTCGCACATTGTCATGCTGGTGGGAAGATGTTACTAACTTGATATGCAATAAACCCGATAGAATGCAAACTGGCTATCTTGTTAGTCTATACTGACTAAAATCAACTTCTACTGTATCTTTATGTTGAAGTCCATCATAAATCGTTGCATGCTTTTTCATATACTTCCTAAATAGAATCCCTGCTATGTTTAGAATTTGACGTTGCACTTATTCATTTATCTGAATGCCTCAATAGATTGGATTCCCTCGTTACTTTTATATGAAACATAACAAAAATGTACTGATTTGAATGTTAAGACTTCATTTTTCTCTTACAATGATGAAGTATTGCTATTACTGCAGGGCTTGCGGTGAAGCTCTTCCGGTGTGGTTCAAAAATTCAATATTGTATTATTGTAAGTATAATTTTTGTCAGTCATATTTTCTGCTGTCTATTATTATCACATCATTTATCTAAAATTTATCTTTAAATATCTAGCAAACAGCTATGAAGATGATGATGAAGTTCGAATATCTCTAAAATTCCACCTGGCATTGTTTCACCCATCATTGTCCCTGATTGGGCAAGGTATCCTTCCACCATCTCTGCAGTTTTTTTTTTTGGCATGAGGCGACCAGTGAGCCCAGCCAAAAACATATCACAAAATATCTTGCAGTTGGCAACTGAACTAGTAGACTAAGCCTTCATGGCCTGGCTGGGGATTCAGCCTCACAGACAACTGGAAGTATCTTGCAGTTGGCAAACTAAACTAGTAGACCAAGTTTCTCATGACCTGCTGGGGATTTAACTTTTCAAAGGCAGGTTCCGCATCTGGAAGCTTTTATGACCGCACTCCACCCAAAACATCCTTTCTAGTCACGAACTGAGAAGTGCTGTCACTTCACTCTTCTGCAGGATCTGACTCTCGGTAGAAGGGGGCAATGAGGTAAATGAACTGTTATGTAACAGACACAGATATTGAATCCTCTTTGAGTGAGAATCTTGTTTGTTTGGGATTTTTACCGTTGTAGTTTTTTAAGTGTGATTTTTTGTGTTTACTTCATAACTTGCTGTAGATATGAAATCATTCTATGGGTTGGTTCAAATTTGTGATACCCAGATGAAGAAGTTACAGTATTTTTTTTAAACAAAAACGACTTTATTAAAAAATATGTCATTCATGTCGCTAGTTAAATTTTTTCATGGATCTGATTTTACTCTATTCAGATTGAATGTATTGTTCCTGTGTTCAGAATTACTGATTTATATACTAGCCAAGCTTTTGATTTACTTAAAGTGCAGAGCTGCACATTTACGGACAACCTAAAACCACACTGGACCCAGATTACCATGCTAAATCTCTCTTCTTCTTTTATTATTTTATTGTTTTTATTTTTCTTGCTTCATGTTTTTGTCCTTAATATCATCAGTGACTTCATAAAGCAATGCCATAAACATAATGCTTGATGTTTCCACTTTTAAAATATTGTTATGTGCTAATGTAGGATGACGTTCTAATCCTTGGATTTTATGATTTTAGGTCGAAAGGCCGCTTGAGAACAGAAAACAACATGCTTCACATGGTAATATGTTTAAAACCAGTATTCCTGTGTGTTTTCATCAGACAAGAAATTAAAAAGAAAAGTGTATATATATAAACCTCAACATATTAGCAGTGTTCATGAGAGAAAGGAACCTGTCTCATGGAATTTTCTTTTTAGACTATCAAAATCCATTGCAAATACCTTATCACCCTCGGAGGTTGTAAAGAGTTTCATCAGTAAATTGTTAAATATGTTTTTCAGTTCATCCCCCTTATGTTGAATTGAATGTGTTGAAATGGTCCAACTCATCGAAATTTTCTATGCATTTTTCAGATTTTGAAACACCAGAAAATGATTGAGGAGCTAGTGGAGGAAAATGAGAAGGTTCGCCAGGTACTGGTGGAAGAATTGAACATACCACCCTGCAAGCTCCAAACCAGTAATTCAAGAATTGAAGAACATACATCATTATCCGAAGATTGTTCCACTAATTAACTAGACAGAGATCACCATGAAGATTGTTTTGATTGTCGCAGGAAAAGAAAGAAAAAGTGATAGGAAGAAAATTTGTGTGCTACTTAAGGAGACTTTATTATTTAACTTAGCAACTCTTGTTTGGCCTGGGTTTGAAGATTTCGATTGGCATTATCACCCAGCATAGCATAAACATAGAGTTAGCAAGGAAAATTGGAGAGTTGGAATCCAATACCAGAAAGACAAGTACAAACACTTGGGCAAGAACAATCTGGAAGGGGTGATTTGATATATAGGTGCATGGAGGTAATAATATAACCTTCCTTTTTTTTCTTTGGGGTTTCTTTGTTTCCTTGTTTTTTGTTAATTGCATATTTTTTGCTTCACCCCATCACTAAAACAGAGGAGGGTATATGTACTTTCATTTCAGCTTCCTGCAGCAACTATTATTTATTCCAATTGTTGCTGATGCCCATCAGCTCCTGCCTTCTGCAGGCCATATTTTGGATCTGTATAGTGTTTCCCACTTTCCACAGTTACTGGAATGGGCTTATGAAGATTCTTGACAAAGTTTGTTTGTTCAAAGCTGGGAATCTCAGCCAACCAAGTCAATTCCTTTTACAATGCTATGGTACTTTTACCCCCTTACTACTTCAACACTAAATCAAGATGGCCACATAGTGAGAAAGTTCCTAAATAATTGAGCATGCTTCCCCTTTCTACATGTTAGGGTAGGCCCAATCTATTTTGGTATCCTTGGCCTATATATAAATTGTCATTATTTAATTCATCCTCCTCCCTCGGTAATGGTTAAACTAGTCTAGTCAGGTGGTTGATGGACAAAACCAAGAGGCCCACATATTTATGTCAGAGTTAATGGTAAAATTCCTCAAAGAGACATCTGGCAGTTCTTGTTATCAAGAGAAGAAGATTGGGAGAAGAGGGGTTTCTACTGGTGATTGAGAGGAACTCATAATAGAAATAGCACATCGCTGAAACTTAAACAAAGGATGGAGAAGCGAGTTTAATGTCAAAATAATTTAAATCTATTAAAAAAAATACATTAATGACTTCTTCTCTTCAAGATGATCATCCAACTAGCCTTTTTGAATTCAACTAGACATCCATGTGTTTAGAAAATCGCATTTATCAGTTGGGGTTTTGAAAATTAATCTTAAAATTATATTTATCAACTATGGTTTTAAAATTAATTTTTAAAATTATATTCACTAATAACGATTTTAAGATTAGTTTTTAAAATTGCAGTTGGTATATAGATTAATTTTCAAAAACATAATAGATGAATGAGGTTTTTAAAACATGTGAATGTCTAGTTGGATCCAAAAAGACTAGTTAGATAATTATTTTGGAAAAAAATCTATTTATATTTTTTTATAAATGAATTATTTTGACATTAAACTCAAGAGAAGAAGAAGAGGTGAATGAGACAGTCAGTGGCCAAAGTAGGAATTGCAGTCTTTTTCAAAGACTGCTTTGGTGTTTCATTAAAAAGGGATTTTTTTTTTTTCTGATTACCACTTTTGAGGTGGGGGAATCCAATGCTTTTTCCACAAAGGACACCCTTTATTTTTTGGGGAGGTGGGAATCCAATGTCTCTTCCACTCAAATCAACAACTCCAAATTTCTTGCATTTAGTTGATATTCTATTTCTCAAACTCATTATTCAGTCAAATGTTACTTTGTAAGATCTCAACATCCAACTAAACCTCCTACATAAATTATTAGATTTAGAGTGAATTTTACCTTTTTGTTCACATTCTCCCAAAATTGTAACAACCCATTTGTGGTTTTTGGAAAAAAAAAAAGAAGAGAAGAAAAAAAAGCCACCCACAAACCAATTCTGATAGATGAAACTCAGAAGAATATGCATAAACTTTTTAATTATAAAAAAGAAGGAAGGTATGTAGTGATTCTTTAATGATAGGTATGCCATTCTTAGTATATTGAATTACTCACTAATATTTAAGAATGTCTAAAGACCAAGTGAAGAAAGAGAATATGTCATTTTAGCTAGTGTGCATATTGTTTATTGCAAGGCAAAGGCAGAATCTCACACACCCAAACTTCTTTTTTCTTTCTTTTGTTTTTCATTGTGGTGGGGGTGTAAATATTTTTATATTGGCTGCAAAGTTAAAGCCTAAAGAAAAGAAAAAGGTGAAAAGAAGGAATGGGGGGAAATTGGAGAATAATGAAAAGAATTTATGGGGGGAGACAAAACACTCCATGTGCACATCTCTATCATCCTCGTGTAGCTTTGTCCCAACTGAGCCCCACCAGTCACCACCACCAACCATCCTCTCCTCCTCTTAGGCCTCTTTCTCCTTCCACACACCTCTCCAAAAGGACAACTATTCCCCCCATTTCCAAAAAGCTATCTCATAATTCTACCCCATCCAGCTGGTCACCTAACCCTCCATCCTCCCCTTTTTTCCTCTTTCCATTCCCTCCCTTCCCATCTACCCCCTCCCCCTCTCCAATCACCCAATAATTAGCCTTCTGTAATCATTCTTTGAGTTTGAAAAAATTTAGCATTTTACTAGAATCTGAACTTGATTAACATGAAATGAAACTTTCATCATCCTCGTTATCACAAATTTTGAATTGCTAATGGGTGGAGTTGAGTCAAGTCAAAGCCTCACTCTGTTAGTCTGAAATTTATGGAAATGCGAACCCAAAAAAAAAAAAAAAAAGAGGTTAAAAGGCAAACAAGAATGACAGGGTGGTTCTTATTCATCTAAAGTCAAAATGCTACAAAATGTAACATCCGGATAAAATCTAGCAACCGTCCTCACAAATCACAAATGGGGTTCGAAAAATCACAAGATAAAAAAACAAAAGAAAAAGAATACACAAATGATTATCTTAATCTACATGGAAGTTGGGAACTAAGTGAAGTCTGAAAATCAATGAAGAGCATGTGATGTGACTAAACAAGCAGCGCTGCAACTCCCCCCAACAATGCCACCCACCCCATGCTGCTCCTCCCATGCACGAACCCACCACTTCCATCCGGCGGTGATGCCGGTGACGACGGAGACGGAGGCGAAGGCGAAGACGAGGGTGATCCTTCCGGCGACGGAGGCGAAGGCGAAGACGTGGGTGATCCTTCCGGCGACGGAGGCGAAGGCGAAGACGAGGGCGATCCTTCCGGCGAAGACGAGGGTGATCCTTCCGGCGACGGAGGCGTCGGTGGCGAGCTAACGGCCGGGCCTGGGCTCGTGGCGGGAGTCGAAGCCGGTGGGGGTGAAGAAACCGGCGGGGATGTCGGGGACGATGCCGGCGGGATATCGATGGTGTCGGCGGGGACACGGGACGGTGTCGGCGGGTGGTTCGTGGCTGTCGGGGAGTAGCGGTAGCCGTCGGGGGTGGCGGTGGGGCGTAGCGGGAGGGGATGCGGAGGGGGGCGTAGCGGAGGAAGGAGGGGCGGCGTGAGGCGGAGCGGGGAGGTCGGAGAGGGGAGGGGCTCCAGAGTGAGGAAGCGGCGAGTGAGAGGGGCGACGGCGAGAACGACTATGGCACGTGCGACAGCCAAGCATGACTATGACTGAGAGCTGAGATTTGAGAATTGAGACTTGGGAGTTGGAGGAGGTTTTGGGTTTGGGTTTCGAGAGTGTGCGCTCTACTGCTGATTGTTTGGCTATATAGACAGAGAGAGAGAGAAAGTGGCATGGACCCCATTGCTTTCAGATTTTTCCCACTATTCTCACACCCTGTTCCATCAACTCCTTCGTCCAACTTTATCACATCAAGCCACGTCTATATTCACATATTACCCTTTTCCCATTCCTATACGATAGTCGATAGATAGTAAGGCCTCGCTTCGCTAACAGTTTTATTAAGCACTTACTTTTACTTTATATTGCATAGACGAAAGCTATATCATGCATTTCTATATAATAAAGCTATTTATATTTAATGTATATTTTTAAGTGTTTTTGGCGCATTCAAGGAATTTTTAATTGTACAAAAGATAGTTTTATCAATAAAATGATCGATTTTCAAGCTTTTCTATAAGTTTTTCCATAAAACTTATTGAAATAAATTAAAATAAGTTTATAAGAGGTCATAAGTTATTTTTATAAGCTTTTTAAAACACCTATAATTTTTATTTAAAATACTTAATTAAAAAAATAAACTCAAATAAACTATAAATAAGTTTTCCTAAATACACCCTAAATATACAATTCAAAAAAGTGACCCCCTCACCATCTCCAACCACAATCCTTTATTTTTTTTTTTTACCTTTAAATTGACATTTTTTTTCATTTAGAGGCTAAGATCCATTTTTTTTTCACTTTCAACTCCAATCCATAATCTTTAAATTCATTTTTAAATCATTATTCATATCTCAATTATTATAAAAAAAAAATGGGAGAATGTATTTTAATATTCATATTCGTATATATGAATAGGGAATCTTTTGTACATGAAGAGCATATTCATATTTATATATTTAGTATGTAAATAATTCTGATGATAGATCTGGCTGGCTATCTTGCAACAAAGAATGATAGGAGATGCCCTGATAGAATAGCATTTTTATTGTTATTATTCTTATTAGTATTATTATGATTGCATGCCCATACTGACCTCAGTGCATGAAAAGTCCATGCAAACGCAGGTGAGCCTGGGCATTATTGGGCCAAGTGAGGACATAGGAATTGTGGTGGTGATGACTGATGAGAAGATTGACTAGGGTTGGAGTTAATAAAAGACGGTGAATTGGAGACTGGGGAGAATGGGTTGCGCATGATTGCTCTAATGGCTTAACATGCGCACACATGGCTGCTCCCTCTGGCCCCTCTAAACACGGTCACGAATCACGATGGGGGTGTGGTGGTGGTGGTGGTGGTGGTGGTGCTTTTCAGTTTTTCAAGACTTCGAAAACTTGAAGTCAAGTCTTTACTACTCCTCCCCCTCCGCTGACTTCATCACGGAATCCTCTCACGGTTGCATTATAATCCAGTCTCCTCAGATGGGAATGGGACCCCTCCCCTCCCCCTCCCTTACACTTTCCATTTCTTGATTTTAAAATATATATATATCTTATATTATAGTATTTTATTTAAATAAAATATAGAAAACTATTTGAAACTTTTGTACACCTTACTAATCTTATCGTATGGATAAATCCCTGAAAGACTTACTAAGCTGTATGAATTAATCTTTATTAAAAAAAAAAACATTATTTTGATTTATTGCAATATTCGCCTTTAAAATGATTGGGCATGGAATAGGTTCGGTGAGCGTATTCCAAAAAACCAATCATTCCTTATTCCATATTGCCTATTGGAGAAGGAAAATTCAAATTTTGGGTGAGAAAAACTCACCACTGGCGCAAGTTAGCTAAAGCGCGTATTCGGAAGAGTCTAGAAGAAAGACAGGTTAGGGCAGGGCAGGGCAGGTCAGGTCTTCGACTTCGACGAATGAGCGAGTGGTGATAAATTTTTCTCCCGAAATCGCCGGAAAGGGCTTGGGAAATATAGAGCGCATGTGGGGGCGATTTCGGTCATTTCAAGGCACAGCCAGTTGTGCAGCGCCAGGGATAAGGAAAGGAAGATGCGGTAAAGTTGTCTTTAATCCTCCTTAGTCCTTACATTTCCCATACTTACTCACTTGTCCCTTTCGTTCCACTTATTCACCATTTCACCCTTTCCTCGTTCTACATTGAATCTTCAGCTTTTCTGTGACTGGTTTCCTTCGTTATTCTTACAATTAACAATTACCCTTGTTTTAGTGAAACCAGCACTAATGATAATAAGATTAAAAAGCACCTCTTGAAAATTTAACCTTCCATCGATTATCGCCTAATTTGAACAAAAATATCTTCTTTTTTTTTTTTTAAATAACTTCTATTAAGAGATAATATAATAGAAAAACATTTTCACAATAAGTTTTTAAGAAATATTAGATGCACAAATTTAAAGTTACAGGAAGCAGAAGATAAGCAATCAGAGAAATTAAAGTGGTCCAACAAAAATTATCGTCATGTATTCATTTTTCATCTATGGTCGATATCATAACACCTCAAAGAGGCGAATATTAGCCAAACATAGAGGAGCTGTTTTCAAGCTGTTCTCTTTTGAATGTTGAGCAATGAAACTAATGGGTGTGAGTTATAATGCTTTTTGGTCATTTGGATCGTCGGATTATCTTGTATATCTGCGTGACGCATAAAACGAAATAATTTAAGAAAGCGGCGGGAGAGTGCCGTTGGCCATTTTCTCCGTCAAGTTAGATCTCCTCTTTTTATCCCAATCGAGATGTTTTGGTCACAAGGGGTTTATCTTATTTTCTGATGACTCGGCACATTAGAGAGGAAGGGATCCGGCTACGTGAAAAGTGGGTATCTCCTCCGAATCGGAAGGAAGGTGGCGTATCTCGCGTACGGAGGCCCAGTTCTTACGTTTAAAGAGAGGATCGGAGGGAGAAGTTGGCGCATATATCGCGCGTGGAGACTGGCTCTTCCTTTTAAGTGGGCATATTTTCCGAATACAGGGCCCCGGGAAAGCTTGTCCACCTTGAATTTACGACAAGGCATGGAAGGGCGTATGCTCTCTCCGAGGGAGTCTATCCGTCAGTACTTTGTTAAATAGAGCCTAGGGATATGGCTCAGGAGATGTCATTTACTTCCGACTGGGAGGGATGTCAACCACTTCCCGATGGGGAGGGTATGCGGATCCAGGAGCTCCTAAAGTTGGCTCTATAATTTGAGCACACGATTCGGTGAGGATGGGTCGGTACGATTGTAGCCTTTAGTTGTGGCACTCTGGTTAGGGGCACTTTAGGCTTTAGGCAGGGCCCCCTTTTCCCTCTTTGGGGAGAGCGTCGTCCCGATTGGAAAAAGAACATCTTGATCATCTGGCAGAACAGTAGGCAATCAATGCTGGTATGTTCCGATGCGAATTTTCTAACTTTCTTGGATGTGCATTAGATGTCAAGTGGTAGCTTGAGAATACTCTGAGGCTGATGGCTGCTATAAAAGACCGGAGGATGACGGGGTTCGTTGTATCGCTTGTTACCCACGTTTTTTCAGGGGAGAAGGATAATTGAACGTTGTTGAGGATCAGATTTGGTGAACTGCAGAATGAAGGATGATTGGTGTAACGCCCAAAATCTTACTAAAATTTTATAATAAAAAGTATTATATTAGGGTATAATTGGCCGGCAGGTATTTTACGGAAATTTTTTTAATATTGATTAGATGATTGTTGAATCCCGAGGAAATGAATCCAGTGAAAAGAAAATATGAAATTGTAAAATGGGGGCCAGAGATTCGGTGTAAATAAGTTTATATGTCACAAGTGATATTAGGAGAAATAAATGAGTAAAAGAAAAAATCAAGGAAATGACATGTGGCGTGTAGGAAGGAGGAAGAACTATAGCTTTTTAAAAATACGATTAAGAGTGATCATTAAGAAAAGAAAAATAGAGAAAAGGGAAAGTTAGAGAGAGAGCTCAGCATACCTGCAGATTTACTCAACGATCGAATATGAGTCTCCATTGAAGCTTGCTTGAAGGGAGATCTTCCTAGTGGCCAGAGAGCTACAAGTAAAGACGGGCAAGGGGACTTTAAACAAGCTATGGTAGGTAACTACTCTACTTAGTCTTCTTCTACAGAAGTTGTTGGGTAGTTATCGACTATAGGGGAAAGTTTGGTTGCATTTAAACCTTGGAAGTACCTTACATTGTGGTAGTCTTGCATTCTTGAACATAATTTGATTTTGGAGTGCGAAGTGAAGGAAATTGGTGGTGCGTCATACAGTAAGAGTGTAGCCACATCAGTTAGCTTGATGTTAGGCTTTTGAATTTACCGATTTGGATACGTAGAAATTTGAAGTTGTAATTAAACTTGTGGGGTCATTGACTAAATCTGGGGTCGGTCGAGTTTGTCGGGTTTGAATTCGTAGCCGTCATATTAGAACGGGTTTGGATCGTAAATAAAGAGAATTTGGTAGTAAGTCCTTCTGTGAAATTGTAGCCACATCAATGAACTTGATGTTAAGGGCTTTGAATTTCTTAATTCAGACTACACGTAGACAGTTATGGTCTTTTCTTTCTGAGCGATCCAGATAGGTCGGTGGTCGAGCGAGAGGTCGTCAAATAGTGGTCGTGCAGCGGTGGTGTTAGATCAAATGGTGGTCGTCCGGCGGTGGTGGAATCAAGCAGGTGCTCGTCAAGCGATTCTAACGTCTCAAGCGGTCTTTCGTCGAGTTCGAGGTCATTTCGTCCAAAAGTTATTTACGCATGGCCTCCGGCAGGAAGGTCATATCTCCTTCGTTGAACTCAGATTTTGGTGTTCTTGGACTCTATCGGCCCATGGAGTCAGAATACATTCATATGCTGGGAGGATGTTAGATGTCGAGACAGGTGTTTGACAGGCTCGTAACAGTGCGGCTCGTCGGTTCGAATCGACTCGTCAAAGTTGACTACACATGACCTCCAGCCCCGGAAGGTCATATCTCATCGATTTGAACTCAGTTGGGTGTTCTTGGACTCTATGGAAAGCCCATTGAGTCAAGAATACGTGCTCATTCCTGAGAATTATAGAAGATGTTGCGACCGAGGTGGTAGACGAGCTCGTCAGTTCCCGGGTCTGCTCGTCGGTTCGAGAGGGATTTGGCGTAGTATGACCTCCAAACGGAAGGTCCTAACTCCTACGTCGAACTCGGTCGAGTGTTCTTGCACTCTATGGAAAGCTCTATTAGTCGAGAATCCATCTACATATAGAATGTTTAAATTGGAACTCATATTAAACTCAAAATCAATCTAACCAAAACCACTAGTACACTTGAATAATATTGTTCTTTAATGGTTTTGGAATAAGGGATGACGAGGAGGAAAATAAGCGTGATTGAGATTCAAGGATTGGAATCAAAGTGCAAATATTTTTTGGAGTTGTTCATATAATATATTATATTTCAGAATTTTTATGTTGTTCTAAACATATTGATTAAGTTAATTGATTTAGAAAGTGATTATTAAATCTTTATATAAAATTGTGATTATTAGAAAATATTGTTCTGCATATATGTACTATATTTTATATAAGTTGACATGTGATAACAGAATATTATGGCGACTTAACGCGTAAGATAGATTGGTATACCAATGATTAAATAAATCTTCATATTATTCCGATGTATCTCAGTCCATGACCCAGTAGGTAAATATGAATAGTGTTCTCTTGATTGTTTATAACAGATCAATGGCGGCGGATTATATATTATAAAAAACTCCATGTAAATCTGGCACCATGAAGCCAATGAACAGTGAGTGACTCTGATATCATATATATCAAAAACATAGATTAATTAAATTAAGACATATTGATTGATGAATATTAGAATTGATTAATATTTAAGTGATTAATGATAAGATTGATTAAACTCAGCTGATTAACATAGAACAAATTGATTTTTAAATTGATTGAATCAGTAGAACTAATTCCATTGTGATATTGGAATTAATTTGAGATAGTAAATATGGTGTAAATATATATTTATGAGGATAAAGATCATGTTCTCATTGTTAACATATATAACAAAGTATATCATAATATGTTTATATGAAAGTTACAGATTAATAAAATTATATTGAGTTAGGTAGATAGAATGGAGTGTAAACCATTCAGCGTGAAAATGTAAATATTGTTAAATCAGAATCTAGAGTGATAGATCAGTGATGATGTGGACAAAAATGGGCGTGAGTCGTAAAAGAAATCTCAGGTATCTTGACATATGCACTCATTCATGTGTTCTTTTATATGGATATTTATTATAACCAATTTGAATCTGAACATCTATTTTTGTAAATCATTTTAAAATGTTGAATACCACATTTGTAAAATGGTTTTATTAATATAATATTTATAGACTTTTGATTGTAATCATTGTAAATATGATTTTGGTATTTTGAGTGTTTTTAGTATCGGACAGTTGGATCTTAGTCAGTTAGAGTGGGTGAAATCTGATTAGGGTGACCAATTTGAGTGTGCTCTGGCATGAATTGGACCAAAGATTGCATGGTTTAAGCGGAGTCGGAATAGACTATCCATGGTTTGGGTGGCCTTTGGGTGGTCCTACTTCGAATCGAATCTCGCATTCAGGACACCCCCGTCAGGCTCGCGAGGCTTTACTCTTCTTGAGCCCACCTTTCCATGCTCTCTTTCCCTTTTTTGTTTTTTTTTTTTTGGTAGCGATTTTGCTCTTACTTCCATCTTCGTCTTCGACTCACACTCTTTGCTTCTTCTTTGGCCTGACTCGATGTTGATTCGAGCGGCCCATGTAGCCACCTCAATATGATCGCTTAGTTGTTACTTGTAAGGATACGAATGTAATGATGAATGTCGTTTGGTGCAATCAATAAAATCGTACTTTTTTTTTACATTTATGTTCTTTGTTCTTCCTTGATGTCCTCGTACTTTACTTTCTATCTCGAGGCATGGGCTAATCCATTGGCCATGGGCTGGGATATCCAGTGACTCTAGTTAATGGAACGACGCTGGGTGGGGGCCCAACAGGTTGGGACAACAAGAGGGCCCACTAATCCGGCCCGTATACCCCTATTGTGCCCTAAGAGTTGGAGCATCGCCAGGAAGCGAAGCGACTAGTGGGATGACAGGTTAGTGCCGCATTTAATGCGCCCGTAGGCCTTAGGCGGTTGGTATGTAGGGAGTCATCATTGGGCTTTCCCCATTCTTATCATCCTCGGGTTTACGATTCGGCTTTTACGGTCGAAACCTTGCGTAGGCGGCTAGCTGACTTAGTGTTTGTTTTCGAATCGCTCTTCCAGTCATTTGTTCAGTTCCCATTTTTACAGGTAATCTCTTTCTCCCTTGTAAGCGTGTTGAATCTTTACTATCGGCCTTTATCCGGCCACGGGAGGTTCTGGTATGAGGGTAGGTCTAGGGCTTATTAGGCCCGAATGGTTTTTGCCTAGGTTTGGTGATTTTGCCTTTTTACTCGTTTGATGTGAGGCTTGGGGCTGATACTCGCTCTCTTTCCTCCCTCTGATCTGTTTGTAGAATGGCTGGGGTGGGAAGAAACTCCACCCGGTCAGGCTGAGGTTGCGGAGCAATTGTAGCGTGAGTGGCGCTTTCTGCAAGCCATATCGTCTCGTCCCTGACAATGGAGGAATTGAGAACTTACTGTAAGATCCCCGATGACATTGACATGAAGTTAATGGAGCTGGCCGAGACGAGTCCACTGCAGGCAGAGAACCGCAATGCGGTGTTTTTGCAGAGCAACTTGCGGTCGGACTTCGTTTTCCGATCACGCCTTGTTAAACAATTTTTCACTTTTCAGGCGTCGTGACCCTTGTTCATCCAACATAATCAGGATTCTAGCGGATGCGGTCGTTACGAACTATACCTACTTGACACTCGCGGTGAATTTGTTTTACTGTTCTTTGACATTAAGGCGAGGGCGAATGTCTATGTCGATCTGGATTCCATTTCCTGATTCGTGAATGGGCTCCCCAGATTCCTTGCAAAAAGCGAGAGGCAAGGGGTTATTAGTGAGAGACGCTTGGGATGAGACCGAGCTCTCTGGAGCCTACCGTTTGATGATGTCGATCACAATCCTTCCCGAGTGTGTAGGAACTGGGAAGTGGGTGAGTTTAGATACTGCGCTATGTCTTTGCGGGACGATTGTGGTGCGGTGCGGGGAAAAAGCGGAGGGCGGATTGGTGCAGTGGGTAGAGAAGGCGAGCCTCGAGAAGATTTGCAGACTGTTGGAGGTTTCCAAATAGGAGCATCATTGTGAAGTTCTTCTCACATTAAAGAACCTTGCTGATGTGAGGCAGACCCAGCTCATACGATCTTAGATTATCCGCATGCGGCGCGTAGAGATTGTGGACGGGAACATAGATTCCTACGATACTTCTAAGTTTACTCGTAGGTCGTGCGCCATCAACTAGGGACCCAGAGGCCGAAGCATCACATCGGGAACAAGCGTCACGGGCCTCGTCTGTCCCGTCAACCTCTTCCAGCGGATTCATTTCGGCTTCACGGGACAGTGGGACCGAAGGGTGTCGCCTGTGAGGCTTCTACTAGAAAGAGGACAGTTTGCCCAGTACTCATGAATCGAGAAAGGGCGGTCGGGTGAAGAGTACTCCCGGGGCCCAAGTGGAAGATTTTATACCTTGGGTTCGTCCTGAACCCAGCCGGCCTTCTGCTTTGGAAGAGGAAGAAGAGATGACGGGGTTACTTGATCGTTACGCCGCGGGAAGGCGAAAGCGAAGGAGGATCTGAGAGGAGGCTGTTTTGTTTGAAGGATCGAGCAGGCTCCCACGGATGGGGTTGAGATACGGTAATCGTTGATTAGGGCTCTCCGAGGCAGTCTAATGACCAGCCGGGTTCGGAGGACATCGCGTGGAGGCAGTACTGCGTTCCGCTGCCGCTGCGGGTGGTCCGCCCTCTTGACTAGCCGGAAAGCCACCTAGGCAATGCTAAGCAGTACTACCGTATGGTACTTTGCCGCCTAGCAGAAAGTGCTAGCTCTTGCTCTCCCTCCTCACGGCCCTGCTTCGACGATGAAGTGACAGCACTCGGGCCTGACGACATCAAGCTCATCCTCCACCGCTAGAGGCCTTTCAATCGGGGTGAATCTGCAACCAATCGCTTAGATGACTTGTACCGAAACTATTTGCGGATGCAGTAACCGCCCGAGGAAAATTGAAATTTGGGTGAAGTATTGCGTGGCGATTCACGTAGATGCTTGTAAAGGATATTCATCAGATAGTCCTGGACGGGATGCAGATTCGGAACCATAATTTTGTCAAGTCGGCAGAGCTAGTAAAGTAATTCTTACAAAAAGCTCCGAAACCATAGTTTTGTCGTTTTGCTTGTCGCGTTGGGGCCATTCTTGCCATTCGAAACATGTCCTCGACAGCGAGTTCGATCGTCGGTAGGGATGCGAGAGAGAACTGGTGTATGTTCGATCGGGAACACCGCGGGAGAGCTTGGATGCCTCTTTAAAGGAGGTTGATTAATGTGGCGGCCCGGGAGGCGGAGGCGAAGAGCGCGGATAAGACAAACCGGGCGAGCGAAAGAGAGGGACCGCCACTCGACATGAAACGGTGATGGCACGGTTGGAGACCGAGGCGGCGGGCAATGCCCGGGCGCAGGTGGAATCGGAACTGTCCCGAGTCCAATGCGCCATGACTACAACGGATGGTGGTCGGCGAAGGTGAGTGGGACGGCTCCTTTCGTGAGCCCAGCCCCGCTGCGGGGAGGCTTACCAAAGCGAGAGAGAATAGTCAGCCCTAACGGATGGCGTTGTCCCTACTTATGGAGCTAGGGACCATTTAAAGAAGAGGACTTTAGGCTGCAGTAGAAGGATTCGCGGAGGCGGCCCTTAAAGGCGGAAGGTGATCTGTGATGACGTGATTTTCGACTATGGCTACGGCTGTTGTGCTCTGCGCATAAATATACATGGGAGCCAATGGTCAGTACAGGATAGGCACATCAACGCCTTTGCCTGTAATTTTGAGACCTCGATGCCCCGGGTTTCTTTAATGCAATCTTGCCTTATTCACGAGCCCGTCGAGACTACTGGAGGAGACTTGCTAGTCAAAGATCTCCCGGCTGCTGAAGAAGGACTAGATACTCAGCCCGGGTCCCCGACTAGATTGGATGAGGGACCCAAAGTTGTTGCCGAGGGCTAGTATTGAAATCGTCATTTTCTCGTTGAGCGTATTCCTCTTGCCAGACATTCTATTCGTTGTTTTTGTACCTTTATATTTAAAAGGCATTTTATCTTCTACTTTGTTGGAGAAACACTTTTCTCTCTCTCTTCTCTTTTTTTTTCTTTTTTTTTTTTTTTTACTGTTGATTATAATTATCCCGGATCAGTTGGGATATCCCACTCTGTAATGGTTGCGGGGTTTATGAAGTTGTTGTCCGTCGAGGTGTTTGCGAATCAGATAACATTTACCTATAATGGGCCGGATAAGGTTTGTCGTACTGCGGCGCGCCATCCAACTCTCATACGGACCAGCAAATTATCAACTATATTGGGCCGGATAGGTCATTTTCTACATCATCAAGCTTTAGGTTGACCAGTTAGATGTTATCTAACCAGGCCGGATAGGTCATTTTATGCACCATCCGGGCTTTAGGTTGACCAGTTAGATATTATCTATACTGGGTCGGACATGTCATTTTACTACATCATCTGGGCTTTAAGTTGACCAGTTAGATGTTATCTAACTGGGCCGGATAAGTCATTTTCTGCGCCATCCGGGCTTTAGGTTGACCAGTTAGATATTATCTATACCGAGTTGGACAGGTCATTCTCTGCGCCATCCAGACTTTTGATGTTGACCAGTTAGATGGTATCTATCTTTGCGTCGTCGTGTCATTTCTTCTTGTCAGAGCTTTTAATGTTGACCGGAGTTGGGTGTTATCTATGCGTTTGGACATGTCATTTTCTACACCATCCGGGCTTTTAATGTTGACCACACCAGAGGAAAATATGAAGCGACATGCGTATATTGAATAATTCTTTATTGATAATAACTCTTAAGATATGTAGCGTTCCACATTCTAGGTACGGGGGTCCTGTCAAGTTTGTCTAATGCGTATGATTAGGATTGACAACGTGTCACAAGATATAGTCCTTCCCGGTTGGGTTGGAACTTTCCTGCGTTCGGCTCAGCTGTATTTTCAAATACTCTTCTTAGGACCAGATTCTCTGGTTGGAACGTTCGAGGCTCGACCCTTTTATTGTAAGAATTTGCTAACAGGCGGTGGTAAGATGTTATGCGGATTGTCGCGGACTCTCGCAATTCATCGAGTGTGTCTAAATCCTTGACCATTAAATTTGTATTCCCTGTTGGGGGCGTGCATCGGTTAGGCATGCCAATTTCCGTGAGGATTATAACTTCCATCACAGTAATTGCAAATGGGGGATATCTTAGGTGGGTTTTCGCGGGCGGTAGTTATGAAGCCCAAGTACTCCCCGGGGAGTTCATCACACCCGTTGCCTTCAGTGAATCGACGCTTCTTGAGTGCATTAGCGAGTTTTGTTTGAGGCTTCCACCAAACCATTGCTCTGCGGATATCGTGGGGTGGAGTATAGATTTTTATCTTGATTCACGACAAAAATTTAATTAGACCCGAATTTGTCGAATTAGGGCGGATAGTAGGCACAATTGATTTGGGGATCTTGAGCAGGCATACAATGATGCTTCTAGATAGTGGTGACATCCTTATCTTTGATGAGGAGAATGCTTAGGCCTCAGCATTTCTGCGGGAAATAGTAAGTGGTGCAATGCTTCTTTTTGGGCTGAGGAAGTAGGCAGCGGACCGACTACATCGATTCCCCATTGAGAAAAAGGCTAAGGGCTCGAAATAGAGATTAGATCTTGCACGGGTGATTTCGGGACGGGGAGCGAGTCGCGGCAATCCACACTTTCTATTATAATTGGCGGCATCGCCCTCATGGTTGGCAATGGTACCCATGGTATGGGCTCGATGGGCTAAGTTCTCTGCGAGATGATTTCCACATATCCACTTTATGCGGCTCTTGCTAACACATCACAGCCATTGACGTCGGGCATTTGGTCTACGGGCAGTACGGGGATGGTTTGAATAGTTGTCCGTCAACTAAGGAGAATCTAGCTTACTGGACTTGAATTTTATGGGCCTTATTTCTCTCGCTAGGGAGCTGGCATGTGCTTAGATATAGCGAAATGGGGTCCATCCATGAAGGGGGATTCTCATCCACCTGATTTATTTGTCGAGATCCAATTGAAGAAGCTGGCTGATAGTAGATAGGTAGAAATATAGTTTCAATGAGTGGCAGGGATGCGGCCACAGAAGCCAAGGCATCTGCCCTTTTGTTACGGTCCCTGGGAATGTGCTCTAGCTTCCATTTCACCATTCGGGGATCTCAGGATTAATTCTTCGTGCTTGCCCGACCATGGCGGGAATCCCTTTGTGGATGAGGAGCTTTTCGGTGACAAGGTGGGGTTTATGACTGAGCCCGCTAGGATGGCCTCGTACTCTGATTCATTATTAAAGGCGCAAGCCCGAAGTAGGCATGCATTCCCGATCTTATCCCAGACGGGGATCTGCTTCTCTTGATGCCCGCCCGGTTTATCTGAACTCTCCATCGATATTAAGTATCCACCAATCAGGCGTCGTGCTTCCGTGGGGGGGATTACACTATGAATCTGCCGGCTTTTGTCCCTTTTAGAAAAGCCTTAGCATGTGGATGTCGTATTCGATTAGTTCGATACGCCAGTGAGCCATTCTTCCAGTAATCAGGTTTTATGTATAAATGCTTGGAGAGGGATGTCGGTTAATATGATAGGATGTGCACGAAGAAATAGGGACAAAGTTTCTTGGCTGCTATCCGGAGGGCTAAGGCGGCCTGCTTAAGATGGCTATACCTAGTCTCTGCGTCGGCTAGGGATTTGCTGACGAAGAATACAGGCCTCTGTTTACCATCTTCATTCTTTTTTAACAATGTGACGCTTACTGCTGTATCTAAAACCGCCAAGTAGACGAAGAGAGTCTCACCGGTGTCGGGACTTGCAAGAATCGAGGGTTCGGATAAATACTGCTTGATATGGATAAAAGCTTAGATCATTCTTCCATTCTATCAGGCCCGATTAAGCTCCCCTTGGGGCGTGAAAAATGGCTTTAAGCGGTCAGTGAACCGGAAATAAGCGAGTCCTAAAGCGTTGTCTGACCCCGTCAGCCCCATTGCACCTCTTTTCTAAAGCTGGTACAGATTCTGGGATGGCTTTAGGTAGACGGGTTGGCCTCAATCCCCCTCTAAGTCATCATGAATCCCAGGAACTCTGACACCTGTGACACCAGAATGCACATTTGCGGGTTGAGTTTCACTTTCATAGGTTCGAGAGAGATTCAGTACACATTTGCAAATGAGTAGCATGATCCGGCCGCTCATGGATTTTATCAACATATCATCTATATACACTTCCATAGTTTTCCTGAGCAGCGGCCGAAACATTTTGGTCACCAGTCTTTGGTAGGTGGCCCCGACATTCTTTAACCCGAAGGGCATTACGTTTTAGCAGTAGAGCCTGTGGGGGGTGATAAAGGATGTTTTCTCTACATCAGGCGGGTACATGGGAATCTGATGATAACCGGAGAATGCATCTAGAAACGATAACATGCCATGCCCGGCCGATGCATCGATAATCGATCCCCATCGGGTGAGTGGGAATATCGGACACGATCGTTAAGATTTGTATAATTCACGCATACTCTCCACTTGCCTTTCTTGGAACTACTTACGTTATGAGTCATTCCTAGATATTTCACTTCTCACAATAAACCCGACCTTGAGGTTATCAACCTCGGCTGGATGATCTAATAGGCGGTCTAAATTAGACGGCGTACTCTGCCAGAACGGGTATGGCGGATGGGAGGACATTGACTGTGGGAGCGTTCGCGGGCTTATCTGCATCATGTCAGAGATAGGACCCGATGTTTTCTTGTCGGCGTGGCGCTGTGCTTCTTACAATTGGGCCCTTTCCTCTTCGGTCAAGAGGGAACTTACATAGGTGCATCTGTCCGGGCTGCATATGAGCATGGATTGCGAGGATCTCGACGGGTGTTCCACCCAATGTACGAAGTGGCACGGGCGAGCGGGCCTTAGTACTATGATGAGGGTGAGTTTGGAGGCGAGTTATCGGGGCACTTTACCTTTGCGCTCATGAATTGATGGCGATAACGCGACGACTAATTGGCTTCGCGGAGGTCGACCTGCGTCTGCGGTGAGATAGCGATAGTTTGGTGGTAGGTTGGGGGTTACTTTCATGGCATGCAGCCAGGTTCGGCCTACGATAGCATTGTATGGACCCAAAATCTTCCAACCAAAACAATACTGTTGAGGATTACGGTCATACGTGAAGGCAATATCACCCGTTGTCAATGTGGTGGACCCATTCGATCGAGACAAAATCCGGCCAAACCAGGGTGAGATGACCCGAGTGGGACTTTCATTTGCATAAAGTAGGAGTGCTTGTGAGTTCAACCGCCTTTACTCGGGTCAACTAGGATCCTGTGCACATCGAAATTGTTAATACATAAGATGAGTATAAGTGCATCGTAATGGGGAGTGACGACTCGGGTCGGGTTTATAGGAGAAAATGATATGGGGCCATCGATCAGTGAGTAGCTATCTTTGCTCTCTAGGGTGCGTGGTGTTTACTACGCTGCAGGCGCCAGCCTTGTGAGCATTTTCGCCTACGCTTCTTAGGTATTGATCATCGATTGGGCCTCCCAATACATAGTTGATGGTGGGTTGGGCTCCGACGGCCGCTCAGCATCCACGATAGCTCTATCGAGCTGCGGGAAGCCGGTTTAGGTTAGTGGGAGGGCTCGATGAACGCCACGAGGTGCCCGGTCCCGGGATCAATTTTCTACCCAAGAATTTCGAGGGCTTTGGCATTGATTTGTTTCATGGTAGTGGTCTACGCCCAGTAGTCACACCTCGGCCGGTTGCGTTGGTCCGGACTTACTGCATAGGCGAGGGGGCGTGGACCCGGGGAGTGATCCGGATGAGGGGCCTTGTTCGGTCGTAGAATGTTAAGAGGGTGAGTGGGGAGGATCCTTTTCTTTGATTGTTCCTAGGCGCTTTTGGCCCTTGCTACGCTCCCTTCTGTTGGTGGCTCTTGGTACGCTGCCATTCTGGGTAGTTACTCATTCTTGTTTGTGAGGGGCGTAGGATGTTATCCTCAATTAGAGTATTTGTCTGCCGCGTGCTCTTCCATGGTTCTGCGGGTGGATGTGAGGGAAAAGGGTGGAAGAAGGAGTAGTCGGCCCAAGCTTCTTGGAAGTTTATAAGGCCCGCATCCATAAGTATCAGTTTGTTGAATTTGCCGTCCCGAATCTCCGGGTGAAGTCGAGATGGATTCGCCGAATCAAGCGAAGATGGATTGAAGCGGGCGAGTGTTCCCTTTCTCACAGAGATGGAGCATAGATACTGAGAGACAAATGCGGCCCATAGTTCGCCGAACGAGTTTAGAGATCCTTTTGGAAGCTTATGGAACCAGGCCAGAGCGGGTCCTTTCAGGCTAGTCGGGAATGACGAATGGATCTCTAAATGGCGTACATAACTTACGGCGGAATGACGAATCGCGAAACGTAATCGAAATATATGTTGGCAGGGGAAGACGGCATCTTAGTATGGTCCTACGGATAGGGGATAAAATGTTGCATGCGGGCGGGCGCTGAATGGGTCTTTGCTCAGTAAAAACTGGGGCCATACCGAGAGCCAGGAGTAGATATTAAGTTTCGGGGCGATTAGAATGAAGTGCAATCTGGCGGCCTCTCTTCCAGCGTCTGGCGGCGCGCACCACTAATAGCGGCTAGCTGGCGAGGAGGTCTCTTCACGGACTCGGCCTCGCCTTTGTTTGGGGTGGTGACGGGGAAAGTGGAGGATTGTCTGAGAAAAAACTACGTCATCTGTCGGATGATCACTATGGTCAGGTAAGGCAGGCTCTTTACCCTTATGCCCAGTTAGAGTGCAGTTGAGCGACTGTGGGTTTGTTTATGGGTGCTCTGGCGGTCGTAAGTGTTCGTTCTCCTCTTTTGTAAGTGGATTGCTTGCGCTCACGTAGCTCAGGCCATCTATCTAGCACACTCCTCTACTTAGCCTCCATTTCTTGTCGCTGGCGAAGCGATCCTCAGCGGGTTGGATTGGCGGGTTCTTGGAGCATGTGATAAACTTTGACGGTCTAGTGGGATGAACGGGAACTACGGATCTTCGGTGCAGGGGAGATCTGGGGCGGATAGACAGCTCGCGTATCGCCTGCGAGATTTCTGCTGGCGTTTCCACGAGCCCAGGCGCGAGTTGTAAGTTCGAGAATCTTGAGTCTTGGATGTGGATCATCTGGCGCATGCATGACAGACTGCAGCAAATAGCTAAGCGGTGGGAGGGTCTCGCGCCGCCTCAGTCTTGAAGTTAGATCATCTTTTTCTCCAAAATCGAGATGTTTTTGGTCTTGAGGGCTTACCTTATTTTCTGAAGTGACCTCCTTTTATCAAAGAGGAAGGGGATCCAATTTACGTGGAAAGTGGGTAATCTCCTGAGTCACTGGATACATGGGATCATCTGCTTTATCTGCGACAACACCGCAAACAAATAGCTAGCGATGGGGAGGGTCTGCCTTAGCCTCTCCGTCTTTGAAGTTAGATCCTCTTTTCTCAAAATGTCGAGATGTTTTGAGTGCAGAGGGCTTACCTTATTTTTGCAGTGACAGCACATCGGAGAGGAAGGGATCGCTTTACGTGGAAAATGGGTAATCTCCTCCCAAATAGGAAGGGGGAAGATGGCCAAATATCTCGCGTCACGGAGGCTGGATTCTTGGCTTTAAAGAGAGGATCGGAGGGAGAAGTTGGCGCATATATCGCGCGTGGAGACTGGCTCTTCCTTTTAAGTGGGCATATTTTCGAATCCCTGAGGGCCAAGGAGCCGCTTGTCCACAGCAGATTCACGGCAAGGCATGGAAGGAATGTCTCTCTCGGGGAGTCTATCAGTCAATACTTTGTTAAATGGGCGCCATAGGGATATGGCGCCACAGGGAATGTCGGCCCATTCGACTAGGAGGAGGATGTCAGCCTGCGGTAGGAGGGTATACGGATCAGAGCTCTAAGTTGGCTCCTAAATTTGGCTGCATAGCTTTGTTAAAATGGTATTTCAGTGTAGCTTTAGTTGTCTTGGCAATGGGTGAAGAGACTGGCTGGGCAGCACCCACAATGGGTTTTTCTTTTTCTTTTTATTTTTTTTTTGTTTTTGGGTCAAATTAGATGGTCTAAGCAAACAACTCCAATAGACATTTAATGGCATTGAAGGAGGAGAGGAGAGGAAAGAACCCCAAATAATTAAGGCCCCCTAAAAGGCAAAATGGAATTCTGTGAACAGTAAAGATCATATTCTGTTTGGAAACCTTTTTAAGGATTTCCCAGAATTCCAACTAATCAATCAATCTTAATCTTAATTCCTATTTGATTACCTCCTTTAGAAAAAGATGCTGAAGCTCAAAAGATGGGGAGGGGGGGGTCGTGAAATCAAAAGGGACAAATATTATGATTGTGCATGTCCTTGGATCATTTATTTGTATCTTTCCTATTCTGACAGCCTGGATGACAGACCATACTAATTTATTATTGGGTCCAGCATGATGGGTATCAGCAGCATAAGTGAATCTTTCTGGTTTTTCTTCCCTAATTTTCTCTATCTTTTCCAGCCTTCCAGGCGGTGTGCCTCATGATTGTGCATAGTTTGTGGAACTCAAACTATAATACAGGGTTTTTTATTTTTAACCAAAATGAATTTCATATACAGTTTAACTAAGTCACTCAGAATACATTCAAGGGAGACACCACAACTCCATATTGCCTATCAGTAAATACCCACCGGTAGATATATGTAAATTACGAGGCAGAAACAAAGAGCCCACTAAAGAAGCTACAGCGGTAAGCCAACAAAATTATAGATGTAGATTACAATATATTCATTTTCTTATTTCAGACTTTGGTGTTGGTTATTAATTTTTTTTAAGTCTGAAATTTGTAAGGCCATACCTGTTTTTTTATCGTCTTTGATCTCCCAGAAGGGGTTGAGATGCCGGACCTGCAGAAGAGAATACTGTTTCCGGTAAGTCAGGAAACGTTTATAATAATAAAATATATGAAATAGAGCAAATATTTATTTAAAAACCAAATTCCCAACATATAATAAATGGCAGCAATGGCTAACAATGAAGAATCTACGGAATGGTCACAATGGAAAAATGTACTGAGACCACAAATCCTCCAGCTCCCAACAGATAAATGCTCTTTTAGACAAGGACAATGATCAGATTTTCTTCCAGTTTTTCTTGGAATACCAACTAATTTAATTGATGCATAGTGTTGGAGTATTTTCAAACTACGAAGCCCACCAGCCATAAAAATAAACCTGCCACAAAAGTCTAACTGAATTGTTGTCTTTGCCATTGCTACTTGCTATATTAACTATAACTTACCCTGACAAAAGTTGTTTCCCCACTTGTGAATACATAAATAATTTCCAATTATCCCAGAGGTGTAAACAAATAACGATGTCACATTTTCTTTGGAGTCGTGATATGCGTATTAGCACAAATCGCAATAAGCTTGAAAGGAGAGTGGTAGTTTAATAGGATGTCGGCTTGATTGCCAGGGTTTTTCCATATCTGTTGTTTGTTGGATATGAAACCAAATTATCTACATCTTTGGGTACACATGAGGAGGGCTTGTGGGAGCTTGATATGTGCATATTGAGCCTAAATCTTGTGAGCTTAAACTTTTAAAAAAATTGGTAATTCAACACCTTCTATATATATAATCTTTATATGATGAAACATGAAATTCAGAGTTTTTTACCTTTCAAGCCACATGACGCTTCATTACCAACCCTTTTCAGTTAAAGACATGGGTTATGCAGAATACTCTGGATATTTGAAGGATTCTTGAGTAATTTGCTATCATAGTTGTATTTGAATTATTATTATTATAGTTTGCCTTTTTGGGAGGTGGATAGGATTAAAATGAAGTATGGCTATTATCAGTATCCGGTTACATGATGGAGCATGGAGATCCAGTGCTTTAAACTGCAACCAGCAAAACCAGAAACGGGGTCTTGAAAACTACCAGATCTGATATTCCCTGACCTCTTTCTCTAAGCCTTCAATCAACTCCAAATATAGGCTTTGCAGCCTCCCAATTTTCTATGTAAATGACGTTTTCATTTAATAGCTATTTAAAATTCATTGCTCATATACCAAATTTTCAGTTAAACTGGAACTTTCCTAGAGAATACCTTTACTAAAAGAATATTCCCTTCTTTTCATCTGAATGAACTTCCTTGTTCCAAATATCAATTTCCTTCTTTTATCATTTTGTCTTTGGACAATACTCTCTCAAACCACACTACCCAGTTCATGAAGTTCTACTTCTCTTTTTAGTGTCATCAATTAAAATGTTTTATTTTGTTCTAAGTTTGTTCATTAAGGGACAGCTTTGCCTCCAGTTTGTTTGACTCCAGTTTTTTTGCCTCGAGTTAGGTCATACATGATTTGAGATTTCTCACAGCTTAAGCATAATGAATTCATCTAATCCTAATTAGCGTACCGATAAAAAAAAAATCTAATCCTAATTAGCGTGCATACATACTAACAAATTTAGTTTTCCTAGTAATAAGTTGCACTTATTATGTTCTATCCCTTGTTTCTAGCAACATCTACAGCCTTCTTTTGTTCTTCTCTACCATTATCCCTCCTCCATATCTTCCCTCAAACTTTGTCATGCATATGAAATTCCTCCTTTAAAAGAACCTGCAGCAAACACTTCAAAGACTCAACAGAAGATGTGTCTAATCCTGGACTTCATGATGACTATACAGCTGTATAATCACATGCCAGCATGAAATTAGGCATCAACACTGTTTATCAAATTTTCCCACAATCCCCTGTTTTGAGTAACCTTTATTTTTTCCCAGTCCACGTGTACTCCCTCTTAGACAAGCTATATGGATTTTGTGATCTAATTGTTTCATCAACCACTTCGATTCTTTTACCCACATTAATATGTGGGGGAGATCTTCCCTATTCCACACCACATGTGGTATGGTTGTACATCCCTTTCAGAAATGTCTTAACCAACATTCGTTCATTCTTCAACATCAGGTGTCAAAAAATATTCCACTTTACACCACAACTACTTAAATTCATGCCAGAAGATTATCATTAAAGCCTTTCTGTGTAATTTGAAGAACAATTAATTATTGGGGCATTCATAAGTCCAGTTGAGTTTTTTTGCTGCAGTTAAATGTTTTATATATATATAAATAGATTTATATATAGATAGATATTTGTCCATTTTAAGTTTTAAACAAATGACTTCCAACTGATCTATTTACTATTGACTTATTTTGAGGTGAGGGCTCTATTTTCTGAGGTTCCACAATTATGGAGGATCAGTTTTCACCTTTTAATGCTACAAAGAACAAAAAGAGCCCATTCACTTTAATGGGATATCTGATCAATAAACTCAAGCACATGCTAATTTGAAAATGAAAGAAGGCAGCAAGATAGACCTGCAAAACTTTGCTCCTCGCCAGATAGAAGGCCTTGGCTTGCACATTTTCTCCGTAATTTCATCAAAGACAAGACGTGATAAAAGTAATCCCGCAATAAGAGCACAAACAATTAGCATTGTGAATACTGCATTCCATCCCTTTGTCGAAAGAAAACCAGTAAGAAGAGGACCAAGGGCTGCACCAACTGATCCAGTGCCATCAATGATAGCAGTAACTGTTGCCAGTGCTCGAGAATCCCCTCTAAGAGATTTGTGTGTTCCAAGATCTGCAGAAACTGCAGTTGTGATAAGAGCATATGGCCCATTCACGAACAAGCCAGCAATCATCATCAGTACAATGTTCAAGGTATGAGAAATGCTCCCATATAAGCGGTATAGGAGCATTGAAGGAATTGCAGCATACATAAAGCTGGCAGCTATAATAGCCCGAGCATTAAGTTTATCAGATATATAGCCGGCAAGGATTCCACCAACAATGCCCCCGACATCAAACAAAGTAGAAAGATTTCCAGCAGATTTGACAGACATGTATTCCTCACCAATTGCTGCAAAAGCATGATTGGTAACGATGAAAAAATATATATGCACTATAATGACTGATAACACCAAAGAATCTCAAAACTAAATGTTCTATCACCATCTTTAATGTAAAGATCTATGACGATTGCAGGAATTGACGTTGAGGAATCGATATAAAATTGAAAAGCTAGCAACATTCACTACAAAATACTCAATGTCCATCAGAAGAGGTCCTCCATCTTAAAAAAGTTGGCAACAGTGGCTAAAAACTTGATGCCCATCAGATGAGATTTATAATTTAATTTGTAGTTGAAAGTTAACATCCATAGGAACAACATAAAGAAGACGACAAGCATGCATGCCTTAACTTTAAAACTATTTTTTCTAGCTCCTTCATTTGCATATAATTTCTTTAGAATTTTTATAAAAAGCAGTTTTCTTATGAAACATTTTCTGTAATATTTTCATGTACACAATGGATTACTTTAGGTAAAATAAGTAAAACAACTACATTAGAACAATATTAAACATACACTACTAATAATTATTTGTATTAAAAAAGTAAACCTCCACTGTTGGGTGATAGGTTTTAAACTAATAACTCGTGAGTATGTTTGCATCTATTACCTTCTTGGCAATTTATATCCATTAAATTATCAGAGGATAAAAAAGAAAAAAGGAAAGCAGAACAAAAATACTTTTAAGCAACAGAAAACAGACCTTGCCACCACACCCAATAAAGATGACACTTTAGCACAATAGTAAAATCAATGATGTGGAGGTGTTAATGGTGATAGTTGGTGACTCATTGCCTAGAATGCATTCATGGTTATCACAGCATAATATATATTTGTGGGCCAAAATCCCAACAGTTTAAGTCCTCAGGAGTTTTAATTTA
This sequence comes from Tetrastigma voinierianum, assembly GCA_016808115.1. NCBI lineage: Eukaryota > Viridiplantae > Streptophyta > Magnoliopsida > Vitales > Vitaceae > Tetrastigma > Tetrastigma voinierianum. The sequence continues at coordinate 27,652 of JAEQBH010003443.1, forward strand.
ACATGATATTAGAACCTTGTTTTACTAGAAGCTTATGTGTTTGAACCTCCTGCAATGTTTATTCCCTCAATTTATTGAGCCTTCAGATCTCGTTATAGTGTTTCTTTCCGTAATGTAATGGACCAACACGCAAGCCCAAGAAGAAGGCAGCCTACTTGAGGGCATAGCCCATACCCTAATAAAATACTGTTAGTAACTTGTAATGTAACATGGTAATAATAAGTCAATGACACATACACAAATATAAAAAAATAAAAAAATGACCTATGATTAATTACGAATGGATGAAACTGCATGCATTAGACCAATATTTCAAGAAAGTTCAACATATAACAAGAAACCATCAATTAGGCACCTTTGACTAGCATCTATTGCCTTATCATCCTCAAATGAGGCCAAACTCTTCGGTGGGTCTTGCATCCAGCAGTTTGTTATCTGTTTCCAAAAACATTTAACCAATCCCTTATTGCAAAACTAGCAGAGAGTCTAAATTTCAGTTCCTTAATACCAGAAATCTTAATAGCAGACCATAGTTTGTAATATTACAAAATATTTGAAAAAGTAATTAATCACATCAGAAGATATAGAATACCAGTTTGCAGGATCAACAAAAAAGTTGCAGATTCAGTCAGTTTATCTAATAATAATTGGCGAGATTTCAGAAAGACAAAGACTATACCTGTTTGGCTTATATAAAATGGTAACCAGTACAGAAACGTGTATACCACAAGCTTTGTAAAGAAAAGGCAAAATGCAAAGGTATCACTCCTGGGATTAAACAAGCTTGATAAAATGATAAGCAGGCAAAGAAACAAAGAGAAAACAAATTATCCCTCCCAAAAATAATTGGGAGACCAGGAAGTATAAAAGACCAGCCCCATCAGAATCCAGAACACTAGCGGCTAGAAAGGGCCTAAAATATTCCTACTAGTATGAGCATTCCATGCCCATTATCAAGCCTCTTTCTCTTCTTAAGCCAATTACACCGATAACGGCGACAACAGAAGGCTTGTGGTTAGCGAAACAAACCCGCGATCATTTGCGTGAAGATAAAACAAAACACATGAATATCCAAAAAGCCTTCCATTCAGAAAACTCACAACAAAGATGCCACTTCAATCATCCCAGATGTCAAAAACAACCGAAGGTCAGTGTATCACCCAGATGCCCTGCAACATACATTCCCATTAGGTAACACATAAAAATGCAACATCCAATCTCCTTTAATTTAGGTCATCTGTTCCATTAAACAGGCCCATCCCCTTTTCTTGTTCTGTTGATACTATTTATCCTCCTTTACAAATATACCCACTGGCCAAAGTTCTCCCCAATGATCTGCTTAGGATGTGGGTCCATTACACTCTTAACAATACTACTAGTTTCAATGGTAACAGTATATCTTTATAAATGTGATCAAGAAGAAGAACCACATATCTGTACGTTCAGTGTCGCCACTCTTTGCCTCTTATGCTTTTATAAGCAAAATTCAGGCGGAGTACTCCTCACCGTCTCTCGTAACCCCGTGACATCCCTTATGATTATAAAACCAACAAAATCTTCCAGTTTTCTTCCCAGTTCTACACAAAATTTTTCCAATACGTTCCTTCAAAAGAACAAAATGGGAAAAGCAAAAAATTCAGCTGAAGATCCTCGTTTGGATGAACAATTTCCCCATCTCAACAATAGCCAAACAGTCAGACATCAATCTCTGAAAAAAATCAGATCAAATGGCGAAGAGAACATTGCTTGAAAAAAACTAACAGTAAGAAGTTCAAAACGTTCCAAACGCAAAAACAGAAGAAAAAATCGAAACGTTTTCACTTTCACTTACAAATCATGAAATATTGCATTGCATAGACATATAACGAAATATGAATATCCGTTGGACAAAAACAGTGACGTTTCGGAGAATAATCCCTGTCGCAGTTAGGGTTGCAAGTGTGAGAGAGGGCAGAGACAGAGGGAGAGAGAGAGAAAGAAAGAGAGCGACTTTTTTAGAGGCAGAGAGTCAGGAAGACAGAGAGAAAGAGAGGTTAGGGCGAGGAGTGGCGGGAGGGCGAGAAGAGCTATAAGAGAGAGTCAATCAAATATGACTTTGTGGCGATCTATGGGTGGCTGGTTCCTTCGCTGGTCTGCGCCGTGACGAGAGCATCTTGAAATATGATAGACTCCTTTGGCGGTGATCTAAGGTGGATTTCCAAAGCCTTGCTGCTTCTGCCACGTGGTTATTAATTTCTAAGTTCACGTTTGTGTGACCATATACTTGTTTTTTAAGGAAAATAATTTTCAAATCGTAAAAATTATAAAAGGATATTATTTAACATGTAATGAATAATTGGCTTCTTTCTAATTTATCAGTGGTTTCAGTTCAAATTATGTGAATATAGTTAGCGATGTGCATAATTTATTCGGTTCGATTTTTAATATAAAAATATAATCAAACTGATTATACTCGATTTTATTTTATTAAGACCGAAACCAAAATTTAGAAACCATATGATAGAATAATTTAAACTAATATTTTATATTTAAAAATCGAATAAAAAGTAAAAATTTATAAGATAATGCCGTTTGAATATAAAATTGTAACCAAATTGATTAAAATAATTTAAATCTTTTGAACTCTTTCCAGGATAAAAATACAATAAAAAAATAAAAGATTTTAATATACTATATTTAAAATTTTAATGTTAAAAATATAAAATAAAACTAATATAGTAAATATTATCCACAAAAAAAGTCTTAATTTTCTCTTATGTATAAATAAATTTAAAAATATCATTATCAAAACTAATTTTCGTAATTTTGTGAAAAATCTTCATAACAATTTAGTATAATACTTTAAAATTTTTTCAAAAATAAATGAATGGTGAATCCAAATATAATATAATATAATATATATATATATATATATATATATATATATATACTATATATATATATATATATATATATATATATGAGAATAAATTTATAATAATATAACAACAGATTGAATACCAAAAATAAATAGACATAAAAAATAAAAATAAAAACACAGTAAAACATACTATTTAAAAACATTGTGTTGACAAAAAGACAGAATCCGAAATAAACAAAAAATATATACAAGAATCCAAAATAACAATTAAGTATATCCAATAAATTTCATCCTTTACTTATAAAACTATTTTAGAATAATTATCTACAAATAAAATTAAAATTAAATGAATTATTTATTCTTCATTTAATAATTTCACTTTAGAAAATAAAAGGAAAAATATAAATAAAAGAAAAAAGAAGACATTGTAGAAAATTGCAACTTTCAAGATTTATCCAAATGTTTAAAATAACATAAAAAATTAAAAGATAACGTTTATTTATCTGTTTTTTTTTTTCAATTTTTAAACTAAAACCACAACTCAATATCATTTCTTCGATTTTAGATTTTAAAACCTAATTTAAAATATTTAAAAATCGGATAGTTCGATTCAATTTAAGTTGTTTTATGCATACCCCGAAATTGTATTTTATGATAGAATTTTACTATTTTTATATTCCCTCTCAACCCGTATGGGTAATAATAGTATGACACAAAAGCCCATTCAAGACACATAAAAAAATGATAATAATAATTTAAATTACTTGGAACTAATATTCTAAATCGCTTGTAATTAATAAAATGTCGTAATAAATTGATAAAAAATAAAACATCATAACAAGTCGACCACACAAAATCAAATAACCCAACAAAACCAAACCACGTAAAATTAGGGGAAAAAAATCTAATCATATACTTAATATTACGAAATTACAGTAATCCAACTAATTTTTGCTTATTCCGTTAGGTCTTTAAATGTATAAACCACCTACTTGATATTCAATGTGACATTTATTTCTCTCATATTCTTTTATTGGAGTGCCCCTTGGACAACTCTAGTGTGGCTGAATTTATAATTAATTGCTTCATTGTGTTGGAAATCTAGAAAATATAATTATTAATTACTCTCAGATGAAATTTATGCGTGTTGGCTGTTTAATAGGTAGAAAAATTTTTGTTTACTACATTAAACTTTTAACAAAACAGCGTTTGAATTACGAATCGAATAACGAATTTTGAAAGCGAAATTGAATTATTTATTTTGACATTTATATATAAATCAGCGTATGTGTTGTTTCTTGTTTCGAATTAAATGTCAGCTTGAGTTCTGATCGATTGGGATAAAACGAAAACCGCGGGATTGTGACTATTTTTTTCTTTTCTTCCTTTAAATCTTAAACCCGTTTTATTACCATCATTTCCATGGCAGGATTGTGAATAATGCCTACATTTAAATAGCATTTAGTTTTTCGTTAAGCTTACGTTTTGATAAAATGGTTTCTGACGGATTTTAACATTAACATTTTGGCCACGAGGTCGATGCGAAGCGTATTTTACGAAATGAAAAGCCCAAATATTGTCGTTTGGTGATAATGCGAATTTTGAATATGATTAAGATATAGTGACTAAATGGGCGCTGGGAAGGGTATGGCGATAAATCTACTCATGCGTTTTTTAAATCATTTATCAGCTTACGTCTGCGCCGAATGATTAAGCGGGTTGGGAATTCTCATCTGCAAACCGTCTTGAATGCACTTTAATATTAAAATAATCCAAAACTCATTTAGTTACCGGGCAGATGATAAAAACATTGAATCAAATTCGTTATAAATAATAAAGAATAAAATAATATATAGGTTAATAATATAATGAATTGGTTCAAAGTATATATATTTATTATTACTATTGTGATTAAAATACCTATAACTTCAGTTTTATAACATATGGATGATTATTTATTTGTGTTTGTTATCCATGTTTTGTCCGTTTGAATAGTCAACAAACAAAAACATTATAAGAAAATGACAAATGAAAAATAAGAATTTGTGTGAAATAATCATTTTATTGAAAATAATAATAATAAAAATATATGTAAATTGGTGATTTTAGACAAAAAAAAAAAAAAATCACACTCATCTTTGATTAAAGAAAGATGGTATCAGATAACAAATTAAGAGAAAATGAGGCTAGAAAGTGAAGTTTTAAGTCATTTACCATCCCTATTTGAGGAGTTAATAAATAATTTTTATACGAAACATTGAATTTATTTTATTTTATTTTAAAATTTTAGAGTATTTTTCAATTGCAGAATGCAGACCACAGCTTAATAACGTGGAAACGGGAGTGAGCCCATGGGCCAATAAATAGAGATGAGCCCAAACATTTGGGCTGGGCCCCTGTGGTCTTTTTCACAGAGATTTCAATGGATAAGGCTGTAAGGCTGTTGTGCTCTCTCTCTCACTCCGTCACTCGTTTCCACTCCGCTCTCATGAATTCAATCTCTGTACTCTGACTCCTCAGTCCTCCACTCCTCAAATCATAACTCCAGGTTCTTCCTCATCAGGTATTTTCTATCTCCATTTCCATGCGTTCCATTTTCTGTTTGGTTTTCTGGAAAACTGAGGATTAGAGGAGAAATTTGATTATATGACTCAGTGTATCCAGGGTGAAGTGCTAAATTTGATTACAGGTATTTTCCTATCTCATTTTGCCTTATTTTTAATGTGAAGAATTGGTGGTTCGGTTGTGCAGGCATTGTTCAGTTCCCCAAGAAGTTCTCATCAATGGCCTCCGAAGAAGCTAGGGTTGTCCAGTTTCCCCTCGTCTCGTAGCTCTTCATTACACCTTAGTCGATTATCGACTTCTGGATTTTCGTCGAACTCGTTTGGGTTTCGTTTTAGTCCGATTGTTGCGCCTCCGAAGCGGTTCTTTGTTGCGAGGGCAGGAAGAGGAGAATGAGGGTGAATTGGGAACAGATGAGAACACCGAGGAGGAGGAAAATGTTTCTGAGACTGAGTCCGAAGTGAAATTGGATGCTGAAGATGAAGCGAAGCCGCCGAGAATACCTCGGGTCAAGCTTGGAGATATAATGGAAATTTTCTCTTTTGCTTGTGGTATTCTCCTCGAATGCTCTTTTTGTTGGCTGGCCAGTAGAGGAGAAAAACATAAGATAAGAGAAAATGAAGGCTGATTGCCGAGGTTGTTCAATATAGATTTTGAATAAAAGGGCAGTTGAAGCCTCGGAGAAGGAAAGACCAATCCCGGACCTAAGGACTGGAGACATAGTGGAAATTAAACTGGTGAATTGTGTTTCTGATTCATCTTTTCCGCCTTTAGATTGTTTTTGTTCTTTGAAATGATTTTTTTTTGTGATTTTGTATAGTGATTGACTTTTGTTTACTTGATTGACTTATAGGAAGTTCCGGGAAAATGACGCAGGTTGTCTATCTATAAAGGTATTGTTATTTCTAAACAAAATGCTGGTATCCACACAACAATCAGAATTCGGAGGATTATTGCGGGTATAGGGGTTGAGATTGTATTCCCTGTGTAAGTATTTCATTTTTCATGAATCAATATACAATTTTGCAGTGAGGATTTTTCTCCTGGGATGAATTGGGATCAATAGCTATATTTTCTGCATCAAATGGCTTGCATGCTAAACTACCTTGTGTAATTTTTTTCCTTTGACTTGTGCCAGTGAATCATATCAGCCAGCTTTCAGAAAATCAAACATGTCGACCTGTTGCCATGAATGTTTGATTGTGTTTGTAAGACAAACCTATGGTTTACTATTCATGGATGAATAATATATAGATTATTGATGTGAATACTGCAGACGTTTAAGTCTATAAAAACTGTGATATCCCATATTGGATAGGAAAAAGTTTGTAGTGTTGTGTGTGTATAGGCTTCCGTGGCTTGTCGACATGTTTGTAAGCCATGAGAACCCTTTGAATCAAATCAAACAATCTTTTCACGATTGGGAGTAGGTTGTTACAAGAAATCAAAGTCGATCTTGCATCCCGAGTGTAGAGTTTGTTTGCCCAACAAGAATGTTTTTAAAATAGTTCTAGGGATCTTATAGAGTAAGATCTTCTATCATGAGATTCCATCAAAAGCCACCACTTCTTGGTTGTTTTTTTATCTTTTTTTTATTGAGACTATGCCTTGAATTCTATTCTTTGTCTTCCTTGTTGCAATGCTCCTACTCAATCCAACAAGCATTTTAGAGTCCCATGTTGGGGCACTAGTTGTGCCACCAACAATGATGTATTAGGCTCTCTCCTATTTCGTGAGTCCCATTTAGTGCCATCCTTCTATCTTTTTATTGACTTCTCTCATGTATGATTTACCTTATTGTTACAATTAATTAATTCTTCTATATGCATATCTTAGGTAGTTATCATCTTCAATACAGCTCTTGTTTTAATTATTTTTGTGCTGTATTTTGTCATGTGAACTAAGCCAACTTCTCTGTTCAATGAATTAATTGAATTGAAAGCAATACTTTCCAAAACTTATTAGTACTGTTCATTTGAAGGGTTAAACTAGCTTGCATAAAGTCTGGCACATTGCAGAGCCTTAAACTTCTGTCTCTCTCTCTCTCAACCAATCAAGCAATGATTTGTGCTAAAACTTAGGAAGGTGTGTTTGTTTGAGCTATTGACAGGTCAAGGCTTGGAAAAATCTGTTATAATCTCATGCGGAGTGGAGGGGTTTTGATCAGACTTAGGAATATATTTCATTAGATAGTTTGTGCACCTGACTACCATTTGTCAAATTTCGTTTACTCTCCAAAGAATTAGGGTAAGCTTCTAGTTTGCTACTATTTAGTATCAATTCCTTTTCCTCCATCTCATCTGCAGCCAAGTGAATCCCATAAAACTGAGTCCTGTTTCTTGCCTCTTTTTTAATCTCAAGTAACACAGTGACGCTATGAATGAAACCATAGATCATCCTTATCTTGGAACATGAACATTGTAAGCTAAAAGAATCACCTCAATGCACTTGTATAGTTACAAATGTTTTGTTGACATTCAAAACAAGATATTAACTGATATTAGTTGGTATTGAATAATGCCCAGTTACTTTAAAGAACAATATGGAATGTGGTAAACCTTCAGATACGTATTGTAGAAGGTTGAGGTGTTCATTTTGAAATGTTGTATAGCCAGAGACACTTGAATGAAGAAGAGGCTATATTGAAAATTCACTTCCTTCAAGAATATCTTGTGTGTAGCTTTTCTTTTCTCTCAGTTTCTTACTCATCATCCTGTATGATGTTATGGTAGTATTATATTTTATGTTAACTAACATGTGACCTGGTATTATTATTACAGGTATTCACCAAACATCAAAGAGATAAAGGTAGTTAGTCACAGGAAGGTCAGAAGGGCAAGATTGTATTATCTGAGAGACAAGCTTCCCAGGCTCTCCACTTTCAAGTGAAAACCCTCAACATCTGTCTTTTGATTTTCTTGAATCTGGATATTGTATTCTCCATGAATCTGTTTTTTTTTTTTTACCATGAGATGAATGTATCATTATCCTCTTCTTTCCTTCATCCTTTGAATTTGCTGTGTTGAGAATTGAGGTATCTGCGATGAAATTTTCTGTAGCCGATTCACGCTTGCAAAGCTTGGTAAGTTGCTTTCTCAACTAAAACATAGAATTTTGTATCTGTTTGGGAATTTTGGAATCGGTATTTTGTTATTAAAGTACCAATTGTTTTCTACACTTGAAAAATGCATTTGATAATTTTTTAGAAAATGAGTTTTTGAGGAATTTGTTACTTATAAGGAAATAAGGAGCATTTACAAAATGATTGTATATAAGTATAAATCAGTAGTTCAGAGAAAAGATATTTCTAAGGAAATATTTGAAAATAGAAAAAGTAGGCTGAGAATATATTAGCTTCTCAACAAAATTTTATTTCAAAATACTAAGAATTTACTATTTGAAATATTTCAACTTCTCAATCGGATCTCGGCTAACAAAAATGTTAAATTTACTTTCGAAAATTATAAACTCTTAATCTCTAAACAGAAACCAAATATAATGTCATATCATTTCTTGAATTGTGCATGGGGAGAAGAAAATCGAGGACAATATTTAAGATGGTACTCACAATTTAGCATTGAATTTTCAATTGCCACGAATGTATTACATGTATTTTACAATGGCTGTCAATTCCTCTTAGAGGATCGAATACTACATACAGATGAATCTTAGCTTACATTCATACTATTGGAATAATCGTAACAGGGGTAGGAAGGAGTTAAAATGAATAAAAAGAGAGTTTCCTAGTTTCTTTTTTCACGTACAAACCTACAGCTCATAATTTTACAGCAAATCTACAACTAAGAGAAGGGGGTCACATTCAAAGGGTTGCTGAAAGATATGAACATAAACCTTCTCAAACTCTCAGGTTTGATCATGGTTTCTCCATGTAAATGACAGTAGTTTCAATGTCACAGTCTGCCCCACTGTATTAAGCACAGCATCAGGGAATATCATCGCATTAGACGAAGAACTCGTGCTTTGAAACTCATCTGCACTGATCCTCAATCTTGGGTTCAGGGTCAAGCACTTATCCACAAGATCAAAAAGCGAATCTGGGATTGCCCTCACAAAGTCTGGTCTCTTTGTGTTCACTATGCACCAATCTCGTAGACTAATATATGGCACAAATCGTGCATCAAGGAGGTCCTATGACAAAATGATACAGTTCAGTACATTGCCTCTAAAATATATAATTGAACAGATCACATTCTTAGAAGTGAAAAAACAAAATACCACTGGGAATGAGGATTCCCGGTTGTGCAGCTTGGCAACTTCCCATAGGGCTTCATTGCCTCGCAGCTTCTAATGTCTTTCATGTTCCTGACAATAAACAACAATTAGTTGGCAAAATGAAGTCAAGGAAAGAAAAGAATGGTGCAGTAAATTCTCTGGATTAGTAGAATTCTCACTGTGGTTGTGTAGAAAGGGTGTTCTTCAATCGTTAGGTAGAAGTAAGGTGACAGCAGACCGAATATCGACGGACCCTTGATGAAGAGATCTGAGCAAGACACCTGCATAAACCACCAGAGCATTCAGCTCTCAACATGTAGAGGGATCCAAATGAGAGCCTTAAGGAAACAAAAAGTAGATTCTTCATGCTTGATGGTTCTATTTGTTCATAGTCATTTTAGCATTTTGAACACACCGCATTAATGCACAAATAACAGACTAAGCCAATTCCAAAATGAATGCCAGTGAAAATGTAATATCATAGTATGTCAGGGTAGCCTAATACATGAAAGATTCAGGGATGACATCTAAAAAATTAGGCCATTAAACGACTGAAGTTCACTGATATGCCATATATTGAAATATGTATCAGTGATGTAATGAAAGGTGAATGATATAATGAAAAAGAGCACAAAACTAAGAAGTAACATACACACTAGGCCTAGTTTGATAATGATAGCTCTGGAAAAAGGATTTAGCAAGATGCATGACATGATTTCACATAACAATGAACAAGACAGTTCATAGAGTTTGGTCATATGGGAAACTAAATATTTCATTGGTTTTTAATAGAGCACCTGTTCCAAACACAATGCTATTGTTTCTCATAACATGTGCTTATCATTTAGATTTCAAGAATGCAACCATTAAGAAAGCCTACATTTTGGAAAGTTAGAACCAACAGCTACCATTGGCAGTCTTGGATACTTCTTCACATGATACAAGGATGAAACATGGCTAGTTCAAGCTCATAAAATCTTGAGTTTTATGGATAAAACTGTTGCATTCTGGTCTTTAAGAGTGTGATTAACAGTTTCTCAAGGCATTGAAAGTCAAAGCACCCTTCAATTATGTGATACAGATGTTACTTCTAAAAATGAGTAATTTTTCATTTCCCAACATATAAATAAGAGGCATCCAATTCACTAGCCCTATCCTTGGTAGAGGGTGAGAAGCGGCAGCTTTCAATCGTCAAGTACCAAATTTCGTAATGAAAATTCACAATCTAAAGTGAAAGCCTTAAACTAAACTTTACTTAAAAATACAAGCTATTATGGAATTGACCATCAAAGGATATTAATCTGCACTTAACAGAAAACATGCAAGCAAGATTTTCCTAGCAGTAGGGCTGCCTTTTGTATTCCCTCTCTCAAGCTTTATTTGATCTTCCTAAAGTTTTAGTATCCAATGACTAATATAAAAGATTACTAAAAAAAGTTTTTACTATTATGATATCTTCTATGATACAAGAGCTTGAAATTTTTTGCAGTAAGAATCTCATTATTGTTTTACAGATTGACATCTGATTGCAATGTTGCAACAATTTCATTTGGTATGAACGAGGATTTTAGAATGAACAGGGCATGGAAAATAACAACAACGACAACAACACCACCCGAGTCACTAAAGCGAAAATGATTAAAAGTTCTTACCTCAGGTGCCCGGAAGCCCTTGGTTCCAACGCAAGGACCCTCTCTCTTTTGCTTTCCATCTCCTGGGAACAAATTCAATGTGACTGATCCTAGAAGAAAAGATAGGTTTTGTCAGTATTGAATCATCCAAGAAGTTACTCTGGTAGTATACCTTTGTTTTTTATTAAGGTCCAGCAGCTTAGCTTACTTAGCATTTCCAGCTGCATGAAGAGGCATTGGAGAAACATAAACAAATTTCTCCACCACTTTTCCTTCTTTTCCAGAAGGGGCAGCAACCCTCTTTCTCTTAGAAGCTGGACCTCTTGATGATTCATGATTTGGATTCTGCATTGCTTCCTGTGCCAGGCTGATCAGCTCCTTCCTTCCCTGGCATGGCAGGGGTTCCCTTAGCTTTTCTGACAAAGAAGTCCTAGCACTCGTGTTGTCCTTTGTTGAGGTTATCCCTGAGCCATCTGCACCTTGGCTTTTGATTATATTCTGGCTGCCCATGTCAACAAAGGCCTTCATCTGGCCTGCAGGCTTCTTTTTAATGTTCTTAGTTTCTGAAGTTAACTTGGAACCTTTTATTGAGTACCAATTGTCTGCCTCCAAAGATTTAGTATTCTGAAGCTTCCTACTTTTGGCAAGAGGCACAGATTTCAGGTTAGTTACTGTCCCCTGATTGAAGCTTACGCCAGCTCCCTCCTTTGGTTTGTCTGCAAAACATACAAAGTAATTAATTCATTCTTTTTATGTCAAATGAAAATAAAACCACAAAAAGCAAAAAACGGAAAAAGACAAATCAAATCACAATGATTAGCAGATACAACCAACTAGTAGTAAGGAAACAAGAAAAACTATGATAGTCAATTTTGAAATGATCATGATAGCTAAGGAAAGAGGTTTAACAAGATGCTTAAGCAGTCAAACTTTTTCTTACTCATTAAATTTCAAGAACCATTTTAGTTGGATATTGGAATTTGGATATAATAATGTTTGATGAATTAATAAGACAACATGAAGTCAATTCACACTCATGGAAGTTAATAGGGAGCTAGTGCTGGTGTAGAGGTTAGCAGAGTCAGTTTGTTAATATATTGCGTATTAAAAAGATTGATAGAACTGCTGTAAAGTTTTTTTTTTGATTTAGGTTCCAATTCAGTTAAAGATTTTTAGAATCTCCAGGAAACACTGTGAGGACAAAAAAATTCTAGAATTCTAGTTAAATAATGGAATGAGTGATTTGGCCCTGCTGATGGATGTAGGGTATTTCCTGAACCATGTAAATCTTTTATCTTATGAATGCTTGTTTCAATTAATTCTCAACCTTTCAAATATTCTGGCTACTATTTCTTGTGTTATTACTACTTTGTTCATTACAATTTTTTAGGCAGAACAGAAAATTTGTCAATTGAATGCAATATTGCCGTCTATATTGGATTGTGCCAAACACAATTTAAGTACAAACTTGGATTGGAATGGAAGCTTACTTATGGTCCCATACTTTTGGTTAAGATCCTGCAAAAAAAGAAAAGAATGCATCGAATTGTAGTATGCCAAAAAAAATCCTGAATGAAAAGTAAAAAAAAAAAAGATAGATAAATAAATATATACATATATATAAACATACATATACATATGTATATATACACAATTTACTGATAAAGTGTGCTGACCATTGCAAGATTGAAATCAATTAGATAACCCTTATTGACCTTGCAAGAAAAGAAAGTTGCAGGTTTAACATCTCTATAGACAATTCCTGCAAATACAAGATAATAATAAATGATCACTTTAAACCCCATAATCTTGAAGGAGAATACCAATCCACACAGAACATGTAAATCCCATTGTGATTGCTTACGCCTATGAGCTTACACTTAGTGCTCTGAACATGCAATAGCCATACCACTGGAGCTGAAAAACATCTATTTCTCTCTTCAACACCTAAGGGTAGAAGCAAAAACTGATATCTAAAATAAGAAACAAAAGAGGGAAAAGGAATTTAAAGTACAAAAAAAACAATAAAATGATCAATAATTACCTCAGGCAGGTCATGATCAATATGCTCCAGAACAAAAGTAATCCTGATTTCCAATCTTGAAAGTCACCAAGTGTTTATTATGAAGTTCTTACCCCTGAATTAGAATTTTGTCACAAGATTTAAACATTGCAAATAAAACATAACAAGACTTTCAAAAGCAAAAAACTTCCATAATATCCTTACCCAAACCGCTCCAGCATTCTCAGCTCATTGTTTACATGGTGTCTATGAGCATTTGCATGTGGACCTGCAGAGTCATACATGTATATGTACATCAAGTAAACATTAGGTGCATAAATAATACGTTTGTCATCATCTAGAATGCAAACATGTTAACAATTCTGAAGCCATCTAATGGTAATTGCTCTCATAAAGATGAAATACTAGTATGGTTGGTTCAATTAATCTTCGCATCAGTTCAAATTTAGACAATTTTTTACTCAACTAAGGTTTTATGAATCATGCACTAAAAACACAAGGGCTAAAATTTTGCAAGCAACAAATTTTGGATCCTAATGAGTAATATCAATTGAAATTCCACCCAAGTCACATGTTCAAATTCTTTTAAAAATTCCTTTTAAAAGTGAATCCTACAACATTTGAAATTCTAAATGCAATCACATCAACAATTAGAGTAAAAATGAAACATGAAAAGGAAACTCCTCAGACAGCTGCTTTTGATTTACAGACTAAAAATAGATTATGTAAATCACGAGAGTTGGTTCCTGTTCTAATACTCCATATGGAAATCCTCCAGCAGCACCTAACCTTTCACAGAAGTTTCAAGGAACAATTTCTTTTCATAATACATTTGTGTAACACCAAATATAAGCCCATTAAAAAAGGCACAGATAATTGCATTAGCGACAACTCAGTTTACACTGTCAAAGGATGCATCTCATTAGATTGCAGATAAAACCAGTCATCCTAAAATTCATAATTTCCGGTCTTACTATTTTGGAAATGCTAAAGGTCCAGCTCTCAGCAGATTGCTAATAAACCAGTCTTATAGGATTCATAATTTGATCCTTCTTTTGGAACTGTTAAGGTGCCTTTCAGTAAATTACCAGTGACACCAGTCTTCATAGGATTCCTAATTCCCAGGTTTTGGTACTGAATCATATTCACAGATCCAGGAGCCAGATTATTGTTACAACGCATTACTAACTTGCATAAACTCAGGGTCAGCAATTAAGGAAGGTACAGCACAAAATATAAAGGTATTCAGCAATTAGGGCAGGTACAGCACAACAAAGTAAAGTATTATTTCCCATACATTTTATGGCAAATGTCATTCCATCAGTCTTTCTTCTTGCCTTGTAAACTGTTCCATAACCACCTGCACATTTTGGCACAGAAGAACAGGATCAATAATCTGAGCCAGGATGGCTGACTTCATGATGAAGTTTCTGGAAACTACGTAATCAAAAGTTTAGTACCTGAACCTTCTTCCTCCTCTACAATGAAAGCATCAAACTTTGGCAAAATTTTTGGCTCACATTGAGTCTGCAAAGCACATATTGACAACCCTCAGTAAATAAACAATGAGCTTATCAGAAAATGAGGCAAAAATCAGACAAGAAAGAAACAAAGTATTAGCCAACAGGTATGGTACACGAGCATAGCAGTGAAGAATGTTACCTTGGAAGAGATGAGAAAGGGATTCTCCCCCTTTTCTTTGATAAATGTGGGATCGCTTTGCTTTAACTTCTGCTTCTTATGATTGGTCGTAAATTGCTGCTTCTCTTCTGAAATGTCAACAGCCCTACCATATTTTGATGACTTACTGAGAGCTGGCAATCTTGGAGTCAATGCATCCCTGTGAGCCATCTTCATGTTGGCAGATGGTTTCGTTAGCTGTTTCTGAGAAATGGAAGGCTCAGCAGCTGGAAGCAGAGCCTGTCTCTTCTCGTGTTTGGTTGATGGCTCTCTGTCCAGCATGGGTGTCACATCATTATGGTTCATCAATTTCATGCTTCTAAGGACATCTCCAAGATTTGTATCCATTGGAGCAGTCCTAAATGACAGGTAAGGATGATTTATTTCTTCCTCAACGTGTGCAGGATCCTTTGAAGATTTCCCCTCCTTTCCTTCATCGATTTTTGCATTTTCAGCTATTTTGATATTAGTAACTAAGCTAGCATTCACATTTTTGGCCGGTGAAATACAAATATCTTTTTCTGAATTATATGTGTCATTAAAGTCTATTCTACGTCTACAGTTTGTCTTACTCACTGGAGCCTCATTCTGCACAACTGGATTTTCCATTACACAAGTTAGAAGGAATGGTTTTGGATCATGCTCGCATGCAGCAATTCTTTTAATCATGTGGATTGGCATATCTGACGAGAATGATAATGTTGAAATCTTGGAAGACATTCTGGTGTATATACATATCTTCGCATCTCATCGTTTACAAATTTACATATTCTATTAGCTTTCACTTGTTCAATGTTCTTGAGTCCATAAATGGATGGTTCAGCTTCATAATTTGCAAGGGCGATGAGTTTACAGGGAATCCTCAACCTATATGTCATGCCTGACATATCCCTCAGTGACATACTCATGCTTGTGCTTCTGTCATTATCTTCACAAACATGTACCTGCATGACTGACTGATATATTCAATAAACTAACAGAAACCCCAATTGGCTAGGTTTAATGTTAAATTATACAGAATAAGAAGGCTGATCCGGACCATAATAAGTGAAGTCGTTCGTTAATAGGAAACTTTAAAGATAAAGGATGGAAAAGATCATTGGAGAATACCATGCCATATATTTATCACAGCTTGCCTGTGAATAAACATTGCATCAACCACTGAACTGGTGGAATTCTCAAAAAATTATCAATATCTATAGAAGAGAAGCATAAGATCTGGGCTAAAAGTAAAGATGTCAAACCAAGATCCTTCATTTTTACCTAATCTACCTATATTGACATGACATGGTACATTATAAGATCTTTGTTAGACACTCATATTTTACTTTGGCCATGAATATTTGATATTTTTTCATTTATATCATTTTACTCTTTCAACTTTGTTAGTTACAATTACATTGGAGAAAAAGAAGAGTTACCTGAAAAGTGAACTTTGGTAAGAATATTTAGATTATATTTATTTGTATTATAGAAAATATCTAAGAAAACAAAATAAATTGAAATCGATTAGAAAGTTATGCATCCTAGAAGCAAGGATGAAAATATCCGATATATCCGTCGATATATCTCCGATATATCCGATATCGATTTGATGTTCGACATACGATATCGTGATACTTGGAGTATATCGTGGAAATATTAGATCCGAGTAAGCGTAGCGCGCGTTAGTTTAATTTTTTTTGTAAAATATCGGAGATATATCGGGATATATCAAGATATATCGAGAATATATTTAAATGACCCGGTTGAAATCTGACGCGATCAGCGGTTATGGATTGATCATGACGGTTAATTTCCGATATATCGATATTCGTGTAAAAATATCGCGATATATCTTGATATATCCGATATATCGTAAAATCGAAATGCCAGATATGTCGAATTAAATAAATGTTTTTAAATCGCACAAGTACTAACCTTTGTCACGAGGTTAAAATAAGTGAAATAACTTTGAAATAGTATAGATAAAAAAAATTGCTTTAAATATGTTCCTTATTTTCCATCACTTTTTCTTTTTCCTTCTAGCTTTCCTCTTTATTTTTTCCCCTCATGTTTTCCCTCACGTTTTCTGAGAATCAAACACAACCTTAGGAATGAGGAAAAAAGGATTAAAGGGAAAAAAAAAAAAAAAGGACCTTCTAAAAGGGATATCTTAACTTCCAATTTATTTTATGAGTTTTCTTTTTCGTAGGAAATCAATTTTTATAAAATATTAAACTTGTAGAATTTGGGCCAACAATGTATCTCATGAACTTTAGCACTCTCTTTGACATATACTACCTGCACAGGTCCATTAAGTATAATTAGGAAAATGCATATCATGTGGTGAGGCTCCGATAGATGACCTCCCACCATAAGAGAATCCATTACCATGTTAGACTACCAAATTACCAATTTCGACTAAAATGAAATATCAACTCATTGATCTAATGCATATGGTCAACCATAACTTTCTCATCAATTCAAGATCCTTAGCCCTGGATGACACGGAATGATCGCAATGCAACCAAGAGCAATGTAATGATGCATCAAGTTGCACCATTAGTGAAAGAAATTAAATAAATACAAGCCAAATTATACCTCTGTACAAGCATCAAGGATTCTGCTTTGCCACGTGGAAGCCATTACATCTTCCTCACATTCTGCAAATTTGCACCATAATTATAACCGGAGCTAAATCGATATTCAAATAAAGTTTTTCAAAAAATAAAAATCATTAATTTTACCGTTTATGGATGAGAAAATGTAATCTTCTCTTCGAAACGGAACTAGATCAGAATCCACTGTAAATTCTCGCTTCCCAAATGCTTCACTTCACCGTCCACGAATCCCTTGCACCACGGATCAGGGCACAAAGTACGAACAGAACTCGGTAAGAGCGCAAATTGTAGAGCCACCAGGAAGCTGGGCGTAACGAAGAGATCAGCGGTTAAAAATAGAGGGGAGTGAGGGATTAGACAGAGAGACTGGATGAGTTGAGGCGAGGCCGGGAACGACTTGCATTGAGCGGCAAGCTCTGAAGGGCGAGCAGATCGGCCGATTGAGAGGAGAAGAGAGAGAATGTGCCAGGCCTTCGCACGGGAGATGACGGCTGGGTACTGAAATGTGTGTCTGTCAACTGGGTGGATCATGGCGAGCAAGGATACGTTTGGTTCTGAAACTCAGATCTAGGTTGGAAGAAGAGAGATTAGGCTTGAGAGGAGATGTTGAAATGGAGGTGGAATTTGTCTCTCGTGTGGATTTCGAATTGGCTGTGGTTTCCTGCCATTTTTATTTCTTTTTTTTGATATTATAGGTCTATAAATTGAAAATACAAATAAATTTATAATAAATAAATAGTTTTTATTAAAAATATGAATATTAGTAATGTGATAAAATTGAGAAAGCTATTTATTTTTCCAAAATCTTAATGAATTTATGTAAGTCGATTTTTATCTTATTAATAACACAATCGATTCAATCGATTCCTCCTATTATCAAATATTCAAATTAAATTCTCACTAAGCAGGATAACAATATTAGTGTTTTTATTAGAGACACCAATCGTATTATTAAGATTACAAGAAGAATATATTTATGCGTTAATTACTACATAACGTTGCATTAGACATGGATTTTAGTGAATCAATAATAATGGTTTTTCAAACTATAGACTCGTAATATAAAGAATTATCGATCATTATAAAAAAAAAAGGTAATTTACCTAATTCAATTAATCTTCTAATCTAATGTAGGATATTTAGAGGCTTTTGGATTGTCTAGATAATAAATGTATTTGTAATACTGTTCAAATATTTGGTTAATTTTCCTAGAGATATTAAAAATTTGTGAAGATTATTATGGATCTTCTTTTAATCGTATTTGTAGATTTTCTTATCCAATCTAATTTCACCAAAAAAATATTGAAATTAAAACCTGTCATTTAATTATATATATATATATATATATATATATATATATATATATATATATATATATATATATATATATATATATATATATATATATAGAGAGAGAGAGAGAGAGAGAGAGATATTTTTTGGAAAATTAATATTATTAATTTTATATTTATAATACAAAGATAGATCGAATATCTGAGAATAACTAAAAAATCATACGTGATGAGTAATATTAAAGTTAATAAGCATAATAAATCGGTCATAAAAATTTACCAAATTTAATTATATAGTGATTATAATATTTACGATCTAGTAATTCCAATATGTGCTTGATCGTAATTTTATATCGAATCATTTTGTCTATCCCGAATTGATAAGCGGATAGAGCGTCGTATGACCCGAATAGCAACGTGGTAATGGGTGACGATAAGCCGAATCTGGATAAAATTATGAAAAAAAAAACTTAAAAGCTTTAGAATAGCTAACATTAGTGATAAAACGAAAGAAAAAAATATGAAGAAATATTATATAATGTCAATAATTACCAAAAAATAATCTCTTATTCCTTAAGAAAAAAGAAGCTATAAAAAAACAAGACAAGAGAAAAATATAAAAGGAGCGGCTTTAATTATATTTGTTATACATGAATAAGAAGTATATTTTATTTTATTAATGGTTCGATAAATCAAATAATGATAGGAATATAATTAAAATGAAAATAACATTCCATTTATAAACAATATTTTAATCCATTTTTTAAGAGGAAATATTTTGATTTTATTGGGTGAAAATTGTATTTAAGAAAAATAAAAAGGCAACAAAATTGGGGCCCTGTTTTTTGACACTCTCTATATGGGAGTAGGGTGCATCATCAGACAAAAGGTGCTCCGCTTGAATGGAATACCATAATAGTTTATTATATTATAATTAAAAATATATAATATTTTTAATATGTATATAAAGTATTTTTTTATGTAATATTATTTAATATGCTAATTAAACGATAAAGTTCAATTGAGATATCATAAACCAAATATAACTTCCATTTGAAAATCCTCATCATCTTTACCTCTGTTATTTGTAGGTGAATTTTTAATTATTATTGGTCTAAAATCATTTGTTTCATTATTTTATTCCTCATATATAGATTTTATTGTCCAATAAAATGGTTTCCTCATCGATACGAAGTTTTTTTTTTTTTTTTTATGTTTTTGTTTTTAACTTATTGTGACGTATTTTATCGTCGATTTATTACGACGAGTAATTGTGTTGGCCAAACGGTTGCTTTTGAGGTTTAAGTATTGTTAGTTTAAGTAATCGATTTAATTGACAAAATTATTAGATCATATCCATTTATGAGTATGATACATATATGAAATTTTAGATATTATAGGTATTTTTTGAATTATTAAATATGGCGGCCTTATTATTTTTTCTTATTAATATAGCACTTATGTTGTGTCATTAACAAGAATTTATATTTTTGGTTATGTGTTTTATTATTATAATGCTTGAATTAATAAATTTATCTTTTAAAGAAATTTAATTAAACAATATAACACAATAATTTAATAAAAAAGAAATACTTTTAAATTTAAAAATATTTAAATATCCAAGGAAGATATTGATTTTCCACCCCAAAATTAATTCAGATATAATCAAATTACCTCTCTCTCTAAGGCCTGCTACTATCCTCTGTCTATATATATATATATATATATATATGTATATAACCAGCCTATCCGCCCATCCCATAATCTTTCGGTTACTCAGATTGTAGCAGTCGCTTCCTCTTCTCTTTCTCTCTCGGTCGGCGACTAGGACCCAGAAACCTTTGAGGGGATATGTCAAAGAAAAGAGCCAGCTGTTCTTCGGCACCGCCTTCGCTCTGGTAGCCATAGATCAGCGGAGATGGGAATGCCGTCAGGTGGGGAGAAGTGCCGCCGATCCCCGTCAAATCCGTCGATTACTCCAGATTCCCGGGTTGCCCACTGCGCTGGTTACGCCGTACATGGATCAAAAGATGTACATGATGGAGGTCACTGGATGAGAAAAGCCTAGACGATCGACGAAAATCCCTAATGGAGTCTCCGGCCGACGGAGAAGGCAGTCATCAATTCAATGTCTACGTCGCCAGTCTCGCCACCAAAAGCATGGAATTTGAGTTTTATCCGGTCTGCAGTGAATGCCCCGAGAACAAGCCCAGGTGATGGGATTGGGTAAACTATGGTGCTCTCAATTTCAGCCCTTATCTGAATCCTCTGATACTCCTACTTTCGAGGTGTATGATCCTAAAACCAATAGAGCGAAGGCCCTCCTGAACCTCCCTTCTTCCCTCCCGATTTCGATATCCGGTTCGATGACGATGACGGATATGCGGTTAATAAGTGGTTTTCTGTGAGAGGGAAAAAGATTTATGCAATGGCTGAAAATTTGTACTACGCTTACAAAGGGGAGACAAAGCGATGGAGAATGTCAGCAACTCATGCTTGGACCATAGAAAGCATTCGTTGGGGTTTCTTGCTCCCGGGATATGATAATGTGCTCCTCAGGTTTCAAAAAAATGGAGTTATATCGGCTTACCTAATTTATCCAGGAAATCAAATCTGGATGGGGCAGGACTTGAAGTTTGAAGAGGCTGAGAATGCTATGGTGGAAGGTAAGATACACTTGCGATGGGATAAAGGGAAATTTGTTGAAATGGGAAAGTATAAGGTGGGGGCCATCGTGCCTGGTGGGGACATTGACAACAACCTTGTTGTTTTCATATTCACTTTTGTTGTCTCTAAGCTGGACCGGCCCCGACACCGTCCCCGACCCAACAAACCCCTCCTACCCCCTCGGTCCAGATGACCCCTATCATCCCTATTTTGAATCAAAGTTCTTGTCAGTCACTTGTCTCAACATGGGTATCTATAACCTTGGTCCTCGTCGATCCTTCCAGGAGGATGTCATCATTTCCGCTTTCTTTGCGAATGGTGTCTAGAAGGGTCTTTTAGATAGATGTATTGTAACGATCAACTAACTAACTATATATATATATATATATGACTGGCACACTACTTTTTTTTAAATTAGCATACATCATTATGAGCATTGCTTCAGTATTGTTCATTGTTAAAGAAAGAAAAATAGAAGAAAAAAAAATGTTTTACATATATACATAACGTTCCCAAATTTTCCACATATGAGAGATTATATTAGCTAGAAAGATAACAAAACCTCAAACAGACGGCTTCTCAACACGTACTGCTGGAGAGTTAAGAGCCCACTTGCCATTGCATCAACACAGCATTCCCTTCCTTGTAAAACCAACATGCTACCAACATGCTGGATGATGAAGTACCAATGCTTTTCATTTGATCCAAAGCCGTAGGCAGAAAGCAAAATAGATTAATCGAGCAGAATTAATTCGTTTTGAATTTTAGTATCTGAAACCTTTATTTTAGGTTTAGGTTTTAGGTTTGGGTTTATATTATAAAAATCGTGATTTCGGTTAAACAATAGAAAAAAATAATAATAAGATTGTACTAAAATTATAAAATGCAATATATATATATATATATAATATATATAATATTGTTTTCATATTATATATTATATTAAAATACAATGTGTATAATAAATAATATATAATAATTAGTATTATGTATAGAATTGATTTGTTTAAATACCTTTTGGAAAACCTATTTTCGAAAAGTGAACCTTTGATGTTTAAAAAACCATAAGTTATGGTTGGAATCCTATTAGGCAGCTTTCTTTGCTTTATTATATTTGTAATGGAAGTCTTTAGTTATAAAAAAAAATCATAAGTTATAATTTAATTAAAAATTTGAATAAAAAATCATATTTCTAGTCCGTAAAATGGGACTAGGATTAGGGTTTCTAGAAAAAAAAAGAAGAAAGTAAGGAAAGTGAGAGAATACGTACAAGTTTTTTGAGATGGTGACTAGGGTTTCCAGTATAGAAAGAAAGAAGAAGGAATAAGTTTTCTAAGAAACAGAAGAAACTAACTACCTACGTGGCAAAAATTGTCGCAATTCCATAAATATTTCTCAACCTACATTATTATTTTATTTAAATTATTTAAAAATTATTATTATGAAAATCTCTAAATGACATTAATAAAAATAAAAGGAAAGAAAAACCTAAGCATATGACAAGGCTAATAAGGGTTCACAATGAGGGTCAAATTAATTTGTATTTGAACTATGACATGATCTGCATTCAATTATTTTGTATTTGTTATTATTGCTAACCTTGTTTTTCTAATATCCATTTAATAATACTAGTGAAAGAAAAAAAAAATTCAATTGAGATTTCATAAACTAAATATAGCCTCCCATTGGAAACCACTAGTCACCCTTATACCATTCTCCCCAGACCTTGTTGAGTAGAGAGGATGAGTGGTACAACAGTATTTGGAAATTTAAATCACTTTATTTCATAGTTTTTCTCCCAGACTTCAGGTTTTATTTCAGATAAAGTGGTTTATAATCCACATTTAGGTTTGCACTTTTATTTTTTTAGATGTTTTATCGTCGACTTGTTGGTGTCAACGATTAAACAGCCCGTTAGTTTTTGGGTTGTGATTGGATGACGAAAGTCGATCATGAAATCGTCGTATCAAATCATGTTTGGTAGTAGTAGGGTTCGAAAAATAAGGCTGGGGCCCTTAAAGACCAGAAGAGGTCGACCAAGCGGCTCAACTGAGACCTCGGACATTTGCGTGGCGTTAATTGCTTTTGGTGTAGGCAGGAATGAGGTCAGCCAAAACGTGAATAGATTGTGGGAAGTCTATAGTGAAAAATAGAATAATCCCATAATAATATATTATTAATGATCTGACCAGAACCTCACCAATAAGGAAGAAATGATAATAGATCATCATCAAATCGGATCCCAGATAAGGAAGGAAGATTATCAAAATAAGCTATTTCTTTACATGTCATTTTCATAGAATACGATAGATAATAACTTAATATCATCAATGGGAGCGAATCCACAGTGTACGTCATTTGGTTGAATATCTGTAAATATAAGGTCCCCATCGATTGCGAAAGTGCGCCCGTCGCGATACGCATCTTGATGCGCATCACCATCTGGCGACACGTTAGCCCTGGCGATCTCTGCTCTGAAAGAAATTGACTTAGGCGCCGGAATGCGGGTGACTTTCGTGGCCATCTTTCTTGTTTTTGAAGTACCACCTTGGCTGCGAACCCGGCGATGAAGCGATCTGTTTGGCGAGCGATCCAGCGGCTACGGCTGATCCGCCGTTAGTCGAATTCGACGGCGACCTTGCGGCTGGCCGGTTCGATTGGAAGCGTCGTCGATTGGCGCGATACGTAGGAACGATAGTTCCTTTATAAATATAGCCCGATTTCTCGATTCACGATGGTGCTCCCGGCTTCGAGCAGCGAAACGCGCTAATCCTCGAATGCAAGATGACCCGACCCGGCCTTGAATGGCGAAACCTACCGGCAGCGTTAGAAACAATGAACCAATACGGGCGGTAGAGGCACTCCGTCCTTGTCGGCGTCCCCAACGAAAGAGTTGGAAACGACTTCGCGAGACAGTCCGGCGACCGGGAAGTGCGGCGGTCGAAAGCCATGGCGGTCCCGCCATGAAGGCAACGCGTGTCGGCGCCACGGTGCCAAGCAAGCAACGAATCTACTTGAGCGAAGCGCGGACGTCAGCGACGGCGTGGCGGCACTTGACATGTCGAGGGGACGGAGAATTGTACCACCCTACACGGCCGGCGGAGAGCGATCGAACGAGAGGTTGAAGCCTCCAGCCAAGAGCTTAGTCGTGTGAGGAGGTAGTAAGAGGGCAGCTCACGACATGGATACCTTGGTGCAATGGCCCGAGTCACCTACGGCCAGTACTCCACTTCCCCCTTGCAACGAGATTCAGAATACCGGGTGAGCGTTCGATGTACGGAGATCAGATTGATCATCATTACTTACAAAAAAACAAATGGGGCATGGGTATCAAGATGGGTCACGTCTGGCTTTAGCTATCACCACAAAAGGCCAGGCTTGGCATGGATTCGATAGACTTCCGCCAGTCGTCGATCACCATTTGAAATTTATCCAGTGCGTGCGTCTCTCACTTCATTGGGACGGAAACAGAAAGCCAGGATTATCATCTGACCATGGCAGAGCTCATGAAAGCGAGGTCTTATATCAGCGATTGGCGGAGTCTCTAAAGGTAGATATACGAGCGAGAAGTTCGCGATCATGCGTTCATTGGCGGCAGGGATTGATCCGAAAGACGATGTTTTCCATCTCGAAAATCCCGAGCAAACATGGTGAGGTGCCATGGCAGAGAAATGTATATTGCCCGGTGAAAGCCCTCCTTATCGAAGAGAGCTCTTCCCGCTCATAAAAAAAGCGGGCGACGAACGAGGCCAAGCTCAAAAAACCATGACGAAGAGATCTCGAGAAAAATGAAGAAACGATCCCAGGCGTGGGAACCTCGAAGATCGTCTCAGTCACCATGTCAGAACGGCAATATTTATTCGCCTCGGCGTTTCACCCTTGCGGCCGGTATCACATGTCTGAAATGCGAAAGCGAACGGTTCCTGGTGGCCAACTCAAATGAAGTACGGAACCCGCGACGAAACCGACTCAAATGCTGCGAGTTCCATAGGAATGCGGACACCGCATGGACGTACATCTGACTCGAAATATAGTACTTAATACGGCGGGTACCTCAGAGGCTTCATATCCACAGAAAATCGGGCTCGAGTCAAGCCGGAGCTGAGCTGGGCTAAATAGCCACCGCTCGGGCGGCGGCTTCGGCGCAATAACCCCTAGGTGAAATCCGGTGGCAATCTGAGGATTCACGAGAAGGTGGGAATCCATTTCATTTCGAGCCCAGTCTACCTTTGACGCTCGGTCAGCAGAGATGAAATACAAGCGGTGTCTAAACTTCGCGGCTCGACATCATCCACATTCTCGGATTCAGAATCGGTGGGATGCGACATCTGATGACCGCGGTAGTTACCGATGCGGTTGTGGCTAACAAAAGCGGAGTTCATCGGGTCTGATGTGTGAGTTCAAATAGATATCATCTTGGCGTATTGATAAAATGAGCATCAGAGAAAGGGAGAAACTAGAACCGTCGACACCCGTCGAGGGGTTCTGCGGGAGAAGGTATTACCTCACAGGCTCAATGGCTGGTACTCAACTTTGGAGATCCCCATTACTGACGGCAACTACGACAGATTCCTCGTCGTAAACGTAAAAGCGCCAGCGCCTTTGTTTACCATTTTTGTTGGCTGTGTGCGTGGCGCGTGCCTTTAGATCTACCTGCATGTTGTTGGGTGAACCCTCTCTCAATCTGATAAAAGCCATCGCCGCGTGTAGCATGATGATTCCCTACCATAAGCGGGTAGGAATGGTTCGAGGAGATCGATAGTGGTAGGAATGTTACTCGACATCCATGAAGAAAACGATCGGTATATGCTTAGGCAGGCTCGACATGTGCGTGAGGTCTCACCCAGGCCTGACCTTGAAGAAGCGGAACCAGTCTTTATTAGATGACGACCACGAACATCTACTTTATACTCGGCTCCAGTAGCGGAAGACCTCAAAAATCTCCTTATCCATTTTAAAATTATCCATTTTTAAGACAAAACAAAGACGTCGCATGGAAGCAAAGGGACACGGGAGGAATCGATCCTACATCACCCATATTAACGTCGCCCATCCTTCAAGTCAACCAAACAAAAAGAGGCGAGCTACGCCGAAAGACAAAATCCATCAACGAAGTCGCCAAATCTACATGTGGAGCTATCGTGAGGTAGAATATTCTAATGGCTAGCCAACGCCACTCAAAAATCAGAATGGCAAATGGCAACTCAAGATCTACATCAACAAAGCGCGCCCGCGACGCTTCTCCGCGCGAATCTACACCCCATCGTGAGATGCCACCGCTGGTCACGAACTCCCCGCGATGGATGCCTTCTCCCGCTACAACCGGGATCGTTATGGACCCAGTGACCAAGAAAAGACCCCCGCTCACACAAATACAGGAACCGGTCATATCGCGGTGATGTCGTCGCTCAAAACGCAGAGCTACGATCGTAGGTCAGGAACCGGATGTTCAGTATAGATAAAGCAATAACTATGGAGGTGTGACATAGATGACATGTTGGTAAATCCACTACCGGTCTCCACATAGCTCATCTATCCGAAGCTGCCCGCATTCTCGAGAAAATTCTCACAAATAAGAAACCAACCGTACCAAGTGTGGCTTCTATATCGCCTAAAAATTCTTGGGTTTCATAGTCAACCACCGAGGAATTGAAGCAAATCCAAACAATATAAAGGTTGTGCTCGACATGCCTTCGCCGTCGAGTATAAAGGAAATTCAAATACCGACGGAAGGATCGCCAGCTTTTGCCGATTCGTATCCAGGGCAAGTGATAAATGCCAGCCTTTCTTCCAAGTCCTGAAGAGGGCCTTTCAATGGGATACGAAGTGCGAGGAGGCATTTTCAGCTTTGAAAACATATTTGAGCTCCCCTCCCATTCTAGTAAGTCCTATTGAAGGGGAGCTCCTCACTCTATACTGGGTCAGACGACTTCTCTACCGCTGTCGGGTCCCTCACAAAGACAAAGAACTGAGTACAACATCCACTTTACTATTGCAAATGAGCTTCGAGAGGAGCGAGGAGTACCCAAGGATGGAGAAACTACTCTGCCTTGTAACGCAGTCAAACTCCGCCCCTTACTTCCAGCTCACACATGGGCTCCAACTAATACCCGATGAAGCAAGTGTTACATAAACTAGAAGTCTCCGGAAGGCTGATGAAGTGGGCCATAGAGTCGAGCGAGTTCGACATCAGATACAAGCCGAAAACTGCAATAAAATGGCAGGTCTTAGCTTGCTTCGTCATGGAATTCACCTCGGCGGAACCTGCTCAGAACGCTCAAGCAATGAATGACCTCCCCATCCGAAACTCTCGTATGGAGCCTCAAATGCACAAGGGAGCGAGCAGGCCCACCTCGACCTCCAAAAGGAATGTACATTGAGTACTACCTCGTATCTCTGATTCTGAAGCCTCCACACCCAGGTTGCTCAGTATGAGGCCGCCATGAAAGACGCCTCAACCTCGCCCATTCAATCGGAAGCTGACCAACCAGAGGTCCAGAGCTTAATTCCCCACCGGTAGCAAGACAAATGTAAGACGCCTACGAGGCTAAAAAGTGGCGGATGATCCTATATCTCCAAAAGGTATGAGATTTATTTAAAAATTTGCTGCCCTCAGTCGATATGTCCCCGCACGTAGAACTCCGAGCCGACGCCTCGCAAAGTTAGCAATGCTGTGAAGACCTCAAAGCAGCCGACACTGCCGAATACCGCGCAGCCCCTCTATCGACCCTCGCGACGCGAGGTCGTCTGCAAGGTCCGAAATGAGCTGGATGGAACCCATTCTCGTGATTATATACGACGCTGTCACCGACGACCAAAGAAGCAAATAAAATAAGGATCGGCAGGTTCCGCCAGCTCACTAATCATGGCGGAAGTCTGCATAATCGGTGTTTCTTCACACTAACTCGGGCGTGGTCATGGAAAAACATCGAATACGTAAGGAAGTACACGGTGGGTGGCAGGCAAATCATATCTTGAGCCTCCAGCCAAGTGCAAAGGCCTGGTGAGACAAGGATACCATCGCCTACAATACTCAAAGATGCAACCGACTAGCTCAAGAAATGCAAGATCCGCCAGAGTTATGCCAAGATCTCGCGCTCCCATCGTGTTCTCACGCCAATCACAGCCCCGGCCCTTCCAATACCCGGCTGGACACATCAACTCCTTCTCTCGCCTCGCGCGCCGTAAGTTCATCATCGCCGCAAGATTACTTCACCAAATGGCCGAGCTCGCGCCCAGCCACAATCACGTGAGCGTAAGATACGGACAAAATGAGCCATCATATTGTGTTCGTATCCCAAGAGCCCCGAGACGGACAATCCGAAACACCCTGACAATGCCAAATTCAGAGATTTCTTCGTGCTCGAGCCCGACTGTAATCACACGGTCCCCGAAAGACATCCGTTAGCCTAATCCACAAAATAAGTCACCATCGAACTCTAAGGCCGCCTCAAGACCAAACAAAAGATCTGTTGAGTGCGGGGCACTCACCGAGGTGCTACGGGCTTGCCAGGTGATTGCAAACATTACAAATCAGCAACTGAGAAACCTTTATCGCCCCAAATTTTCTAAGACTGCCAAAGAAACGCCCAGGCTCCGGATTAAAGTCCCAAAGGATCGAGTTAGCGGCAGTAGAGCACAATGACGAGGCTCTCCGTCTAAATTTGGATCTCTTAGATGAAAACGTAGCGTGCTCTAAAGCCGTACAAAAGACTAACACTTCAAAGAAGACATGAGGTACTACAACTAAAAGTGAAACCTGGGGACACAGCGCCGGGTAGATTTGGTCTTAAAAGCTATCACAAGAAGGGAAGAATCCAAGACACGGGAAATCAGCCCCAATCGGGGGAAGGCCCCTACATCATATCTCGAGTCGTCGCACTGTGCACTCATGAGCTCCAGCAAAACGCAGGAGGGGAAAATTTTACAAAGATGCCTGTAATGCACATCTTAAACGCTTATCAAGTAGAATTCTTGGTTTGTAATCTTAAATGGAGATTTATCAATTTTCGCTTAACGATTCGACCATTTGATCGGTTATTTTGTTAAGACGTCACAAGCAACTCAAACATATAATGCTGAGAAAAATTACATGCAATAGAATGAGAAAGCTCATAGACATAAAAGGAAAAATCTCTCTTTATTCCAAATAGATTACATTCGCCATAAAGGTGTGTCATCGACACACTGAAGCCACTCAAGACAAGCAGCTTCTCAAAAAAAAAAAAAAACTTCGTGAAGAAAAGAGAAAGAAAACAAGATGGAAATAAATGGAAGAAGCGTCTGAAAAGGTGGAAAACAGGAGAAGAAGAAAAAGGGATGGAAGGAGTTTAGCAAGAGGGAGAAATAGATGTGGGAAGGAAGAGGAAAACAAAAGGACTAAAGGAGTTCAGTAAGAAACAAAAAGGAGAATGAGATGTGGGAAGAAAAGATGAAAAGGAAGCAGAGGTGAGAAGAAAAAAAAAAAAAAAAAAAAAAATAAGAAAGAAGATTAACTGAGAAGGGGGCGACACAAGAAATGCGACGCCTCTCCCATTACCCTCAACACGGCTAAGGAATACACTCCCATAAAGGAGACTAGGAAAACACAACCTCACAAGCGTAGGTCCAGCAAAAGAGCCGAACCGTAATCTTCGTGTGATCCCCGGCAGCCCACTGCACTTCGACGCGATTCAAGATACTTCGCTGACGCACCGTAAGAGCGTAATATCTAAAGTAAAACTCCATAGCAATGAAGCCGCCATTATGGCATACTGTTTTCAAAAAATGCACAAACATCGCAAATTCTCTATAACGCGATTAAAGACGCCACTTTTCCAAGAAAATCGGCTTCAATGGTCGCACGCAGTCAGCCACTTTGACGGCAGTTCGCCTACCGCACAGTCACGCTTACCGAGAGCCAGATCACCGTTATACATCACACTACCACACACCCGAGTCAAAAAGATCACTCGACGAAGTCTGCCCATTTCCGCACAGTCACGCCATCGAGGAGTCGTATCACCAAAGAGATCGCCACTTGCACACAAATACCGGAGCCCAGCCACCACTCGACGTAGTTCGTCTATCAGACAGTCAATGCGAACCCGAGGAGTCGATCACCAAGATCGCTACTCCGGGCCACAACTACGGTCTGCACCACTTCACGAAGTTCGCCTACTCTTCGAGACAGTCACGCCACCGAGGAGTCCGATCACTACCAAAGATATCGCCACTTCTACCAATACCGGAGCTCAGCTCACTTCGACGAGTTCGGCTCACTCAGACAGTCACGCTACCCGAGGAGTCAGATCATCTCAAAGAGTATCGCCACTTGCCACACCCCTGAGCTCACAAATGCACTTTGACGTCTGCCTACCTCGCACAGTCACGCGGTGACGCCTAAACCCAGGGTCCGCCGATCACCCGTCAACCCGCTAATGATAAGTGGATGCTCCGTTACCCGACGCCACTGTAAAAATCTGCAGAGTCTCCTTGTACCAACCCAAATACACCACCGCATGGTTCCCGCCCCAAACAAACACCCCAATATATAATCACGTAATGATGATAAAAACTACTACTGGCCTATGTTCAATGACCATAAAAACATGTACCAACTATGAAATCCAACCATATCCACAGTCCAAGAGTTCAAATGTTTTACTTTATACAACACATATATTGTACCAGAGAATTCTAATACATGTATAAAATCATCAAAGCCACACTGGCTTTCTTTCTAAATCTCACTTCAGACGAGCCGCTCCCCATGCTCCCCGCACCGTGCAACATGTTCCTCCGACAGAGCTACTGCCCGCAGAGTGGAATCACCCTGGGCCGGGCTACCTCCACCCAAGTGCATATGCAATGTCTAGGGAATAAACACACATTCAAGCAAATGCATAATCCTACTTGAATGTCTAACTTTATCATCTCATATCCCAGTCCTTCCTCGACTTCTCACACCCGGCCAAGTCAATGATGAGAAAATTAATTTCAAACAGTTATTTTTTATATTTGTAGTCTACTCCTCCGACGGCTTAGTGGACCGTCTCCGATGTTATATTTAGTGGACTACTCCTCCCGGTGATATAGTCAGACTCGGGTCAGTTCGACAATTGATATTATGTGTGGACTACCCTCCGATGTGTATATATCAATTGAGCCGTCTCCGACGATTGATATTATTTATGTATGGACTACCCTCCGATCATTATTATTATTTTTAGACAACCCTCCGAAACCATTCTCTCTAGAATTACTTCATGCACTCACTCCTATCTCTATGGTGCCCCAACGCATACAATATATCAGGATGCCATTTCAATAACCCCATATAACATACGCAAATATATCACCATTTATATATTCATAATTTAAATCACACAATCATGTTATGTAATTTCCTCACATTTCCACACTCCAAAAATTAGCTCACTCAAGCATCGGTCAAACACGAAGCAATTCCACTTCGAATCACTCGACTAAACACATATTTTCACAAAAATTATTTCAGGATCAATGCCGCACAAGAATCCCCACATCGGCTCCTATCAAAACAAAGAATTATCTGGCTCACTTTCTGCGGAACCTGCATTTCGCTCATTCCACCATACACATCAAAGCATACATTCATAGCACACATTTCACCATGGCACTAGTTAGCCGTGGACAGTCACGCATCGGGTCCACATGGGTTTAAAAACTAACACCTCTGCTTCCAAGATTTGGAACCGATAAACGCTCACGCTTCATTCAACTCAAACATTAACATAGCCTTAAACAACCGACAAACCCAAGAGCAGAAACCCCTACCTCTGAAGGCCTGGAGGAAACTCCCTAAATCCGAGACTCACGCGAAGCCCCTCCGCGCAGCGCCTCTTCATTCCGAAGACTACCGACTCCGCCTGGATCGCAAGCAGAAACTGGCAGGCGGAAGACCTCTCTAAAAAGTTTGAAATGGCTTCCTGCATCTCCCCTGCACGATTTCTTTTTCTCCTTTTCAAAATGGAGAAGGTCACTATTCGTTTTGTCTTATTATCATTTAAGACAAATTCCAAAATGACCATTATATCCATTCTTTCAGCTACATTCTAAGACTATCTCTACGTCCATTTTCATACTCTACTCATGCCACTTACGGCACATGAGTACATGTTATATGCGTGACTTTCTCGCGATCGAAAAATCGCTTTACTAAGACCCGAACCGCGATGCTCAAAACGTGTAAATTCCGAATTATTCAATTCTACGAAATTCGACGTGCTAGCTAGATTTCGTAAGACGATTCCAACGGTGAAATCCGTTTTGTCATCCGAGATCTAGAGAATAAATTTCGGATTTTTAACCGAAATTACAATTTTGTAACCGAAATTACGATTTTGCCATTTTTTTCCAGAAATTGGAATTTTTCTGTCTTATGACCGCCACTCCGAGGAGTCGATCAGCTCAGCCATATCGCCACCGGTCACGCTTGCCCTGAGTCACAGCCTCACTTCGACGAGTTCGTCTTAACTGCACAGTCACCCTTACATGAGGAGTCGATCGCCAGTTATCGCCACTTGGCCACGCGCCGGAGCCCGGGCCAGCCTCACTTTGACAGTTCGCCCACTCGCGACAAGCGCCACGCCACCGAGGAGTCGATTAGCTCAGTTATCGCCACTACCAACGCTCCTGAGCCCAAAGAATTACTCCCTCGACGGAAGTTCGTCTAATTTACACGGTGTCACGCTACCGAGGAGTCGATCACCGAGGCTATATCGCCACTGGCCACGCCGAGCTCCGCCAGTTTCACTTTTTGACGAAGTTCGCTTTACTCGCACAGTCACGCGAACTCGAGGAGTCGACGCCTAGGCCATATCGCCACTGGCCGGGGGCCTGGGCAAGAAATTCACTTTGACGAAGTCTGCCTTACCAAGACAGTCACGAACCCCACGCAGCATCAGCTCAAGCAATATCGCCATCAATTACGCAGCCCGGCTCAACTCACTTCGACGGCTGTTTCATCGAAGATAATACGCAACCCGACAGCCAAATCACCAGTAATATCGCCACTGCGGCCACAGCCATCGGAGCTCACAAGAAATTTACTTCGACGTAGTTCGGTTTACCAAGACAGTCGCGAACCTCGACGAGTCGATCGATCAGTTATATCGCCATCAGCTTACGTCGAGCCCAAAGAACTCACTCGACGAGTTCTGCCTACTCGAAGACAGTCACGCAACCCGACGCTAATTCAACTCGTGCACATCACCGACTGAGCCCGGGGCAGACCACATCGACGAGCTCAACCATTTTATTAATGTGCCATGCAACCCAGAATCACTCAACTCAGTACCACCAATCCGAGCCCAACAGCTCACATTGACGAACTCAACCATTCTACACAGCTATACCTAGGAACTGGGCCTAACTCAAAGTAATCAGCTCTGACTTGCTCAAGAAATTCTCACACCGACAGCTCAACCACTCGCATGGTGCCGCACCATGAGGCCATGTAACCCAAAGAACATTGAGAAGAGCACAAGTAGCGAGAAGTGAAGTGCAAAAAATGAGTATTCATCAAGGACGAGGTTACATATGTCTCGTCCCAGCCCGACAAACAGCAGAAGAAGAGAAGACGATTTGGGCATAAGATCACGTGAGATCGCAACGCAGCGATGGCGGCAGTGAGTTCACGAAGTCGGTCCCAGGATACCGGCAGGTGATCACATCTGGCGGTATCAGCTGAACCCAGGCCAATGTATCGACAGCCCTCTTCCGAAAGGCAAGCCACCCAAACCCATCGAAGAAGCTCAAATTTCGGGCCTTCCAATAACTTCGTCCCGTTGAGCCACCAAAGTTATTTGCCGATGAAGATCTCCACGCAGCCCCGCAAGACTCCTCGGGCCAGCGCTCCACCAGCCGACCACCTCGTTAAATTTCGCGACGAGCCTCATCTAACAACGCTGCCTTATCAATGCCAGATCGCCTTTGATCGCACGCATTCTTCCCCACTGGCTCGCCTCGGGATGTGAGAAGCTCATCCCTAACCATCCTAAGTTCATAATCGGGCAGATCGCAGCCTGCTCCTAGCCTCCATCAAGTCGCTCGCACAAAGACTCAAATCATCCCGAGCCTCCCGGGCTAGCCTTCACGCCTCAAGCCGCTCCGGCCCGTCTCTACCCGGCCCTAGCACCGTCACGCGGAAATGCTTCAAACGATTCGAGCTTCACCGGCCTCTGGTCATACGTCGCGACCGACCGCAGTCACCGCCGATGTGAGGAAGCCACCCGCCTTATAAGCCCGTCATTTGGCATGGTTTTCGCTTAGTTCGGGCCTTCTCAAACCCTTCAAATGAGTAGCCACCGTGACACCCAAAGATAGAATCAACATCTAATGCAAGTTCAAACCCAACTCAAAATGAATCAACATGACAAGGTATCGAACTTACTGAGGCTGACCCCCTGAGAGATAGCCAAAGTTTCATCAATCTGGCAAATAGCAGAACCGACCTCTTGAGATCGAATCCTTAAGAATGGACGAGATCGCTACCGCCGCGAGTTCACAGATCAGGAAGTAAAGAGTCCCCGTCTCCGCCAATTTCGATTCCAGATCTTTCCTCTCGCCTTCCGCCTTCTCGGTAGCGCGACAACCCTTCGCCGGGCGTTCTAGATTCGTGAATGGGCGTGACCGCCAATGGTCGCCAACTACCCACCTCGAGGGACCTTCGTCGCAGCCAGACCCGTAATGGGACTCACAACTCAAAACTATAGAGCCTTAACCCGTTTCTAAGCATGGACACGAGTAGACAGGGAAGATGAAGATGCCCCCAACTTCGAACTCGGTACCTCAAAGCCGACCGATCTTTTCAACAGAGTCCGAGATTTTTTCTTCCCGCTCCGGGGCTTCCGAGACACCATCTCCAATCACAACGCTCTCAGTGGGTTTGGCAGCTGAGGGCCCAACTAAGGGAGGAACTCATGGGCGGAAGGAGGTGAAGGCCTCAGAGCGCCAGAGCGAGTGCACTTAACTCGCGACTCGAACATCCGACTGATCGCCCATAGTGACGAGAAGGACACTCACCAACGCCAACGCTTATGGCGCGATTCTGGCCGAGATCAACTGAGCACCCGAGAAGCATGTGTATTGTACCACGTAATCGAGATACCCGCGACCACGCACAAGTTATGGGCAACCAAAAACAGAACTAATACTCACGAAGATTCTAAGGCGTCCAAGCCACCGGAAGGCCCAGTGTCGCCCCTGCCGAGTGGTCATATTCCCAATTACGCCACTAACAAAGAAGTAGTCCCTTCCATGCCCCGGGTGGGAAGAAGGTAGACGGAATCACAAGAGGAGCGCCGGTAACGCCTAGAAAATAAAGGAAGCCCTGGAGGTCTCCTTCTGACTAAAAGGTAAAGGAAAGCAAGCCGGCTAGGGAACATCGAGCCCCTGTCCCTAAAGAAACCATCGATTCAACTAAAAATACCCCAACCATTGGGCGCCGACAGGTGACATATTAAATGCAAATTATGAGTGGTGGAACAGATCGTTATCAGTGCTACTAAGTGCACATCAAAGGCTATAACTATATGGGAAGATCGCAACGCCAGATCTCAGAACTCGGTGAGGTCACAGGTGAAGGGCGAGATATGGGGCACAACCGATAGCAGCGGCTCAATCACAGATCGAAGATTCGACCCCCAAGGTATTTAATCGTTCACTTTTCACCCTTGTCCAAGGGAAGGGAGGCACCTTCCGGCATCTCAGTTCAACCCCGTCAGCAATGAAGACACCGCCAGCTCGGTCTGCAACCGAAGAATAGCCGAAGAGTCACCATCGATACGCAAAGAAGAAGAACGACCTAGACCCATGATGAAAAAAAATAATGAAAATAAAATTTACTAACCCAACCCCGGGGCGCCGTCGTATCACCTCGAAAAGAGACCGCCAAGAAGACAAAGATGCAAAGGGACCCGTAAAATACAACAGAAAAGGCTATCCTAAGAAAGACACCAGAGAAAGACTCTGCACAAAAAGGCTCAGACAGAAGACTAAGAGAGAAGGAAGTCCGAACTCGCTAAAGGCAAAGAAAAGGTCCCAGAGTAGAGGCACACAAGACAGAGGATGTCTATGAAAGAAACAGTAAGGAAACCGGGAAAAGGAGGTGGAGAAACGCTAAAACCGAAGAGTCATCATTATCATAAGACAAATGACGGCGACTCAAGCCCCAACCAATCTAAATTCGAAAGGCACACGTGAAATCGCACTGCGGACACGCATACCTCGCCCACGTACGCCGTACACAAGGGCTACGGGGCAACTGATATGGTTCGAAAAATAAGGCTCACAAGCCCACTCGCTGGGCCCAAGAAAGAGGTCACCAACTTAAACACTCGTGTGCCCACTCGCTAAAACCCCAAAGGAGTAGGCATGCCCATCACATATTCTCGTGCCTTTGGCACAAGATTCAAGCCTTGGTGCCTGCATCGAGGGTCCAATCCGCTTCGCCCAAAGACCGATTATGGGAAGTCTCCCATAGATACAGAAAATAGAATAATCCCTAATAATATATTATTCAAGAATCCAACCAAATTCACCAATAAGGAAAGAAAAGACAATAATGTGACTCCATCATCAACCTGATCCCCAATAAGGAAGAAGATTATCCCAAATAAACTGCTCTTTCTATATCCTTTACCAAATCCGATACCGATAATAACAAAAAATATCCCATCCAATGGGAACGAATCCTAGTCACCATCCACTGGTAGAATATCTACTTTAAATACAAGGCCACCCCATCGGTGAAAGGTACGCCAATACTGATACGCATACTGATACGCATCCTCATACGCGACACATTCGCCATCTAAGGCCTCTTTCTCGTAAAGAACCGGACGACATCTGAGCCGCCACTTCCGGTGAAGCCCCCGCCGACCCCCCTTTCTGCTTTTGCAGAAGTGCCACCTTCCAAAAGCCCGTTGCACTAAAGATTGAAGCCATCCTATTTCCTCGCACGTATCGATCTCAAAGAGCCTACAAATTCCTCATTCAATCCTGGGTAGTCTTGGTAGTCACCCAATCCACTCCCCACACTCTCCAAATTCTGCCTATTGAAAAGGCATCATTAGTTGGCATGATGTCGCTTCAAAATCTTAGATATTATAGACATTTTTTATTATTAAATGTGTTTGTCTCTAAGTCGCCTAATTTTGCTATTAACTCAAATATATCAGACATTCCCAAAGTTTTTACCTATATTTTTGATTATTTGTTTTTACTTCCATTGTATTGTTAATTTGGAATAATAAATTTACCTCTTTTAAAAAAAATTAAGAATATCAAATTTCTCCTTTTTAGGCCAAACATGTGATTAAGTAAAACAATAAGCACATAAAAGCAACATATTACCACCAAGTAGGTAGGTGAGATAGTTGTGATATCTTTTATCTTAACTAGTGATCTTGAATTCGAGCATTGAGAATGCAGTTGTGTTATGCGATAGAGCTTTACTACTTTCGTGGTTCTCTCAGCCATATAAGTGATTGGCCTCAGAGGCAGATGACTTAAAACGTATTCCGTATGCAATTTTATTACGTTCAAAACACTTCATGGTATAACCAAAAACTAAAAATAAAAGTAACATATTGTATTAATGAGATTCAATATCGAACAGAACTGGCCAAATGTCTCAGCTTCAAATTGCCCGTGACCCATTTCTCTTTGCTAGGCTTTCTTTGTAAATTTTATATTATTTTTTAATTATTAACTTAAAATATAAACATATGTAAAAAATTCAAATAAATTTTTATATAAAATCAAATAATAATATTTAACAAACATTAAAAAAACTTTTTCAACAAAGTCTTCTTTTCAATTTCTAAAAATCATAATATTTATATCTTAAA
Source organism: Tetrastigma voinierianum (assembly GCA_016808115.1). NCBI lineage: Eukaryota > Viridiplantae > Streptophyta > Magnoliopsida > Vitales > Vitaceae > Tetrastigma > Tetrastigma voinierianum. Next base: position 66,077 of record JAEQBH010003443.1, read on the forward strand.
ACTATTTAAAAATACTTTCTAAACACATGCTCAGAAAATAGTATCTTATTTTTAATAATTATAAGATATTTTAATAAATATTTTAAAGTTTTAATTTTAAATAATTTTTATTTTTTATTGAAATGTGAGGGGAGACCCCAAAGCAGATTACATTACATGAGTAGTGACTTGCCCAATAACTACACGACCTCTTAAGCTAGGAATACCTCTCCTATCTCCCTACAAGATCTGGTGCAATGCATGAGGCGGTCTTGCGAGGATTGTCATATCATTACTAGCACGTTCAGCTTCAGAAGCTAAGGTGATACCAGCAGCTTAATTTATTACCCTCACGTAGCAACATGCTTTCTGAATCTTGACCTCCCCAATGGAGAGCCAAAAACCTTTTAATTGCTACAAAGACATACACGCATGGAGACGAGGAGCGTAGGTAATTTCAGCCAGTTAATTACTGCTTGAGAATCTGTCTCCATCAGGACCTTCTTATGACCTGTCTCCCATGTAATCTGCAAACCATGCAATAGAGCCCAGCCTTTCGCCTCCATAGTATTACAATACCCTATCTTGATCATGAAGCCAGTAATCCATTTGCCCTAAGAGTCCCTTAGCAGACCTCCAGCAGCAGATTGATTTCCTTACTGCAAATATGTCTGTACGTATTCAACTTAACCCATCCCATAGGAGGAGCAATCCATCGTATTAAACAGTTATACTGAGCAAGTGAGTAATAAGTTCTCCACTGATTGCCTCTTTGTGAAGACTTGTTGAAACTCATTCACCAGGCGACGTACACAACGAATTTTAACCTCAAGAGAAAGATGTTCCCCACTAAATATTTGAGCATTTCGCCACATCCGATCCACATGCACCATAAAATAGTGGGAAACGCTATTTGCCAATTATGCAAACCATTAATATCGATAGTTGTGTTTAAGTTATAGGTGAACCACTCTTCAAACATCATTCGTTTTTGTCTCTGCACTTCTTGATGAGGGCAGAGGAAAGCCGCCCAGAGAAGAGAGGCAGCAGAACAAGATCTGAAGAAATGGTCCACATCTTCTGTATCGCCACTACATATTATGCATAAATCAATAGAAGTGAACCCCCATTCTCTTTCTTTCAGCATTGCACATGAGTTTTTGGTGTTTCGATAAGCCAGTAGCCTAGATCGAATTAATCTGGGATATTACTCGATTAAGAGGCAGAAAATTTTATGCTTTTCTCTATTCAAACTTTTCGAAAACAAGCCGAAACGCTAAGTACACGGTAGACAAGCACGAAAAACAAATTTCAAAACAGTTAAAATGAATTCACTATTTTCAACATTTTACATACGAACTTAAAAACGTGCGCAGTTCTGCTTTCCTCGTTCGAATTAAATTAACCAAATTAACCAAACGCATTGAACGAAAACATATTTTTCAACCAAATTCAAGTACGAAACGTATTTTTCAAAACGAAAAATAAAGACAATACATCAAAATTTTCATATTCGACTTTGATAGAAATAAAATTTTCGCGAACTAAACATACCAAGACTCAAATTTGCTCTATCTCACATTGCCTAAGAGTAGTTGAAAACTAGAGACTAAATTGTTGGATTTTAGAGTTGGGTCGCCCAAAATGGATCCATGACCCATGATCCATGACCCAACTCAATTTTGAATTTAAAATTGCAGTTAAATGGAAGTTAACTGCAGTTAATAAAAGAAGAAGAAAGATGTACAAATCCTAATAATCTTCTCAAGAAAAACAGACAAGAAAACTCTCTGCACTCTCTCATCTCTACTCAAAAAAGAAGGAATTTAGATTGCGAAATCGCTGCAATTCATATAATTGTAATTGTCATTATCCGATCCAACAAGAACAAAGATCTCCTCAAGCACTCTTCCTCCTGCAAAGATCCATTATCTTCATAATATATTTTCAACATCAGATCGTCTTTACTTCCGTTTCATTTACCCAGATCCAAAAAAAAAAAAAAGTCATATTTCGCATCTCTTATAATTATCTCTTACATCGACATTTCCGACATGCATCACTTTTCGAATATAGAAATATGTATTCTTAGCATATTCTTTCTGGTATAAGAGATTGGAGTATAGAAAGTAGTTTTCGTTTCTGCAATTTCTGGTACAAAAAGCATTCATGATAAAAATAGTGCGTTAACTGGGAGATTCCACAAAGCTGAAAATATGGAGAATAAGAATAATACTATTCTTGGGAAATAGTACTTTGCTTTTTTTTTTCTTTTCTTTCTTTTCTGCAAAAAAAGTTTCTCACACAGAATGGTACGAGATTCTTCAAATAAGTACTTTTTTTCTGCAAAAGTGCCTTAACTGGATGTATTAATGCGGAAAGCCTGAATGTATTTTTTTTTTTCTTTCAAATAGTACTTTTTTGCTGAAGGGCCGTTTTTAAATTCAAATTTAATGTAAACTGAAAGCAGTTTTTTTATTTAAACTTAAAGCAGAAATGTGTGTCTCATGGCCACTGGGTCCCACCGGAAGCAGCTATTTAAAAACTGAAAGCAGATGTATATCAGTATCTGGGTTAGTGAAAAATCTGCATTCAAAAAATATATGCCCTTGATCCAGTTATATTTTTTTTGTATTCGGATATAAAATAAAAAAACTGAAAGCAGTTTTTATTTAAAATGAAAGCAGTTTGAGTACAAAGCAGTTTGGATTTTCTCAAACACTTAAACTGAAAGCAGGTTTTTAATTTAAAATATAAAATATATTTTATATATATATTTTTGAAGGTTGAAGACAACACATATTTAGTTTGAAGCATGCTCAGCCAGAAATTTGGCTCATAACCAAATTTGTAAAGCTTAATTATAAAACAAACCATATTTAATTCGCGACCTCGCTGCCCCATGACTCTGCCGCTCACATTGCCTTAATAATATTAAACAAAACCACATACTGAATTCGCCACCCCTCTGTGCCCCCATACGTGACTCGGCGCGTACTTTAATAATATTAAGAAATACTTGTTCTGACCTTAAAAAAAAAAAAAAAAAAAAAAACAAACAAACAGAATGCAGATTCCATGGGTTTCGAAACCCACCATCACATGTGCTATATGACTTCACCTCACTAAGCTCGTGTGAATTAGTTACATTTTTTTTCATTGGTTTCTTTTATAGAAATTTATGGCTGGATATATGTAACTGTTTTTTTTGTTTTAAGAATATGGGAATTAAATTTCCTATATATTAAATTTATTGTCATTGTGATTATTTGTATGTGTATAGTTTCCATATACAAAAATTAATTAAATGATAATCTTATTGTTAAATTGCATGTTATGATAATTGTCTTGTATACCTCGCTTCAATTAATCAAGCTTATGATAGTCTCACATTGTGATTTAGGAGGATGATCGGAAACATAGTGACCTTTTGATTCTAAAACCTACATGCAGATATTTCTAATGCATTAATTCAGGAGACTAGGTAGATATATGTGTATGGATGAAACATTAATACTGTGCAATTTATGTCTTACCGTAGAACTTCATATTTCTACAAACACAATGTCTTCTGCATCCAAAAACATTATCGCTGAGCTTAACAAAGGTGAAAAGCTAAATGGTGATAATTATGAGATTTGGAGCATGAAGATTCAATATGTGCTGGAAGAGCAAGAAGCTCCCAGAGGTACCATCAGACGACGAGCCCGGCGCTATAATACAACCCAACATAAAAGGGACCGGGAGACTTATGAAGCCTCGGAAGCTAAAGAATTCTCTTAACTCGCATAACGCTGTTCGCCATATATGGAAATGATATCATGGTAATTCGGTTACGACTGGGCAATGGACATGTAATCTCGCTTTAGCAACAAGTTTGCGCTACATCGCAATCAAATTATCATCACGATCAAATTTGACACCTACAAAAGAAATCGTGATCATTCAATGAAAAACATTTACTTGAGATGTCAAATATGATTTGCGAGTTAAAGGACCGGGTCATGTGTCAATCGACGAAAGCAACAAGTCCAGTCGCATCCGCCCGTCACTCGGGAGCATAGCGAAGATGCATTTGACCCACAATGAAAAATATCCGAACATCGATGATGTGCGCTTCATCTTCGAGCTAGAAGAAGAAAGAATTGAATCTTCCAATACAAATGTGTATGGGCCGAATCTAGCTCAAGAAAAGCTATGCTTAAAGCCGCAAGTATCAAGGTGGCTTCCAAGACAAAAATAAGAAGAAAGCTCATTTCAACAAGAAACATGGTAATGACCAACACAGGAAAGGAAAACGTTCTTTCAAGAAGAAAAACATGGTCAAGATCAAATGCTTCAATTGTAATACCAAAGGGCATTTTGCACGAGATTGCCCTCGAATCCCAAGAAGGTATTCACATACTAAAGCTGAACTTTGCGTAGCTGTCTCCGTTTTTAACAGATACATATCCTTTGTGGATCAGACTGTGTTGGAACTGACCATGTAGCGGTTGATAGAGAGACTCGTGGAATTTCTGGGCGAATACCACATGGAGCAAAGTGGATCTATGCTGGCAAATAATGCAAGAGTCATAGCTTCATAGTGAATAGGCACATGCAAGTTAGTCTCGCGAGGTGGCCGAACTTTACTATCGCATGATGTTCTCTATGTCTACGATTTGCCAAATTTAATTTCAAGTTGGTTCGTTAAAACTAGGTTTTAATATGTATCTTGCTAAGAACAATATTGAATTGTCTCTAGAACTACTCATTATGGATCCGTTATGTATTGAATGGTTTTATCACATGAATATCGATTATTATGAATGTAATTAAAGTTATTCTATGATAACGTCTTCACATAATTCCGAGATAGATGTGAATTTATGGCATGCTCCTAGCTTTTGGCCATATTGGTCAAAAAATCATCGCATAAAGGCTTAAACGCTGCCATCGCTCTAATTACGACAAAGTAGATCCGCTTTTAATACTTCGCAGCACCGCCCGGCCGGTAAAAGTACCAACCATTTGGTAAAGGAACTGCAGCGCATTTCCTCAGAATTGGTCCATTCCGACATATGTGGTCCAATGAATGTGAGAGCAAGGCACGGCTTATTATTTCATCACATTTACGTATGATTATACTCGCCAGACAGCTATTTGATAAGTCATAAATCAGAGGTACAAGTTGCTTCCAAAGCTATATGAGCTTTAGTCGAGAATCAATTAGATAGAAAAATAAAGCATTAAGAACCGATCGAGGACTTGAATATTCATTCGATCGCTTTAGACAACTATGTGATGAAAAGGAATTCAATACCGCTGACTATTCCAAGGACTCCACAACAAAAAATGGTGTCAAGTGAAAGAAGAAATAGAACGCTCCTTGAAATGATTAGGTTCATGATGGCACGTGCAAATTTGCCAATCACTCGGGTGATGCACTATTAACTCCGCTACGCTTATCCTAACCGTGTGCCTAGCAAATCAGCTTCCCACTACTCCATATGAGTTATGGACAAAAGAAAACCCGACCTAAGTGTTTTACACTAGACAAAGTGCCCATGTTCTTACTAATTTGACCCACATGGTGTGTAAACTAAAGTAATGTGGAAAGAAATGTATCTTTATAAGATACCTTAACATTCGAAAAGGGTATGTGTTTATAAAATCACAATAGTGGGAGTCTCACAATTTGAATCACGAGATGTCAAGCATTCTTAGAGAATGATTTTCCCCTCAACAAGGTGATATCAATAAAGACTTGTCTTTCTATGAGACCATGGATTCGTGATCAAGACTCACTTCATTCGAGCGGAGCATTTTAGGAAATATGTTTCCAACCCAAGTGCGAATGATAAATGATCTTGGATCAAAATAGAAGTAATCCAAAATGGGACACTTAATGATCCTGGTCCAAGTGGGAGCAATTTGAGGATACAGAACTGCTCTTCCGTAAACTCCAAATCGCGACGTAGTGGTAGACAAGGCATTCCCGTCGCCGCTTTGACATCGAGGGTGGTGAAGCTCAGAGGGGCCATTACACAAGATAACGATGAGCCATGAACGTCACAGGCTCTCGCCTCGACAAGGAAAACCGACAAAGCAATGGAAGAAGAAATGAGTCTATGAGATCAAATCAAGTTTGGGGAACTTGTTGATCTTCTCCGAAAGGACGCAAGGCTACTGGGAATAAATGGGTTCTCAAAATAAGCGTAAGGTCATGCACAATTGATAAATATAAGGCTAGACTAGTAGCTAAAGGCTACACACAACAGAAGGAATAGATTATGAGGAAACTTTTCTCCCCAATGTAAGATTCACCTCAATTCGTTTGATACTAGCTAATATCGTAGCAAGTATGGGATCTTGAATTACATCAAATGGATGTAAAAGACGTATGATTTCTAAACGGTGATTTAGAAGAGGAAATCTACACAAAGAACCCGAGGTTTTGTTAACTTAAGGCCAAGAAAATAAAGTTTGTAGACTGTCCATATATGTCTTAAGCAAACAAGACAATGGTATATTCGCTTCCATACGCCCATCATATTAAATGGTTTGGTCATGATCACTTCAAGATCATTGCGGTATATATAAAAGATCTATGGACAAGTTTATAATTATGTCATTATATGTTGATGATATACTTATATAGTCGGTAATAGCAAGTGAGTATATCATCGAAATTAAAGCGATGGTTATCATCCAATTTCGAGATGAAAGATACGGGTGAAGCCGCTATATTCGAGTTAAGATCTTCAGAGATCGCTCAAAGAAATTATTGTCTCCGCTACAAGAGCCATACATCAATAAGAAGACTTTTGAACGATTCCACATGCAGCATCCAAACCCATCGATACTCCTATTGCTAAAGGTGAAGGTCTAGTTCTAAGAATGTGTCCTAAAACTCCACAAGAAGAAGAGTATATGAGGAAAGTTCCCTATACAAGTGCCAGTCCGATGTATGCCATGATGTGTACAACATTCCGATATTTGCTTCGTTGTCGTACAGTGTCGACATCGGGCCCAACCCAGACCGCACATTGGAAAGCGCTAAAAGGATGCGGGCAGTACCTAAAAGGAACTGCTACTTATTCATTGTGTTACGAAGGAAATGATCTCGCAATTAAAAAGGCTACACTGATGTCGATTGGGAGGAGACTTCTAGATGAGAGAAAGTCTACCTCCTCTGGGGCGCTGGCCCTTACTCAACAAATGGCGCGAGACTATGGAGAGTAGTAAGAAGTAATCCCGCATAGCTCGCCCACACGGTGAAGTCACTCCGTAGCTTTTCCGCCGCCGCACAAGAAGCATCGTGGCTCAAAAGTTTTTTGATCACTGGTGTAAATGCACAAGGCCGATTCAGCCTTAATGAACCGTGATAGCCTGCTACAATAGCATACACAAAGGACCCTAAGTATCATGGCAAAACCAAACACATAGATATGTGGCATAACTTTGTAAAAGACATGGTTGCACACAAGAAGGTGAACATGTGAAGTATATCCTCACGCAAGTGAAATGGTTGCATCCTTGACAAAACCAATTCCTCGAGATATATTTATAAAGCATGTGAAATCTCACATCACAGAGAATATGATATACTTATTATAACAATGTTTCCAACAATGTCTATGTTGTATTAATGTTCAACAATAAATATGTTTTATATAAGCCTACACACAAGTGTGTGAGTGCTTTCTAATTTTTTTATTCACTCGATTTATTGAAAAGCATGTCGAATCGTGATAGTTAGATTAGCCTCCCACATCTGCAATTGCCTCTCATTAATTATAGTAGTTGATGAGAGATGAGACAATTTTAAGCTTGTTTATCTAAGTGATAACGAGCCGTTTAAATATGAATGTCGCTTTGTTAACAAACAAGATGAGATCTATTAAAGACAAAGTGAATTAATAAAAATAAAAAAATTCACTTTATCTGTATATGTTGCCAGATTTGAGTTCTAATGAACATGAAAGAAGTAGACAAAAGAACTCCAGTTAGACATTAAGAATGTCTGAACCATTATCCGTACAGTATTAATACATTACATAAAGACATACACTCCATGGGAAAGGACAAATACCGTAGCACGTGTTTCATACCATGTGTGCAAATTATGACTAATATAGGTAATCAAAGCTCGTATCTCGCCTTTGATGTGGGTGAGACCTTAAGGAATAAGAGCCGTATTTATACCCTTATGACTCTATTCTAATTTAAGACTGATTTAATATTGCTATTCTGTAGTGTTACCAAAGATCATAGGTATCTCACTTAACTGGCAATTACCGAAAAGCAAATTAAATTAAAGTTAAGAGATTTGAGAAAAGAGGAAGATCATTAAACGATCACATCTTTGTTTCAGATTCACCTAAAGATACCAATTACAAGAGTGTCTATAATTGTGAATACAAGATATGATATATAAGATTGAGATCGCTTTGCATTTGAATGTGATAAATGATCTAGGTACCGTATACTAGTCTACCTACATGATATTTTGCTCGTTTGAAGCTGGGCATATTCCTAATGTGATGGTATAGCAAAGAGCTCTCGAAGTATGCTGGTCACACGATCTATTTTTCTTGTATGAATTGGTAGAGAGCATAAGAGATGATGTTCTCTTATATGATATTAAGAGAGAGCATGGATCCCATTTTGTGCGAGTGGGAGATGTTGGATTTTAGAGTTGGGTCGCCCAAAATGGATCCATGACCCATGATCCATGACCCAACTCAATTTTTTGAATTTAAAATTGCAAGTAAATGGAAGTTAACTGCGCTAATGTTAAAGCAGCAAGAAAGATGTACAAACTTAATAATCTTCTCAAGAAAAACAGACAAAAAAAAAAACTCTCTGCACTCATTCTCACCAAAATAAAGAATTTGATTGTGAAAATCATACATTCATATAATTGAAAATTATCATTATCTGATCCTAAATTAAGCAAACAAGATCTTCCTCAAGAATTCTTCCTCTAAAGATTCATTATCTTCATAATATATTTTCAACCTATAATTATAAGCTGTGTGAACTGAAAACTCACCATCAGCCGTAAGGCTCCAAAACCAACTGTCCTCAAGATCCGCATCATCATGAATCATGACTGCTTTAATCCTCTCAATAATGTGGAGGGAATGAAATGTTTGAAAGCAGGCCAATTCCAACCAACCCCATTAATGAACTGTAGTTCTTCCACAAATCTATAAGTCAGCAAAGCTGAGCTCAGCAAAGAAGATATGCACTAAGAGGTCGTTCATCAACCCAACGGTCCAACCAGAAAAGAAAGTCATTTCCATCCCCTATAAGCCTGCGCATACCGTTAGTAGGGGAGAGGAGAGTTTTTTAAAATACCGCCCATACGGAGGATGCACCAGATCAATCCTGAGATATGGAGCTAGTAAAATGGTTTTCATGTATTTCCACTTAAAACATTTTGCCCAAAGATTTTGCTTCTCCTGTAGTAAATGCCACCCCAATTTAGCCATAAAAGAAAGGTTCATTTGATGTAATCTTTTCAGCCCCAATCCACCACAGTCAATCGATGTAGTCACCTTATCCCAACTAACCAAGCTAGTAGCCCGTTGTTGACTGGGGTCTTCCTAGAGAAATCTTCTCATCAACATCTCCCAACCTTATAACAAATACCCATAGGGAATCAAGGTGTTTGCATAGTATAAAATGGAATAGTGTTTAAAAACCGATCTGACAAGAACCTGTCTGCCAGCCAAACCTTCAAAAATTTCATTCAAGCCTGGAGTTGATGTGTTCCAGTTCAACAACATTGGAGAAGAGATCCTGAGTCTGCCATGTATAGAATTCACGCCCAAGTAACGACCAAGATTAATTACTAGTTAAAGGAATTCTAGATACCTTAGACAATTGGCAGGCCAAATTTATATCAACATTTTTTGAAAAAAAAAGTTGTGATTTTTGGTAATGAAACCTGACCTGAACAATCCATAAACAAATTAAGGCAATCAAAACACCACCTTGAACTGTTCTACTGAAGCTTCAGCAAAAAGAATGAGGTCATCTGTAAAAAAAAAGATGAGACAGAGGGGGACCTAGCCGGGAAAGCTTAATGGATTTCCATTCCCCTCGTGACACGAACCTATTAATGATGTGTCCTAGTCTCTCCATGCACAAAACAAAAGTTAATGATGTGCCCTATTAATGATTTTTTTACTATCTTAAAAATAACTATATAAAACATTTGGACGCTTTTTTTAAACATATCTAAAAAGCTTAGGAAACAAATTAAAGTATTTTAGTTTTAAAAAAGATTTCTATTTTTTTAGGAAGACCAATAACAATTTTCAAAAAATATTTTTTATTTAAAAATTGAAAAATCTTCAATACCGAGATCTAAATGATATACATATAACTTAGGGGTTTTGAACCCTTGACCCCTTGAAAGGTTTGATACTTGACCCTGAAAATATTTATGCCCATGACTATATTTTTTGGCTTTGTCATTAACTGAGATGATTTTTTTTTTTTTATTCAATTGAAGCTGAAGTTGAATGAAAAATAAAAATTTCAAAATATTGTTAGCATAAAATTTTTTTAGTAGATATGAAATAATTATTTAGAATAGTTTATCCTAATATGCTTTCTTATTTGTTTTTGTTATCAAATTTTTTTGAAATTTGTTATTGATTTTCCTAAAAATGTAAATATTTTTCATATTTATATATTTATCTTTAGATAGTAAAAATAAATAAAAAATATTTTTTTGTTGAGAATTTTTTATTGTTAAAAATTGAGTATTTAAATATAAAAGTGAAATGCAAAAGTTTGTGAAAGTTTAGGCTTTTGTTATAAATTTTTCCATGTTTTTTGCTAAACAATCATAACATGCCACGTTAGACGACTCGTCACCGAGTGGCAAAGTTTGTAATTAGGTTCCGGTTGTTCGATGTTGTATCTGTAATTAAAACCAAAGATCATATATTTTAAAATTATTTTCGATGCTACATCTCGAAAGTTTGGGATTTTTTTTGTTGCTATTTTCGATTTTATAAAACATTTAAAAATTATAAAATTATTTTAAAAATAATTTTACTATTACATCCTGTTGTTACCAATTTGTTCGTCTGACCGCAGACGTCAAGAATGTGAACTTGCAAGAAGAGCGCCATTCTACGATGTGCCTGGCCGCCTCCGATGATTGTCAAGAATGTTAAGCAAAGAGGTACTAAGAAGACGTTTAAGATAGTTAGAATTGCATACCTCTACTATGTGGGGAATCTTCCTAATTTATAGGGCTCGGTTCTCAAATCTTCGCTCTTATTTTATGAATAAGATATGTTTTTCTTTATTAAAGATTATCATTTTAAGGGATAAGATCTATTTTTCCTTATCAAGGATTACCCTTTAAAGGGATAAGATCTGTTTTCCCTTATCAAGGATTATCCTTCCAAATAAAGGATTTAGAAACTAAGAAATTCACAGATAGTTATCTGCTTTGCGTATTTTCCCATAACAAATTTCTCATATGCGGTGTGAGATAGTCGGTCAGGGGACTCTGATCCCAACCGGCCCTAAGATCGCACCGTTTCGTGGGTTACCATGTGATTTTAATACAATAGGCCCCCTTGAGTCGCTTTCCATGAGGCTATTGCAGCTGGCCCGCACAGTGCCGGCCTATTGAGCAAAGGTCCGAACAAAAACCACGGTATCACAATTCCCCCATTTTTTCTACTGAAGTTTCAAGGCTTCTTCGCCAAAATACCTGCTTTTAAACCTTGAGTGGAGAAAGTCAAGGGACTGAGAATTAATGCATGCATCAACGTATGTCGAGGGCTTAGAGCCAAAACTCGGGTCTTTAGAGTGCGCACGACTTAGAGCGTAAGTCCGACATTGCTGAAGTGTCAACGGCTTAGAGCCGGTCCGCATTATGAAGTGCCGCATCGCTTTTAAAGCCACAAATGACTCTATGTACCCGTAGGATATCAACTTTACCCAAGATTGCGTAATGAACTAGCCGGGCACACCATACTGCGCCTGGATAGTCATTAACCTTTAGCCGCCATTCTGACTTTAGATCGAGGCAATTAGGCATCAACCATACCGGGCCTGATAGGTCAATATTAGCTTGCACGCCCATCGACTTTAGACCGAGCCGCTGAGCACAACCATACTGGCCTATTAAGGTATTAGCACCATCCGAACTTTAGGGCTGAGCTGGCCACAAGAACCATATCACCGACAGTAGCATTAGCCCCATTCTGACTTTAAATGAGCTAATGGCATTAACCATACTGGCCGACAGGCATTAGCGCCCACTCCCGACTTTAGCTTCGGTGCCACACAGCATTAGAGACATGTCACCGAATAGCATTTAGCGCCTCATCTCGCACTTTATTCGAGCCACTGGCATTAGCTACAGGTTGGATGTGTGGCATTTGAACGTAACTGGATTCTTTAGTCTCGAGCCACCGGGCATCAACCATAATCGGGTCGGATAGGGCATCTGTCACACTTTCGATTCCCTTGGCCCGACCGGATGGTGGATCCGAACTGCCCAAGCGAGACTATATAATGCGGACTCTTTACCCGTTTTTTTTTTATACGATACATATACAAAAGAACTACCACCGGAGTGGTGTCCATCAAAATCTATACACATATACTGAGTCCCATTTACATATACATATACAAAAAACTTTACTTTCAATTACAAATTCAGAGCGCATAACCTACTGTGATGAACCCCTACTAGTGTGCTGGCCCAGCTGTATGCGGAAGTTTTCAGATCTCTTCTCCTGTACCTACACGGATTAGAAACTCGCATGCTTTTCATGCTTAGTGGAAACATATCATCTGGCAACTTGTACTCTGATACACATGCATTTATACCGAATCATAATAAACATATAACTAAGAATGTATATCATAATCTTCATGAATCTATATAACATATTTTATATACATAATTATCCTTGTAACAAACTTATGCTTATACAGAGATACCCTTAGTACTCGCTCTATACTCATACCATAGGCTTATACTTATACTCACTGAAGCCACATCGTGTTCCTGAGGTACCGTAGGTACTATAGAGATATTACAAAAACATATACCCAGACATGGAACTTATTCTTATACTAAGTACTTCTTAAGTACTACTTATTCAAATGTCTCAAAAGACACATACTGGTGCTTATATCAAACTTATATTTAATTAAAAGTGTTCGTAGGTACTACTAACTTATACTCATACTTGGCACCGAGGCACCCAGTCATTATCCTTATCCCAGCTATACTGAGGTACCCGTAGGTACTACATAAATTAACGACATAGAGGCACCCGTAGGTACTACAGAAATTATACTTATTCTTGTATTTCGGATCTTATTCTTGTATTATGGAGCACATACTTGTCTTATGGATCTTATACTTGTATTACGGAGCTTATTCTTGTATTTTGGATCTTATAATTTGAGCTTGTTCTGCAATAAAAGTACCGTAGGGTACACACATATTCATTATACGAAGGTACCCGTAGGTACTACTGGACTTATATCTCCCGAAGGGCACATATTTGCACTTATATCGATTCATATACTTATACAGAATACTTATACACGATTTTTGGTCCCATCACGCATATATACTTATCAAATTTCTTATAGGAGTTATAGAGCTTCTATGTGTACGGAGGTACCCGTATGTACTATAAGTCGGAACAAATCAGAGTCATAATACATACAAGGTCAAATCAGACTTATGCAGTTACATATCAGATACGAACATTAGTCCATAGCAGGTACAGATCACAACAGATACATATAACGGATTCATACAGATTCAGAACATATCTAAAAACAAACAGATTTATCGGTTTATATCATAATCATATTCAGAGTTACACTTGTTCGGAGGTACTCGTAGGTACTACAAAACCTATCCTTATACGTGAGGTACTGTGAGGTACTACAAAACTTATACTCTATATTATCGATACTAAGTACCCTGTGAGGTACTACGTAACTTGTATCATATATTATCATGAAGTACCAATGGGTACTATAGAACTTATACTTATATTACCGATACCTTAAGTACCTGCGGGTACTACGTAACTTATACTTATATTACTAATACTGGCACCGTGAGAGGTACTACAGAGATTTTATTTCATATGCGCAATCTGTAGGTACTACATAATACATAGGGGTACCCATAGATACATCTTTATCTTACCATGTTCATTTATTTACTCTTATTCTTTATTCGAGTCTTATCATATAACCATTCTCAATTACCCGCACTAATCATAAGAAAAGCAAACGCGAAGACAAGTACTGAAGGTACGCGACAAGATCAGGTACCGTGAGACAAAGCGTGAGTGCCGGCGACCAACAGAGTATCAGAAGTACTCCAATCGAGTATCGGCATTAAATCTCGTGAGTGCCGTAGCACTAATCGAGTACCGGCATTTAGAACAGAGTGCCGTAGTACTAACTCGTATACCGGGCATTCAAAATGTAACGTGCTCGCCTATCGTGCAACAGAGTGTCGTGAGCACTAACAGAGTGCCGGCACTAACAGTAACGCCCACTCATTCATTCTTCTGGCCCCAGGTAGTCATAGTATTATATGTCTTTCGTAACTCATAACTATCTTATCAAGCATTCCTCATTCATGACATATTGCTTTTCATGTTCATGTTCATGTTTCAGTTCATTTTCAGGTTTCATATCATATTCATGTTTCATGCCTATTCCATATGGAATTTCATATACTTGTACGATATGATACCTATGTATTCACACCTCATTCATGTATTCTTGTTCCTCTATAACTCTACTTTACTTAGAAATTGAATCATTCCAATTGAATCATCCAAACTCAAGTTATGACATTTGCCAAACTAGTATGTTTACCCATATTACACTAGGGATAGTTTGTAATACTCATTTTCGGGAGGCTTCAACTCAGCTACCTAACCCCGTTCTTTGTATGCAAGGTGCTAAGGGTTCATCTCCAACTGGAATCACCAAAATCAGAGCACCGAAACTCGAGTTATGTCCTAAACAACCCTGACTACTCTATGATCAAAACCGGCAGAATTTTTCGAACATAACTCTCTTTGGAGGAATTCTTTTTTGTGGCCAAGATAGTCGACTGAAGGTAGCTATTTGTGGTGTTATTCTCTTTAAGTATATTTTAGCCAGCCACTTGAATCACTCAAATCGACAGAAACATGCTTATGGCCAAAATACGAACGCCAAGCCAAAATAGAAAATAACACTTATGGTACTTACCGCCCTCGAAATTTACTTGAATGTATGTTTTCTTCCTTTTTCCATATATTGCTACCCAAAACCAACTCAATAATCAATATGCCTCAAGCCCTTCATATTCGTCTTGTAAATCTCTATGCTCTCAAATTCATCTTTCAATACTTGTCTTTCTTCAAAAACCTTTCATGAATTACTCCCAAAACTACTCTAATATGAGTCATAACCCATACACAAACCAAACACAAGGATTAGTTAGAGTTTGTTCTAACCCAAACTCCATTACTTTGCAATTAATTCATGAATCCAACCTCAAATGGATCCCATGATTATATTAACCAAGCTAGAGAGTTTTTCCGTCAATTTCATTCAAACCTAGAATTAGGATCAATTCTAACTAAACCTAGGTTTGGAACTCATAAAATTCCTAAATTCCATACAAAACCATAAGATCCTTGCTTTCCATGTAAAATCCATACCAAAAATCATAGAAATTCATACATTTTTTGGCTCCTTCCTCTTCTTCCTCTTCTTTTGGCCTTCACCATTTTTCTCTCTTTGGAGACCCCAAAATATGAGATATTTTGATTCCCCCTTTAAGGCCATGTTTGGCCAAGTCAAATAAAACCCAATTTTGGGTTAAGTCTCTTTAATTGCCTTTTTGTCCTCCACTTTCCTTATTTTTGCAAATCAACTTATGTTATTTCCACTTTGGCCTCTAATCTTATCACTTCATGTCTTTTAGGCCCCTTTTTACAAATTACAAATTTGTCCTTAAGTATTGTACAATTTCCGGGTTTCTCAATTTCCATTTTTCCCATTTAATTTACGAAAAATTCAATTTATGCCTATAAAATACCCTAAACAAGTCCGAAAACTATTAGGGTACATTTCGGGATGTTACAACATCAATTTTCTAGCGTAATCCGAACTTTATTCTGAGCCAGTTGGGCATCAACCATACTGGGCTGGATAGGGGCATCAATTTTCTTGCGCCATCCGGACTTTAGAAATTAAAATTTGCGATGAATATACAATTTGAGAGTAAATCATCTTTTTATTGATAGTACATTTTCCAGGTTCGCGACTTTCTCAATCGAGGTATGGCCCGGTCATTATCTCGCTGTGAGCGTTCAACATGACTTTGCAACTCCTTTATATTTCTTTCTTGTTCCTTTTTTTTTCTCTCTCCATGCCTTGACACCAATGATGATCTTGGTGGTGGGATCACCAGTTATGTGTTATGACTCAGGATGAATCAAATGTGGAATGGGGGATCGTGAGACTCAGGGATGAAGGGACTCTTGGATAGCACGTTTGGTAAGCTTTTTCAATTTCCCGAGACGGCGCCAATTATTGTTTACTAATTTGTTGGTCGATCTCAGGGGGCATCAGTTACTGTGTAGACACACCAAAAGAGCCATCCGATGACCGATTGTGTCTATGTGACCATACCAAATAATACAAGTTTTAACAGTTTGATAAGATTTTACTAAGTTTGACCAGAGTTTGACCAACAATTAGTAGGTGGGCCCAAGTTGGCTTCAGGATGAATAATTTTGGGTTGACTAAGACACCATTTAGTAATTTCGTCGTCTGAGTTCATAGACGGGTTGAACGTCAAAATACGACTTACGGATAAAAAGTTATGGCCCTTGAAAGTTCAAACAACAGTATTTTATCAGTGTCCAAGGCTGTTCTCAGTTTTTACCCGAAAAGACCCTAGGCTCTATATAAACCTAGTTTTGCATGCCAAATAGAACCCTAGCCCCAAAACACTCATTTTCAGCTCCAAAACCCTAGAAAAATTCCTCAGGAGCAGTGGACTGGGTGGAGTCGTTTCATTCGTTTTAAGGCCAATCGAGTTTTAGCCGTTGGAGACGTTTCCGACCACCTTCTTCATACACGTGCCACCCAGGTAGGAGCGCCACCACCAGGCGATCTAGGCCGTGAAATTTCCGCGACCCGACGGCCGTCGAACCGAACTTCCTGGCGCGCCCGCGTGGCGGCGCCACGGATTGGCCGTGACGGCGACCGCCATGGTGGGTGGCCGGTTTCTTCTTTCCCGGCCATTCCAGGCCGCCCGCCACCCCCTTCCTATTTTGGACCCTCTGAACTCATTCCGGTGGTCCTTTTTCGCAGATTCCTCACCGTTTGAAAGATATGACGAAAGGAAGTTTGGCCGACGGTTGGATCACGTTTTCCGGCCACCACCGGAACTTTTGAACCAAGGTAAGGGTACTGCTGTGTTCCTTGTCTCTTGGGCTTTCCGTTGATATAAATTTTGTAAATTTTGGACATCGTTTGGTTAGTTTTCCATTTTTGGGTCATTTAGGAGTAATGAGTGCCAGAAAGGGTTGGGCGAAATTGAGCTGATTGGTCAAATTAGGAAAAAATTGAAGATGGATTAGTGAGTGGATATTTTTATGATTTATTGGGAGGGTTCAATTTCAAGAATTAGCCTCTGGGTAAAAAGCCCCAATTTTGGGTACAGGGTTTGTAGGGCACACTGTATAATTGGACCTGTCGGAGTCCAATTTAGATAGTTTCATAGTTCTAAAAATTATTCTAAGACATTTGGGGCATCCCAATGTCTTTGGTTAAGTTATTGGAGCCTAAATGGTATAATTTTATTATATTATAGGCACTCACGTTGAGCCTGGAGACGATCCTGCGGGGAGGCCACGGCGAACATACATGATCTGTAAGTGAATTACATATGTTTAAATGCTTTGGGAATTATTATTATGATATATAATTGTGGTTAATTATTTTATATATATATATATATATATATATATATATATATATATATATATATATACTATTCTATATATATATATATATATATATATATATATATATATATATATATTATTTGATCGAATGGTTAGTTATGCATAAATATAATTATACATTTTTATAAGCAGGTTATCATTTCATGTGAATTTTGTCAACATTTTAAATATTTGGAAATTTTACTGAGTTCATGGATAAATTTGTGGTATTTAAATATTTTGGTACATGGATTGAGGTTTTAAACCACTTTGAAAAAATTATTGATTTAAGAAATGGATTTTGAGATTTTTATGATTTTAAGCATGTTAAATATTTTTAAAGTTTTATGTGTAAAATTGGTTATGAGTGAATATTTTCATTGTGGTATTTCGATTTGGCATAAATTGATGAATTGAAATTATCAATATATTATTTTGATTGAGTTGTTGAAATTAAATTTATAAATTCTTAATTTATAATGCGAATGTCGTTGGAAAAATATAATGATGTGAGTAAGGATCTTTGTATTGGATTTGTTATAAATTGATGTATCATATAATACTAGAGGTTCAATTCGATGTTATAATGATGCAATGGGTTTGCCACGGTGTCGTGAGTTGGTTTCATCCAACGGTTATATCTTATTTCACGATTCGTGAGGAGTCGGGTTTGCAGAGCGGTTTTACCTATCATTATTATTACCGACACCTTTCGATGTTGAGGATCGTGAGGGTGGGTATCACGGTTTATGATGGGTATATGGTATGGTACATTGTTGGTTTAAGTGGCTATAACCATTTCAATATTTATAGTTAGTGAATTTTAATGATTATTTTTTACGACCATGATGTTTATATATTTTATGCTTTCGATTTTTATGTTGTGAATAAATTCGGGTTATAATTTTTCTTAATAATAATTTGGTTAAATTTTAGCATGAAATTTCATATTGTTGATTTGGGTATAAGTTTGGGTTTTGTAAAATGATTTTAAACGGGGAACCTTGCAAAAGAGTGGACATGAGGTCTTAAGAGAAGGAATTTTCGAAAATAAAAACATTATTTTCCTTATAAATTATGTCACTCACTGAGATTTATTATCTCACGTTTTATTGTTTTAAATCCGTTCCCTAGGTCCAGGCAGTTCGTAGAGACTTACCTCGCGCTAGCTTCTACATCACTCTTTCGGCGACAGCTGCAGTATTCTATCTTATCTATCTGCCTTTATTTTATTGGACTTATGTATTTTCATTTGTACCCTAAGTGTGAAACACTCTTGGGTACTCGATCTTAGAATTGAACTCATATGAATCTTGTATGTGTGTTTGTGGTTATGACCTCACGATGAATGGAGTCGGTTGTGGATTGGTACATTGTGGATCTTTTTATATCTATTTGAGGTATTATATTAATGCATTTGTTTACTTTCTTTCTTAAAGTTGGTTCCATTGGATATTCCTGAAGGTTGTGCGGTGGGACTTCACTAGACGGGACCACCGGAATCTGGGAGGTATTAGAATTAGTCCTATTAGCAGTATCGGAGGCTCTAGGTTTCTAAATCCTTGGGGTTGTACGTTGCTGTCGCGACTCATCCTAGTGTTTGTATACCTTCTTAACCTTATCTTTGAAGTGATTCACATTTCATTTATTCTTGGAAATAGTTCTTTGCCAGGATGGCGCAGGGGAGTAGGCGTGAGTCGTGAGGCTTCGATTGGAAAGTTCAGATGCACCTGCTTGTAGGGAGAATCTTGTCGGCGCCTGGCTCGATCACTCGAGAGGAGTGGGTTTTACGGTGTTCTGTTGATCGGGCTGTGGAGAAAAAAGCTTGGAGCGGTGGGTTTTGAAGTGGCTGCACGGATCCACGTGGTGGCTTTATCTTGGTTAGATGACACGGAGAAGATTTTGGAATGAAGCTATGCGTGTCCGGATGAGGATAAGTCCAGGATAGCTGGTTTCTGCTGGGGGTGGTGCCGAGGAGTGGGTGGCGTGTGGGAGGGACTGGGAGGCGGCACACTTGAGCCTGTTCAAGGCCCAGCTTTTCACTTGGCCCGAGTTTGCCCCCATTTTTGTGGACAGAGACTAGAGTTTGAGACGGCTCACTCGGGTGGCATGACCGCGAGGTACGGCGTGGGTTCGAGCTATCGGATTTCTGTCCCAATTTGGTTGCGGATGAAGTCAGCAAGAAGATGAGGTTTTCGATGGATTAGGTGAGCCCGTAGCTTGAGCCTCTCGGATTAGATCATCCACGTATGGGTCGATGGTATTTGCTCTAGAGTGGAGAGCCGGACCACGTCACGCCCGGACTAAGCGTTGATCATCACGATGGATTGTCTTGAGGAGCTGATCAGGATCATCTAAGAGGGTAGTTTATTTGGATCTTGGTGGCGAGAGGATCCGGTGGGGGCCGGCGTGGTGCGGTGGTAGTAGGTTTGAAGGTGGACATACATGGTTGCAGTTTGATCAGTGAGTAGTGGCAGTAGCCATTTTCAGAGATCTGCAGGCCGAGGCGGTTTCCGTTCGACTTGTGGCGTTTGCGGTAAGATTCATGATGGACCATGCCAGTGGGATAATGTATGCTTTCAGTGTGGGCAGACATGACATTTCGGGGAAGGAATTTGTCCCTGCATCGAGGATCGGCGGCCGTCTAGTCGGTACTACCGGTTCGAGGCTAGTGGGCATGGAGCGGATACGGAACGGGGCCCGGACTCGGGTGGTTTCCTTTAGCGGGACAGCAGTTTGCACCAGCGGTAGGCGAGGGCGAAGGGCGACCACCTGCTTGGCCCGAGTTTATGCTATGACGAAGGAGGCGCAAAGCCACCGACGTTGTGAAGCGGGTACATTAACTATTTTTTGGTGGCTTGATGCACGTGTACTCATTGACCCAGGGCTATACCTCTTTTATTTCACGTGAGTATGTTGCCGCAGTCGGGATGACTCCGAGTTCCTTTGGGATGTGGTTTGGAAGTTGCCACGCCCCGCGGGAGGTCTCTATGGCCCTGTCGGATGCTTAAGGGTAGCTTGTTTTCTATTGAGGGCCAAGTTATGGAAGCATATTTGATATTAATAGATCTCAAGGGTTTGGATGTGATTCTTGGGATGGATTGGCTTGCTTCAAACTATGCTTCAATGGATTGTTTCCGCAAGGAGGTGATATTTAGACGACCGGGACTACCAGTAGTAGTCTTCTATGGAGGCCGGCGAGGCACCTTCGGAGTTTGATTTACGCCTTTTAC
The DNA here is from genome assembly GCA_016808115.1 of Tetrastigma voinierianum. Classification (NCBI taxonomy): domain Eukaryota; kingdom Viridiplantae; phylum Streptophyta; class Magnoliopsida; order Vitales; family Vitaceae; genus Tetrastigma; species Tetrastigma voinierianum. The sequence goes on from JAEQBH010003443.1 coordinate 87,309, forward strand.
GCTGGATGTTTACTTCAAAAGGTTGTGTGAGGGTATCTGGCTCATGTAGTTGACACTCGTATTAGCGGTGAAGAGATTAGAGGGATGTACCCGATGGTGAGGACTTTCTGGATGTGTTTCACGTGATCTTCGGGTTTACCTCGAGCGAAATTAGATTTTCCCATTGATTTAGTCCACAGGTATAGCTCACTGTTCTTTTACCACCTTATAGAATGGCACCGGTGGAGTTGAAAGAGTTGAAGACTCAGCTACAAGAGCTGGTGGATAGGGGATTTATTAGGCCCTAGTATTTCACCTTGGGGGGGCCCGGTGTTATTTGTGAAGAAGGATGGTACTTGGAGGTTGTGTATAGACTACAGACAGTTGAATAAGGTCACTGTCGTAACAAATATCCTTTGCCTTGGATTGATGATCTATTTGATCAGCTCCAGGGTGCAAGAGTGTTCTCCAAGATTGACGGGGTTAGGATGCCATCAGTTGGGATTAGGGGTCGAGACATTCCCAAGGCGACGTCGGGGCGAGATATGGGCGTGGAACAAGTGATGTCTTTCGGACTCACCCGATGCCCGAAGCGACTTTCATGGTTGATGAAGACCGGGTCTTCCGTCCATGCTTAGATCGGTTTGTCATTGTCTTCATCGACGATATCTTGGTGTGCTCGAGAAGCGAGTTGGAGCATGAGAGACATTTGGGTTTGGTATTTATGAGACTTTAAATGACACCGGTTGTATGCGAGTTGACGAATGTGAGTTTTGGTTGTGCCGAGTGGGATTTCTCGGACATGTGGTTTCTGCTGATGGAATTTATGTGGATTCTCAAAAAGTAGAAGCAGTGGAAAATTGGGAGCAACCAACTACGGTGACAGAAGTGCGGAGTTTCCCTCACGATTAAGCGGGTATTACATATTCATATAAGGGTTCTCGAATGCGAGGACCACTTCATTGTTTGACTAGGGAAATGAGTTAAGTTTAGTGGGCGACAGTGTGAGGAGCTTCCAAACGCGAAGGAAAAGTTGGCGTCATCTCCTGTTTTGGCATTGCCCGGAGGGCAGCGAGGGTTCGAGGTTCTGGCGATGTACGCGAGTTTTAGGTTGCGTGTTGATGCGGCTTATAAGTGAGTTGTGGCGTATGCTTCCGAGACGATTGAAAACACGAGGCTGGAATTATCCTACTCATGACTTGGAACTTGGCGATGAATTTTTCGCGTGAAGACTTGGGCATTACGCGTATGGGCGACTTGTCGGATGTTACGACCGCAGAGCCTTAAATGTTGTTTACACAGAAGGAGTTAAACTTAAGGCAAAGGAGGGTGGATGGTGCCAGATTGCAGTTACCTTATCGACTACCATCGGGTAAGGCAAATGTAGTGGCGGATGCCTTGAGCGAGGAAGTCTGGGCTCTTTGGCTTATATAGAAGACCATCTGACACCATTGATGGTCGAGTTCTGAGAGTTGGGGTGAGGTTGAGGATGCGTAGCCGGGAGCACTTTGCTGGTTTCCAACTCACGATCCCGATACTTGTAGATCGTGTCCTCGAGAACATGACTAGAAGATCCTATTTGATGAGCATGAGAAGAAAGTCGAGGAAGAGGGGAACAATCAGATTTTGCTATTAGAGCGATGGAGCCTTGGTGATTAGTTCTAGGCTTTGTGTTCGACAATGAAAGTTAAAGGAAATATTGGAGGAAGCCCATAGTTCTGCTTATGCTATGCACCCCGGTAGTACTAAGATGTACCGTACACTGAAGGAATATTATTGGTGATCAGGGATGAAAAGAGAAGTTGCCGAGTATGTATCCAAGTGCTTCATCTGTCCAACAAGTGAAAGCCGGGAGAGACAAAAAGCTATACGGACTTATGACCTTACCCACGTCCCGGAGATGATGGGAAGCACATTACAATGGTTTTGTATTCAAACTCCCTCCCACAGTTCAGAGACATGACGACATTTGGGTAGTAGTTGATCGACTCACCAAGTCTGCGCATTTCCTACCTATTCGTGAGAAGTTTTCTCCTCAGAAGCTAGCGGAACTCTTTATGAATCATATAGTGAGTTTGCATGGGGTGCCAGTGTCGATCATCTCTGATAGAGATCGATTCGCCGGTTTTGAGGGATTGATGAAGGAACTAGGTGTCAAGTTGAATTTGAGTACCGCTTTTCACCCTCAGACTGATGGACAATCTGAGAGGACCATTCAGACCTTAGAGGATATGTTGAGGTCATGCGTACTGCAATTTAAAGGACACTGGAATGAATATCTACCTTTGGCAAAGTTCACTTATAACAACAACTATCACTCAAGCATTGAGATGTCACCTTATGAGGCATTGTATAGGAAACAATGTCGCACTCCATTATGTTGAAATGAGACTGGCGAAAGGAAATTACTAGGTCCTGAGATTGTACAAACGCGGTTCAGAAAGGTTAATGTTATACGTGCCGGGTTAGACTATTTCGGGATAGGCAAAGAGCTATGCGGGACAAGCGTAGAAAGGATCTTGAGTTTGGGTTAAAGATGAGTATTCTTAAAAGCTCTCCTTGGAAGGGCGGTAGTGCGGCTTTAGAGGAGGCGAGAAACTACGATCCTCTCTACATTGGACCTTTTGAGATTGTTGTGAGGATAGGTCTAGTGGCTGATAGATTAGACTTGCCGGAGGAGCTTTCTCGAGTCCATAATGTTTTCCACATCTCCATGCTACGCAAGTATATCTCAGATCCCTCACATTTGTTGGAGATGCAGGAGATTGGGCTAAGGGGATGACATCCTGTGAGGGAGCAACCGGTCTACGGTGCAGGTAGAGAAGAGGAGCTTATTGCTGAGACAATATCCTTAGTGAAAGTCCTTTTGGAGAAACCGCTGTAGTCGGAGCGACTTGGGAGCGGGAGGAATGCGGGCAGTACCCTCATGTCTTCCATGACGCAAGTGCGAATTTCGTGGATGATTTTTAAGGGGGTAGGTTGTAGCGACCCATACCAAATAATACAGTTCTTATACGTTTGACCAAGTTGGCTAAATTTGACCAAGTTTGACCAACAATTGGTAGGTGTGGGCCCAAGTTGACTTTTCAAGGATGAATAATTGGGTTGACTAAGACATATTTCATGCAGGCCTCGTCGATACGAGTTCATAGACGGGTTGAACGTCAAAATCCGACTTACGGATAAAAAGTTATGGCCCTGGAAAGTTCAAACAACAGTATTTTATCAATGTCTAAGGCTGTCCTCAGTTTTTACCCGAAAACGACCCTAGGCTCTATATAAACATAGTTTTGCGTGCCAAATAGAACCTTAGCCCCAAAATACTCATTTTCAGCTCCAAAACCCTAGAAAAATTCCCTAAGACCTGTGGACCCTAATTGTGTTGTTTCGACCCGTTTTAAGGCCAATCGGGTTTTAGCCGTGGGAGACGTTTCCGGCCACCTTCTTCATACACACGCCACCCAGGTAGGAGTGCCACCACCAGGCGACCTTGGCCGTGAAATTTCACGGGCAACCGCCATCAGCGCCCGGATCGGGCTGCGAATCACGGTGGCGCACGATTGGGTCGTAGATTTTCTTCGTTGTTTGGCCATTCGGTAGGCTCATGCCTCCCTCCTATTTTTGGACCCTACGAACTCATTTAGATTGGTCCTTTTTATGGTCCCCACCGTTTGATGAAAGGAAGTTTGGCCGACTGTTGGATCACGTTTTAGGCCTGGAACTTACAGACAAGGTAGAGAATAACGTGTGTTCATATCTCTTCCAGGCTTCCAGTTGATATAAAGTTTGTAAATTTTGGACGTCGTTTGGTTAGTTTTCCATTTTTGGGTCATTTGGGAGTAATTACGAAGGGTTTGGGTGAGTGGGCACCAATTGGTCAAATTAGGCAAAGTGAAGATGTATTAGTGAAGTGGATATTTTTATGATTTATGGAGGGTTCAATTTCAAAAAATTGTACCCATACGGGTAAAGCCCACAATTTTGGTCTTACCTTGCAGGTCTATAGGGCACACTGTATAATTGGACATGTCGGGGTCTAATCTAGATAGTTTCATAGTTCTAAAAATTATTCTAAGACATTTGGGGCATCCCAATGTCTTTGGTTAAGTTATTGGAGCCTAAATGGTATATTTTTATTATATTACAGGCACTCACGTTGAGGCTTTAAGGAGCGATCCCTACCGGGGGATGCATTTGGTATCTATTAGTACGTAATTAGTCTATATGTTTTTAAATGCTTTGGGGTATTATTATGATATATAATTGTAGTTAATTATTTTTATATATATATATATATATATATATATATATATATATATATATATATATATATATATATATATATATATATATTATTTGTCGAATAGTTTGTTATGCATAAATATAATTATCTGTTTTTAACCTAAACAAATTTATCATTTCATGTGAATTTTGTCAACATTTTAAATATTTGGAAATTTGCGAGTTCATGGATAAATTTGTGGTATTTAAATATTTTGGTACATGGATTGAGGTTTTAAACCACTTTGGAAAAATTATTGATTTAAGAAATGGATTTGAGATTTTTATGATTTTAAGCATATTAAATATTTTAAAGTTTTATGTGCTTAAAATTGGTTATGGTGAATATTTTCTTATCAGGTATTTCTCGATTTTCAAGATGAATTGATGAATTGAAATTCATCAATATATTTGATTTAGTTGTTGAAATTAAATTTATAAATTTAATTTATAATACGCATCGTTGGAAAAGTGTTATGTGGAGTAAAGATAATCAAGGTTGGTTGTTACAGAAATTGATGCACCATATAATACTAGAGGTTCGATTCAAGATTTATATTACAAAGGCACTCGGGGTTTGCCACGGTGTCGGAGGTTGGTTTCATCCAACGTTATATCTTATTTCCATTTGGCCGTGAGGTCGGGTTTACCCGACGGTTTACTATCATTATTATTACTAATGGCCACCTTCGGCTGTTGAGGGTCGTGAGGTGGGCAACCCACGGCTTAAGATGGGTATATGGTATGGTACATTGTTGGTTTTCGAGTGTTACAAACTATTTCAATATTTACAGGCTATTGTATTTTCATGATTATTTTTACGACATGATGTTTATATATTTTATGCTCACTTTTATGTTGTGAATAAATTCAGGTTATAATTTTCTTAATAATAATTTCGGTTAAATTTTTGAGCATAAAATTTCATATTGTTGATTCGGGTATAAGTTCGTTTTGTGAAATGATTTTAAACGGGAACCTTGCAAAGATGGATTTGAGGTCTAAGAGAGGAATTTTCGAAAATAAAAACATTATTTTCCTTATAAATTATGTCACTCATTGAGATTTATTATCTCACATTTTATCGCTTTTAAACTGCCTCAGTCTAGGCGCCTAGAGACCTACCTCACGCTAACTTCTACATCACTCTTCTTCGACAACTGCAAAGATTCTCATTCATCTATATGCCTTTATTTTATTGGATCTTAGTATTTTCATTTGTACTCCTAAATTCGCAAACACTTTAGAATGCTCGATATTAGAATTGAACCCATGAGTCTTTATTATGTGTGTTGCGGGATATGACTCACGTAAGATAGGTCGGTTGTGGATTTGAGTCTAGGATCTTTTTATATATTTGAGGTATTATATTAATGCATTTGTTTACTTTCTTAAAGTAGGTTCCATCGATATTCCTGTAGATTGTACGCTGGACTTCACTAGGCGGGACCACCCATGAATCCTCGGAGGGTATTCCTGCCTGTCCCGTCGTCTGGCCCGACCCATGGTCTGGCCATGACCAAGTGATAGTGCGAAGAAGCCCAAGTCCTTCACGCTAGCACTGAAAAGAGAGAGGATAAAAGTACTCTTAGACGCAGAGAATCCATTGCTCGGTCCTTCATTGTTGGGAAATTACACAATTCCCTATCTTCTAGATTTATGAGAGGAGTATGAATAAATAAACTGCTTCGACATTAATAATATTTACGTGGTTCGTACAACTTGCCTACTCCACGGGCTGCTGCAATCTTCACTAAAAGCGAGAAAAATATAAATTACATAACACCCAGTTAAAAATTGCTCTCAATTTTCTCTCACTTCGCCTCCTTCTCACACCCTACCCCTCTCTCTTCCACATTTTGGCATATGTGTGGGATGCGTGGGATGGGATGATTACAAATGAGGAAGATATGAGTTTATATGTGAAGATTATAACCACTATTTCACAAGATAAACACCATTCCAATAAGATGTACCACCATTCCAATAGTGTCACCTTTTCAATAAGATAAACACCATCCTTAATAAAGGCAGCCATAATCCAACAATCTCTCCCACTCAAGACCGATTTCAATCTGCCTTTCACACCTGATCAATGCAAAGAGTCCTCCCCCGATCTTGATATTTCATAGCCAACCGGTTTAACACAACTTCAGTTTATCAATGGTCACGGTCTTTGCCGCTTCGATACAGCGATATTCTACTTCAGTTGTGGAGAGAGCAACTATCTTCTGCAATTGAGAACCCCAACTCACTGCAGTACCTCCTAGAGTATAGACATACCCTGTAGTGCTCCTTCTGATGTCAACATTTCCTGCTAAATCAGCATCCTGTTAGTATCGTATCTCCACCTTTGAAACAAAGTGCTTTGCCCGTAGTACCCCGCAGATATCTGAGGATCCATTTGACTGCCTTATGTCCTCGCTCGATTATTTGTAATCGCCTAAAAAAAAAAAAAAAAAAAAAACCTTAGAATTTTTTATAATTTTATTATATATTCGGGTATAATTGAGCCAAATCAGTATTCAAAAAATTGTTAAATGAATATTGATTATTATTTGATAAGTGATTTAGTAAGATTGAACCCGGAAATTAATCTCAAGTGTAAAGGGCAAATTTAATTTGTAAAATGAGACCAAGGGTCAAAAATAGAATGAGATTAAATGCCAAGTAAATGTAAATGTTAAAGTAAGAAATAGAAGACTTAAGTAAAAAAAAAAAAAATATATATATATATATATATTATGGAGTTAGGGACAAACAAGCCATTAGAGAGAGTTTTTTGGACATAAAGACCAAAAATGGTCTTAGAACACCACACTTAGCCAAAAAACGAGGGGTTGAGAAAAGGAGAGAGCAAAAAGAGGAGAAAACCTAGGGTTGTATAGAGAGATCAACTTTTGGTGGACAATCTTCCATATTTGTGTGCAAGACGGCAAGATTTGTTGTAATGAAGAAGCTAGGCTTCTGAAGAACAAAGAGATTCTAAGGTAAGAACACAAACTTAGAATTTATTTTTATGATGTTTGAGTTGGGAAAACCGTAAATCATCCATGGATTTGCTTTCTGTGATTGGTTTAGGATGATATTAGGGATGTTATTAAGAGGATTGACATGATTTATTTTGAGTTTTGAGGTGTTTTAGCAAAAATCATGAAGAGGAAATTATGGTGTTTCAAAGGAGATGTTATCAAAATTTTCCAAAACCCATGCTTTTGTTTTGGCCATAACTTAGCTGGCTTTTATCCTAATTGAGTGATTCAAATTGCTGGTACACTAGGAATTATAGTAGAACAAACTCCTGGAAGTATGGTACCCAAACAATTCAACAATCTGAAATTCGTTAGAAGTGAGTTCTGAGCTGAATAAATTTCTGTCTAATTTAAAACAGTTATGTGTTTTGGAGTAGTTTTTGGTACTTAGGTCATAAGTTGAGTTTCACTCATCCAAATTGAGTGATTCAAATTCTGCAAACTAGACTTAGAGAATAATTTACTTGAAGGAAGGGTATACAAATTGTAACCCCAAAGTGCCCAGAAATCCTTCAAAGGGGAACTAGGTGCAAGAAAAATCTGCTTCGGTTTTGCAAATTAGAGTAGTCTGAATGTAAAATTCCATAACTTGAGTTTTTGTAATCTAAATTGGATGATTCCAATTGGAGGAGAAATCTAAGAACTATAGCTTCAAATGAGTAGAAGGGACCATTACCAATTTATGGAGCAGACCCTTGAAATTGGAGAAAACAAAGAAAACTGAGCGGAGCTGGGGATACTGATCAGTTTGGCATAAAGATGCCATAACTTGTTTTTGGGTGATCCAAATGAGATGATTCAAATTCCTACTAAAAATAGACTCACAGAGCTATAATTTTCATGAAGAGTGTATGAGCAAAATATGACTCAATTGTCCCCAGAAAATTTGGCAAGTGAGGTGTATTGGCAGATTCCCAACTAAAAATCCTAGAATGCACAAATGATTTTTCTTGGTTATTCTTTTGATTGTGAAATATGTGTGATGGATTATGGGTTAACGAGAGGAAAGTCCCAGTTGAGGCCTAGGATTCGAGGACAGAATTAAAGGACGACAATCTTTTGGGGTTTGTTCTATCTACTTCTATTCGTTTCTGCTTTGCATGTTTGTTCTACATTTCCTATTCTCAAGCTTCAATATTTGAAAGGCTTGTTCTTAAATGGCTAAGAAAACATATTGAATTGTTTTGAATGATTTGAAGGAATTGATTATAAAATGTTTGCATATGAAAACTGCATGACTATTGAAAGTGAACTATTTATACAAATGTATATATTGTAATCGTATTTCTTTGTTATAAAGATTTGAACGCCTTAATAGAATGTTAATCGCTTAGTTCAGATAAGGATAGATTGGTATACCAATAAGGGCCAAATTAGCAAGATCACACGATTGTATTTGACGTGTCACTCCGATCGCAGCCTTAGCGGGACCAGACGGGTAGTGTTCACTATTTGATTGTTATAACTGAATACAATTTCAGCTGGGACCGCACCAGGTTATAAAACCCTTTATACCCGGCTCATAGCCATTGGACCGTGTTTATGTGACTCGATATCCCAGATATCAAGACATAGGTTAAATTGCTATAATACAATTGGAATTAATTGGCATAATTGAATTGATTGGCATAACGAATTGATTTACTAACTCGAATTGAATTGCAAAAGTGAATCACCTGCATAACCGAATTGAATTCTGTGAACATATTTTGAATCTGAGCTGGAGCATTAGAAGCATGGAATTGAAAAGAGCATTGTGAAATGCATGATTTGATTAATGCATGATTTATTGAATATGAAAGTGATTTTTGGATGATCAATGACCATAACTGATTGTATATAAAACAAGTATATGTATTGTATTTACATTGATCATCCATAAAGATTTGAAAGTTTTGAATTGTTAAATTGCATGATTTGAATTAAACTGAAACTAAGGAATGAGTTTGTATAGAACCACTAAACATGAAAATGTTTAGCATATTGTTTTACCAATGCGAGGTAAATCTATGGTGATATAGTGAAATTAAAAGAGGCAAGATCGTAGAAGCTGGTAGAAATATTGAGAAAGAACTGAGGAGTATGTCTATTATATGCATTAATAATATTTTGAGCATGACTTTATTTCCTTGGCTTTAAAATAGTAAATTACAAACAATGTTGTATAATATTTGAAAGGCATGAAAATTTCATTTTGTAAATGAATTGTTTAAATGTTTACGGGCCTACCGTAGTGAACGAAAACGCTTCCGCATATTTGAAATGGTTTGAATGAAATGTGTTTTAAAATGGGTGTTACATTATTCATGTACTGCCAATGTACTCCCACTCGCTGGCAATATCCGTCTTCTTCTTCGAACAAGAAGGGTAGTTGGCATGAATGGTGTCATCGCGCTCCCAATATGTAATCTCTCTTCACTACTTGGTGCTGTCACAACACTTCTAGCCTGTACCTCACAGCCTTACCGCTGCAAAACTTGTTCCGACGGCCCATGATACGCACTGTCCCTCCTCGGTCCTATCCGCATCAAATCACAAGCCTCCCCAATCCACCACGAGTCGGATCCGGGGTGTACTTCTGGAGCATGGAGACATGGAATACCGCGTGCACACTCGACAAACTCGGTGGTAGCGCCAACCGATATGCAACCGTGCCCACCCTCTCGAGTATCTCGAAAGGCCCAATATACCTTTACAATACAACTTATCCCGCCATTAACCTAATCACCTCTTAGGCATCACCTTCAAGAAGACATGATCACCCACCTCAAACTCTAAAGGTCGCCGATGTCGCACCTTGGTTTAATTTCTAAGCAAAGGAGAAGACGCCCGTATCCACCCACCTTCTCGAGATGTCCTCGACAACCGGGGTCCCGTGGAGGGTCTCTCTCCCACTTTCGTCCAACAAACCAGATCTGGCATTACCTCCTATACAAAGCCTCCTCAGGGCGCTCATCCAGATACTCCGCCCGATAACGTTGTTGTAGGTGAACTCTGACAAGGGTTATTGCTCATCCCAACTAATTCTCGGGTCCAAGTGACGCACGCCACAAAGATGTCCTCCAAAACCTGGATAGTCCTCTTTGACTGTCCGTCCGTCTACGGATGAAACACTATGCTCATCCTCATTTGTGTCCCCATGGCCCTCTGGAAACTCCTCAAAAACTGAGCCGTGAATCGGGGATCTCAATCCAATATGATAGAGACTGACACTCCATATAACTGGACAATTTCCCGTATATACAACCTATCGAACTCCTCAAATGTGAAGGTCATCCGTACTACCAAGAAACAGTCGACTCTGGTGAGCCGGTCCACAATAACCCACACCGCTTCATGCTCCTACGATGTCCGTGGCAAAATACAAAGTCCACGCGGACGCGCCCCCACTTCCACCGCTACCTCCAAAGCCCGGAGTAGCCCCGCTGGTCTCACGGTTCACCACCGCCGACACGTGAGACATCCGCGTACAGTCTCCACGCCTCTTCATTTCGGGCCAGGCAGCATCGCCGACGAGATCGTTATACATCTCATGCCACCCGATGCACCGCAAAATCGAGAGCAATGGAACTCCCTAGGATCTCATCTTCACATCCTACCAACCGGGGAAACCACCACCGCCCCCTCATCAAGACTACCATCTCAGTGAACGCCCACTGGCCACCGTATCTAACCTGCACTCGGTCCCTAATGGACGATATCTCGTGTCCCTCACCCTAGACTGATAACCCGCAGGAAAAGCGCATCTCGACACTACTTTGTTTGGCACATCACGTGTGCTCTCCCACGCTCACATCGACTCGCCCGCTCTATAACACCGCTCTTTAAACCGGCTTACTCGACTTCTAAGCACAACCTTTCTCGTAACATCATCTGTTCGAGCACCTGCTCTCTCACCACCATAACCAGATCAATGGCCTTCAGTATACTGATTATGGTTTCATCATATGTGTAATGGAACAAAAAAAAAAAAAAACAGACGCTACGGCACATTACCACTCTTGCCTCCACACAAGGGTGTCTCATATCATTTGCCGCCTAAGCTCACGCGAAGCGCCCGCGGCCCGCGCCGCTACTCCATACGCCATTATCTGCTAAGACTCATTACAAGTGATACCTCCGCAATCTCAATCACTTATGACCACTTACTTAGTGCATGTCTCCGCACATAAGCACCTGGGCGTCTCCATCTCGTCGATATCTCTCATCCTCGCGTCTCTAAATTCGGCCAGAAGAACTCCTCTGTCCGAGTTCCCCATGCCTCTCAAGGCATCTCATCCGGCTCGTTGTAATAACATGTCCCGTACGCCTTCAACGACATGGGCGATATATCTCGACACTAACGATCCGCCTCCGCAGAGGAAATGCGGTCCTTTCATGCGCTGTGGGCCGACCGGGCCCGCCCCTGGCCTCCGGCCCATCGCAGCTGTCGGGCCTTCCCGATGGTCTTGTTCTCACACCTGGGAAGCCTCTTCTCCCCACTCCAAGTCCGGCCGATCCGCACTCTCCGCTTGCTCGACGACACGCCCCACTCACCCCTCGCGCACCCTCATTGAAATCCATTGTCCAAATGCATCACTTTAAAGGTCGGGCCAAGAAGCTATCTTCAATTCCCGGAATGGCTGCTCACATGAGTCATCCTGACGGTGAACCCGACTCCTCCTTCCGGCCAACCTCACATAGGTGCACACCTGGAGAAGTCCTCAATGAAATCTCTCAGAGCACTTCTCCGTAGCCACCACACTTCACACTCAAGGTGACAAACCAATGCCTCGCAATGCCCGAGAACAATCCGCAATGGTCCCATGCCTCTCCTCAAACTTATGCATGAGATCCATGAATGTTGCTGGCGCTTTCGTCAATCTAAAAGGCATCACTGTGAACTCGAAATGCCCATACCACGTCCGAAATGTCGCCTCGCTTCAGGTGCCATACGTAAATTTCTTCATCTCGCGAATCATACCATCGCCTCCCTCTCGACCTGAACCTCCGAATCATTTCGACTATCTGCTAACCATCGTATTAGAACACTTCAAGCCGACAAACCGAACCGGCCGACAAAATTTCACTACTCACAAAATTCACTATTTATGTGAATAGTAACTTCATCAAAATTGGATTTAAAAATAAGGTTTAAGAAATATTCTTTTTTGATGTGGAAGATCAGTCAATGCTGCAACCACAGAGCATACTAAGAATATCCTAATCCTTATAACCGGGGTTCTGATACCAGTTGTTGGGAAATTACACAATTCCCTATCTTCCAGATTTATGAGAGGTGTATGAATAAATAAATCAAGTTTAATATCATTTCCACGTGGTCTCTAAGACAAACTTGCCTACTCCACGGTCAATGGCAGATCTTTCACTAAAAGGAGAAAATATAGTGTTTATGAACACTCCAAGAAAATTGCTCAATTTTCTCTCATCGCTCTTCCTTCATCTGCACTCTTTCTATTTTGAGATGCGGGATGAGATGATTACAAATGAGGAAGAGATGAGTTTATATAGGAATATTATAGCCACTATTTCAATAGTATAGCCTACCATTTCAATAGTATAGCTACCCATTCCAATAGTAGAGCCACCCTTCAATAGTATAGCCACCATTCCAATAGTATAGCCACCATTCCAATAGTAAGCCACCTTTCAATAAGATAGCCACCATTCCAATAAAGATAGCCACTCATTCAAATAGTGAGCCATAATTCCAAATATCTATCATTCCACGTTAGTCATTTTCCCATTTCTTTCCTTTTCGATAGTTTTGTTTGAATCTCTTATTTGCTGCCGTAGGAAGTCCACAAAAGGAAATAGTTGTTTGATTTTTCTTTTCCTGCTTCTTAAATTGGTAAAGAAGCTTTTGGATAACGAGTTTCTTGGAATTATTTGCTCATTTGTTCTATCTCTGCTGATTCTCTTAAGAACATGTTTAAAAAGTGAAAATGAAAGAATTTGCTCTAATCTCACACTTGATGTTTTCCCACCATGACCAGTTTGATTCTTGGGGTATTCAATCTTTTTTCCCCAAGTATTTTCATTGTCAGAACACTTCATGAGAGAGGTCTGGTTTTTTGTTTTCACTGGATTAGGGTCTTCCACCCCACCTGGATTAAGAGAGAGTTATGTGATCTTTGTCTATCTCATATATTTCTAAGCAGCGCTTTATGATTCTTTAGAGTTTCAAGGGGTGGTGGAGGCAAATCACATGAAAGGGCCCAAAGGAAAGATGATCGTAATTTTTTAGGAAATGTGGACCACAGTGAAGATATGCCTGGGGGGTGAACTCTTGTGTCGAGGCTTAGTTTTTCACATGGAAAGACATCCTGAATGATGTGAAATCCAATCTTGATTCACTGCAAGAGAGAGTAATACTCTAACAGTATAAAGGTTGGCAATTGGAGCGAATTTAAGTCCCATATGATGGTGTGAATCCCTTAGCCACTAACCTCGCTTTATGCCTTCAAGATCGCTATCAATTCAAGTATATTTGATTGTGAATATCCACTTACAGCCCATTGGTTTCTTACCCAGAGGTAGCTTCGTTAGAATCCATGTATTATTGCTTTCTAGAGCCCTTATCTCTTCCTCAACTGCCATTTTCCATGCCGGAATTTCCAATGCTTCTTGGATAGAATTTGGTATCTTCTCACCATCTAACGCAGATATAAAAGCTATGTATGATGGCCGTAAGCCCTCACAGGACAGATAGTTGCCAATTGAGTTCTTTATGCATGATCTTACTCTTCAAGGCACAGTAGCTCTAGTTGTCCACCATAGGAACAAGTGTCAATTTTGGAGGCAAGAGGATTTGATTCAGGTTCATGACTTTGCCCTATTTGAGTGGTGCAATCTATACTTTTAGTTTGCTTCTTTTTTCTAGTATAAGCACGTAGCTTCTTACTAAGTTGTGATTTCGACTAATTGACCAGAAGTTCAGACTGAATGATGAAAAGTTGTGGTTCAGACTGAAGGACATGAAGTTGTGGTTCAGACTGATATATGGATGAGAAGTTTAGACTGAAATATGGGAAATTTTGGTTCAAACTTAAGGTCATCCTGAATAACATCCAAAAATTGATATTCCCTCGTATCATACTCCCGGTCGTTAGCTAAAATAAGATCGAGACCAAAGGGATGTTACATCCATTAGAGTTGTAGAACCTTTTTGTTACGATAGAATAACACTTATACCCCTTTTTATTGGAGTACCCCAAAAAAAAATGCATTTAAGGGATTTTGGATCAAGCTTAGTACAATCTTGTAGGTAAATGTGAACAAAGACCGTGCACCCAAAAACTATAGGAGGGAGATTTGTGGAGAATAATCTAACGTGAGAAGAAATATTCATAAGCACCTGGCAAGGTTTCTGGAATTTAAGGACTCGGATAGGCATTTTTTTGACGAGATATGTCGTTGTAAGTTTGGCTTCCACCCAAAAATGTTTAGGTCCATTGGTAGAGAACATGATCTAGCTACGAAGGAGGTGCTCTATTTTTTCCGCACCCCATTTCATTGAGAGGGTATCAACACAAGAACTTACATGAATAATGCCCTGTTATGAGAGACAAGGACCAAGAATGAAGTTACAATAATCCCAGTCATTGTCGGTTTTAAGGACTTGAATTTTAGTCTTAAATTGGGTATTGATCATTGAGGAGAATGATTTGAAATTTTTTGTTGTTTCTAATTAATCTTTCATAAGATCTGTCCATGTTGTCCTAGAGTGGTCATCAATGAAAGATACAAACCAATGTGTCCCTGTTATATTTTTCACACGTGACGGTCCCCAAATATCACTATGGACTAAAGAGAACGAATGAGAGGGTGGATATTGAAGACTTGGATATACATGTCTAGTGTGCTTTGCCAGTTGGCAAATTTCACAACAGAAAGAACTAAGACTTTTTACTAACGAATAAATGAGGATAAGAACTAGGACATACATTTTCAAAGTACACAATTTTGGGATGACCTAGACGGTAATGCCATAACATGACTTGATTGTCACTAGGAATTGACACTGAACTAGAAACATATTGAAAAACACAACCTGGATTAGGAGCTTGTTCTCATAGAGGAGTCTTTTCTTTGATTATTTAGAGTCCTCCACTCAATTTAGCATTGCCAATCACCTTCCCTGAATCCATAGCCTGAAATTCATACAAGTTACGAGAGAATTTAATCATAGTTTAAGTTACGGTTAACTTTACTAATAGAAGACCATTGAAAGAATAAATCTTTCCACTCTAATAATCCAACGCCAAAGAATCTCCGAGGTTGAACTATCACCATTTAACGCGCAGGATTAGTAAGTATCATAGTATTGTTGTAAAACACTCAGATCTCCTCTCATGTGGTTTGAGGCTCCAGAGTCAACTATCCAGGGCCTTGGTCTTCTGCACGAGGCACTACAAACAGAAGAATAGTACCTTGATGTGCTATCATGCTCATGTGTTGATCTCTAATTTGTTGAGGGACTTGGGAGGCAAAGAGGTCTGACTAAGCAGTTTCTGTAGGGCTTCAAGTTGTTCCTTTGTGAATAGACTAATCTATGGAAGACTTGCATTTTCTGTTGTTGCAGCACTATTGGCACGAGTATCCTTGTCATTTCTAAATTCTAGTTCGCTTCCAATCGTCTGGCTTCAACAAAATTTCCAACAATTTCTTTGACATGTCCTAGCCTCTTGTAGTGGTGAAATCAGTGATTGATTTTATTGGAAAATCTTCCCAAAATAATTCATCTAGTTGCCTTATGTAAATGGATAATTTAACTAACTATCCAATAAAATAGTTAGATAAAATCCAGATAAGGATAACAACCAGATAAATAGGACCAGAAATTTAATATAAAATAGAGATAATACTTAGCTAACAAATAGCTACTAGCCACCTATAAAATAGCTAACAACCAGTCTAATATTTTCACACTCCCGTTAGTGCATAGATATTTAACATACTCTAGCTTACTTGGAAAGAGTTTCAAACTTGTCTCTAGTCATTCCTCGAAATAAGACATCTACCACTTGTCAGGCAAAGAGTAATGAAAACAATACAAACTTCCCCTTTCAATCTTCTCCTTAATGAAGTGGCGATCAATTTCAACATGCTTGTGTGATCGTGATGATCTGACAGTGCTATGTTGATGATAAATTCTTTGTTACTATATAGCTCATTTCTACTGACTTCCCAAACGGCGTTTAACTCACCTAGCGTACTTCTCGATCCACAACAAGTCACAAACTCTCGAGCTAAGGGGCTCAATTCTTATCGTTGTTGTACTTTTTGCAAACAATGCATTGCTTTTTACTCCGCCTGGCAACCACATTACCCCAAACTATAATGCTAAGAACCAGAGGTGAATTTCTATCCAATTGATTATTCGCTTCACCTGAGATCATGAAAGCTTCAACTCTTTGATTGCTTCTCCTTCTTAAAGAATAGGTCTTTTCCATGTGTCATCTTCAAGTACCTCAAGATTCTATAGTGATCTAGTTTCCATGCGTTTCTTCTGTGGAGAGTGCATGTATTGGCTTACTAAGCTCATAGTAAATGCAATACTAGTCTAGTACGTGAAAGGTATATGTTTCCTTCCAACTAGACAGTTGAGATCTCCTTATCCATGTGTGTTCCATCTTCTTTGTTGCTAAATTTTATCGACTTCACAAGGGTAGATGTAAGCTTTCAACCTTCCATTCATGTTTTCTTTAGCGTGATCCAAGACATACTTTCAGGTAGGGAGAGCACTCCCTGTCGCTTCTTGCAACTTCCATTCCCAAAAAAATATTTGTTGCCTGTCTTCGATTTCAAACTCCTTAGCTAATCTTTTCCTTACATTCCACACCGTAGTATCAATTCCTGGTTACGATGGATATCATCAACATAACTATCAAGATAGCTAGCTTCCTCCTCCGAATAACAGATAACATGGTACGGTCACCAGACTCTTGTACAAACCCTAATTGCTTGATAACACTCCCAAATCTCATACTATGTCAGGGGGATTGCTTAAGCCCATACAATGATCTTTTAGTTAGCTTACACACCTTTCTTTGAGTTGGTTTGATTAATAAAACCCAGGTGGTATATCTCATATAGACTTCCTCCTCTAAGCTCTTGGCTCAAAAAAGGCATTCTTCATGCGTCTTAATTGCGGAAGTACACCAGTCGCGTACTAAGGATAGCAGACTTTATGGGTGTTGCTTGCTGTCGGGGCCGCAAAGATTTAGGTGCAAGCTGGGAGAGAGAGCTTATTTACACCTTATTTGAACTTATCTTCTCACATAAATACTTTTATAAAAAATTATAGGTGTTTCTAAAGAGCTTGGTAAAAATAACTTATGACCCTCCTATAAGCAATTTTTAGCTTATTTCAATAACCTTCATAGAGAAGCTTATCAAAATAAGCTTAAAAGCTTATATAGTGCCTAAAATCGATAATCTTAGTGACAAATCGTAATTATGACAAATATATAAAAAATATGAAAATCTAAAATAAATTCAAAAACAGGTTAAAAATATAACCAAAAAATTATGTCAAAATAGGTAATTTTTGAAAAAAATAGGAAAAATAATTAAAAATAGAAAAATTATGTAAAATAGGTAAAACTTTTGAAAAATTATGTAAAAATAGGAAAAAATTTCCTCAAATATAATTAAAAAATAGAAAATATTCTATTGATGATGGAAAAATGATATTAATGATGATTTTCTTGATTTAAAATTTGATGCAGATCCATGAGTGTTTATTCTGTTTTGGAACTTATAATTTTGTGATGTTAGGAAGCACTATGATGTTTGTTATTTTGTTTGGGAAATGGTTGTGATGATGGGTGCTACTAGTGGTGTTTGATTTTTATGTTTGATGTCATTTACTTAATTGTATTTTATTATTAGATAACAAATATAAATCAATATTTAGTGAGTATATATAATTTTTACTATATTAGTAGGGTGCACATCACTTAAAAGTTCACATCTCAAGTACGCTTACTCCTCAAGGCCCTAAGAGGTTTGCGCCATGCTTTAAATAAAGGAGTTCATGGTACATCATGTTCCACTTATAGAAAGCATCCTAAAGATTTTAATGAAGAAAACCTATGTAATATTTTTACTTTTATAATCTTTGATGCATATGTGAAACAAAAGTGAATATGAGAGAATGATTCATTAGCTATTTTTTATACTAGAGATTACATTTGAATGATAAATGTTTTAGTATATGGTGAATCTTACTATATATATATATATATATAATATCAATTTTTAGTTCTTTAGTTTTTAGTTTTTTTAATTTTTAAAAATTATGACAAGTGCTTATTTATTCAAACACTTCAATTTTATAATTGTTTATGATGGTATTTTAACCAATTTTAGTTGTTATAAGTGCTTGTATAGTTATGCATCCAAATACCTGAAAATAATGCACAATTGCTTTTTAAAATATGCATCTAAACACAAATAGCTTATTGAATAAAGTACTTATAACATAAGCTCTTATAAATATACATTTGTCAAGTACCCAAACAGGGCCTTAGTGAACATGTTTGCAATCTGATCTTCAGATTTGCAGTGTACCAAGACAACATCCTCATTCTTTGCACTTCTCAGGAAGAAATAACCAGATATTGAAGTGTTTTGTCTTCCCAATGGAACACTGGATTGTTCGAGATATGAAGGAGAGTTTGATTGTTAACAAAGATCTTAGTGCTTTCTATTTTGTTCCAAGTTGATATCAACTGGTGGTCTTTTCCTAGCCATAAAGCTTGATTATTAGTCATGGTAAAGAATGAACTTAGCCCCGCAGCCGGATCGACACAATTTATTGCTTTTTCAAACTCCAACACAGATTACCTGATCCAAGAGTAAAACAATGACCTGAGGTATTCTTCATGTCATCAACATAAACCCCCCAATCATTGTCAGAGAAGCCACTTAACTTGAACTCTTTGGACTTGACAAACTTAACACCAAAATCATAAGTTGGCTTACTTAAGGTCTTAGCACTCTTTGTTGCCTTTATGCAATTCACTTCAGACAATACAAATCTGATTATTATTTACTGATCCGTAATGTCCTGCCCAGTTATTGTAAGATACACGGTGACAACCTACCAGACTTCTAAAATGAGCTTCATCAACTTTCTCTACCCCATCTTCCTTGCCAAGCTTCTCCTTTGAATTCATAGGAGTGCTCATGCCTTTACGTTCTTCAAGATTGAATTTCTTCAAGCCTCTTTAGTATACTTCTTTTGGCAAGTAAAGCTTCATATTCATTTAGCTGAATTTCCATTCCAAGGGAGTAGGACATCATTCACAAGTTTGAGTCATTTCAAAACCTCCATCATTTTCGTTGTTGTCACTAAGTCGACTTTGTTCCCCTTCACACAAGGAGATCATTTACATACAACAAAACAATAAGAAGATCAGCCTATCCTTTTAACATACAAAGTTGATTCAAAGAGGCTTTTGGAGAACCCTAAACCCTTGATATGCTCATCAACTTATCGTACTCAAGCTCGAGCTGCTTAGGCCATGAGTGCCTTTTCAACAAATAAACGTTGTCCCTTCACCTTCTTTGACAAACCGCTTCGTCGATCTACATAAATCTCCATCTGAATAACCATTTAAGAATGCTTGACTCTGACATCAAGCCGATATACCTCCAATTCATCCTGTGTTAACCCTGGGCAGAAGTCCGATCTAATCAGCTACTGGTGCAAAGGTGTCAGTGTAGTCAACACGTGGGATATGTGCAAAACCTTTCACCACCAACCTTGCTTTATACTTGATGACAGTGCCATCCGCATTCAATTTAGTTCTGTAGACCCATTTGACCCCAATTACTTTTCTATTTTGAGGTATGTCAACTAGTTCCCACCTATGTTTTGCTTTTTTTAATCATAATAAGCTCCTCCTTCATTGTAGCTTGCCATTTCTGACATTGATTTGCTTTCGTTGTCAGAGAATACATACGTACCACATTGCATCTACATAAACATTTGCAAGTTGCCTCGCCTCTAATACATCATATCATCAATTAGATCAACCTAACCATCTTCAAAAAATTGATCGCTAAATTTGGACTTGAGGCGTTGTTCTTTGCCTTTGTCCTTGATCATCCAAACCCATTCCTCCTCTTCAATAAAGTGGATGTCTCTACTTACACAATCTTGCCAAATTTGAGGTTGGTAGATTTTGTGTTTCCCTGAGTTAAGCTTATACCCAAACAGAAGATTCTAGGCCTTTCATTATCACCACTCCTCCTCCTCCTATCTCTTTTAATATGAGAACATGGGTGAAACAAAGGCAACTAAAGATTCTTAAGAAAATTCAGAGAGGGGTTTATTGTCACACAAGATTCAAAAATGTGTCTCTAACCTTATTACACTCGAACGAAGCCTATTTCAGGTGAACATCACGTGTTTGTCAAGTCGCCCATAATTTTTAGTTACCTTTCACATATTCATCTAGTCATCTCCATGATGTATCCGCTCCTCCTCTCACTCACTTCATTTTTGTCAGGAGTACATATGGAGTAGTTAGCTGATGATGAATGCATGCCTCTTCACAAAAGTGGTTAAAGGCTTTTGAAGCGTACTCCTTGCCATTGTCAGATCTTAGCATCTGAATTTTACATTGACTTTCATTCACCACCTTTACTTTGAACTTCCAAAAAACTTGTGCCACTTCTAAACTTATGCTTCAAAAAATAAATCCAGCACATTTGTGTTAGATCATCACTAAAAATGGCATAATAAAAACTACCATTTAGTGAAGGTGTCCTCTGTGGGCCAGCAATGCCTGTATGAACCATTTGTAGCTTCTTAGTGGCTCTCCATGTTTCTTTAGGAAAAGGTTTTCTAGTCAACTTCCCAATTTGACAGGCCTTACACTATGATACATGAGGACTTAGTCCTGCAACCTATCTACCTTCTCCTTAGACTTCATTTGGCAAAGAGAACCCTCGAGCAATGATAGTGTCCTAGTCTTTTCTCGCCATAGGTTAAGGATATTTCTACTGAAAAGCCTATTTGCTCCTCTACCAAAGGATTAAGAGCAAAGCTCTTTCCTTTCATATCCACTTTCAAACAACTTCTGCAGTATCCTTAAACACCACTTTAAAGCCTTTTTCAATTAGTTAACCAACGCTCAACAAATTTTGATCAATTTCAAGACAAATAATCCATCTGAAATAAACTTTGTGTTTGAACAAGTTAAGATAGCAATAGTACCATTGCCCTTTACTAAAATATTTTGGCCATCTCCCATTCGAACCTTTGATTAGCTAGCTTCACCTAATTGTGTGAACAACTCCTTATTGTAAGTCATGTGGTTGGTACTTGTTAACTATCGCCAATGAGCCAACAGCTTGTTGAACTCATCGGTTGTGAAGCAAGTGGTAACAAACAAAGTTATCCTCTCTTTTCTTGATATGTTGTCTTTTGCCTCTTCATCATAGTGCTCCCTTTTTTGTCTTTTGGCAAGAGCACTGCTTTCATGTCCCATTTGATTGCACTTGGAGCATTTGGCATCCGATCTCCTCCAACACTTGAAAGGTGGATGACCTTCTTGTTGTAATGTCGACAGTGGTGATATGACTTCTAACATCATTTTTCTATTTCTAGCTTGATCATTTGTCCTATAGCCTTTGTTCTTCCATTTATTCTGTGCTCCTTTATGCTTAGCTAGCCGTTAGTGCTTCTTCCGTTGTTGCAAGCTCTTCTCATGAGTCTCCTTGGTTTTGTGCTTGTGCCAATTTAATAATTACACTAGAGAAATTTCAATAAGTCCTTGGCATTTTTGGCATGTTGATGGTTGCTTCATACCTTTCTAGAACATAAACAAGAATTTTTTCAACTACTCTTGAATTTGTGAATTAAGATCCAAGAAGTCTCACTCTATTTTCAATTTCAAGAAGTCTATTAGTTCTGATTAAGAATCCTTCATTCTTTGCAATTCAACTTCCCTTACCAAGTTTAGAATCTGGATACCTTTGATTCTCTCATCTCCAACATACTCCTTTTAAAGATAATCCCATATCTCCTTGGCTGACTTTAGACATGGATCTATAAGATTATGGAGGATCGTCACAAATAGGATAGCCTTGCCTTGATTTTTACTACTTTCTTTATGTACCTTCATCTGAGCCATGGTTGGATTTGCAGGAAGTGCAAGGACTTCATAGTCTTCTTATACTGCTTCCCAAAGATCCAAGGCTTCTAGATATGCCTCCACTCTTACTGCCCACATTTGATAGTTTGTTCCATCAAAAGCTGAAGGAGCTATTGCTGTTAAACTGGCTTCACCTTCCATGATTGAATTGGTGTGCCCCTTACAGTTAAGGGCTATACCAATTGTTAACTTTAAAGCTGGGTGAGGAAGACACAAAATGGAGAACAAGAGCAATGGAGGAAGGAAATCGATTTCATTGATACACAGTAAAAGCTACGTAAACCTCCTGGGGAGAGAAAAACAAATCACTAGGATTAAGGAAAATCAACATCAAAGCAATTATAATTGAGTACCTAAAAATAGAAATCAACAAATTCAGACTAATTAACGAAAATCAACAACTTAACAAAATAAAAATACCACAACAACCTAAACATTTAATTCTAACATACAAAATAAATCAGATAAAATCCCTTTAAAGATATGATAACAACTTGTATAAATAGGACTAGAAATTAAAAGTAAAATAAAGATAATACATAGCTAACAAGTAGCTACCAACCTCCTATTAAATAATTAACAACCAATCCCAGTAGCCTCCTATTAAATAGCTACAATCAATACCCAATGAATATTTCTACAAGTGGTCACACTCATGATCTTTGCTTAGACTTGGCTTGATTTATGATGTGCTAGTGTGTGAAAATAGGGCTAAAAAACATCTATGGTGAGATAGTTGCTCAGATTGCCCATCATCATGTTTCTTCTTCGACTTTTTCTCTTCTTACTTCTCAAGCTCTTGTAAGGTAGGGGAAGGCTTAGTGCCTATTATTCTTCCTCTCACTTCATCTAGGTCCTTATCTAGTCTAATTAGGAACTTTATCGTCTTCTCTTCTTACAATCTTCTGGTAATTGTAGTTGTATCATTTGAGCACTCTCTCAATTTAGCGATAGATTTGATATGTCAAGATGCTGCCAATACCTTGATAGTATATTATAGTATCGAGTATCATTTAAATCTCCTTGCCTCAAATCATGCAGTCTAGTTTCAACCTCCACTAATTTTGATATGTTCTCTGGTTTGGTAGGTTTCCATATCGCATCCGTGAATCGCCTCATCCTCGCCTATGTGGATGATGAGACGCTACACGGGACTGAGACTTCTTTACCTGATTTTCTAATATTGGTGGACCCATTTCAATAAACAAATCCATATATTAGAATATAACTTGTAATACTACCACCGTAGTGATGTTTAAATGTTCTTGTACATATATTCTTGAGTTCCATTTACTTGTACTTACACAAGTTGCACTATCTCCAAAATATTACACTTACATTTCAAAACAAAGTAAAAAACCTACATATGGTGGAACTTCATTGTTGTGTTAGCCTCGATTTAACGCGAATGGCTCAACATCCTCTTCGCACCTTACATGGATGAAACACCCGTACTAAGCTTATAGCTTAGTGGGAAAACATATAATACATATGATCACAACTCGTGTCCTCAATACAATACATACATATTTCTAATGGGCCATATATCAGAATTTTCATATCTCCCGTAAGAGTGCGTAATTAAATCTTGTACGCAGGGTACCGTAGGTACACTACAGAACAAAACTATTATTTGTGATTTTCAGAGTAATTATTTCTATATATCACATTATTCGTATTCTTATCATATAAATGTTTGCCTCAGATAGACCGAAATAATGAATGAGAGGACAACACAATATGTAAACACCTCAAATTATACCTAGTAGTTACATGTTTAGGGTATAATATAAATAAAATTTGCATTTTTCGAAAATTTGAGTACTAAGGATAAATTGGTAATTTGCCAATTAAGGACCCAAGTGACATAAGATGAAAAGATTATATGTTAAAGTGGAAATATGACAACTCCATACAAGTATTCCATACCTTGATTTCTTGAAACTTAAACCTTTTCTTCTTCCTTCTCTTTGCTTGGGCAAGTAGAAACCCAAAAATGGCTTCTTCTCCTCTCAAAACTGTAAGCCCTAACCTCCTCTAAGCCAAATGGGAAATGTCCTCCACTATAAGGCCATGTTTAGCTTTATAGTCCTTCCACTATAAGGAAAAATGTCCTCCAAATTTTCCTTTTACTTATTAGTCCTACTACGTCATTCTATTTGAAAACCCTCCTAACTCTCTCTTTGCCTATGTTTGGGTTAGAATAACCTTATCTATGTATAAAAGCGATTTTCGTTGGCACTACTAAAAATCACCGAATTACCGATCGACTTTTCGCCTCCAGAATACATTACCACCATTTACCGACCAAATTATTTAGTCGCACTCTTCCGTCGTACTATTTCACCGACAAAATCAATTTGTCGTAAATCATCGAGCCATTTACCACCACTTACCGATAAAACAATTCTCCGGATTATTTTCCTCACCATTTAATACCTCAAAATTTTTAATGTCATTGGTCGCAAATGGTCTCCAAATGGTCGGTAATTACCGATTAAATTATGATCAAAACCGACTAACATTTTTGCGTCATTGGTCAGTAAATGGTCCCAAATGGTCGGTAAATTAATTTTTAAAAATTTTCGTCGGTTTCGTCACTTGATCGGTAAAATTAATTTTTAAATATTTTTTTTTTGCCATTTCTGGAAGTTTGATATCTTGCTTTTATATATATATATATATATATATATATATATATATATATATACATATTAAGATTACGAAACAAAAGAAAAGTACAATAGTGCATACACATTATATAAAAGAGGAGTAAAAATATTTTAAAATAAGCAACCAATAGATATACCGTATATATAAATAAGTCAAGAGAAAATAAAAATACGAATTCCCAAATCCAAGATAAAAAAAAAAAAAAGGCGTAATACACTCAATCATCCAACCTAGTGTCATCATCGTGGATGCTGATGTATCCGTCCGTATGGTGAGATGTCGAGCATCGGGGTAGAGCCGTCACGTCGTTAACTGATGGTTAGTCGCAAAGCCGGCCGTAGGCCGGGAGCACACGCCGAACAATCCGAGGTAGATCATCGTGGCTGTATTGCGCCCACCTTCCCGACACTTCTTTGTAAGCCATCCTCAAAACGCCAGACGCAACTCATCCCTTATCATCCTCATAATGATCATGCCGCTTCGGTGACGCGCCAATCGACATCAGACGTGATTTCTCGCGATCGCTGCCTCGAAGTCCTCCATCGCCGAGAACAAATTCAAAATGGTCCCAAGATGGAGCTTCATAATCAAGTCGCCTATGCGAGTAGAATGATGATGCCTGCCAAACCGACACCATGTGACGCGCATCTTCTCGCTTTATCAACAAAATTTCATACTAAATCTGATTCAGACAACCGGTGGAGCCGATGAATGAGAACTACTTGTTGCACCATCACATGAAGCTGAAGTAGACTGGGAATACGCTTGAGTCGCAGCAGCTAACATTTCCTCATATCTCACCTAATAAACATGTAAAATAAGTATTTTAATTTATCCTCAAAAAAAAATAAAGAGAGAAGTGAAGTAAACCAAATCTTGATTATATTTTTTTACATGTTTCCTCGGGGTCCGCTGACAACTCCACACCTGTCGAATATTCATGGATGTCAACCCGACACTAATTTACCGAGTCCCTTTTCTCCAAGACTCGGGATTTAACGTAAAACTCCGCGTAGTCTCCTTTGTACGGGGAGCTCTACCAAAATACAACATGTCTCAATAACATGGCAACCTGTCCCAACATTTCACACTAACCACACCGGGTCCACATATGGATAAAAATGAGTAAAAATGGCTACTTAGGCCCATACATCACTACTCACAAAAATATATCCAATTAACTATATAAATTACATGGTTCAAGTGTTAATAAATCTGGTAATAATTCAAACATATATTAAACCCGTGGATGCAACAAATCGGGAATACGCTTTGAGTCGCAGATAATTTCTCATATCTTGTCTAATAAACATGTAAAATAAGTATTTGACTGATCTTCAAAAAATAAAGAGAGTAGTATGAACCAAATCTTTTGATTATATTTTTTACATGTCTCGTCGGGAATCCAACATTTCACCCACACCGGGTCCACATTACCTGATAAAAAATGAGTAAAAATAAGTATTTTTAATTTATCTTCAAAAAAAAGTAATTTTGTTTTAATGAAATCTTATATTTGTCGCACGAGATCTCCTCGATCAACAAAAGTCCGATCATCATGAATCTCTTCGTGTGCGTGTATCCGAATAAGCGAGGAGCACCGGGCTTCTTACCCTCCTCATGTTGTCTTTAATTACAAAAACAATACATAATGCTAATTCAATTGAAAAAATCCTTCGAGAAAGTTCTAGAAAATAGGCATGAATTGAACACAATTCACAAGCAATAAAACATAAGAAGTATAAATTAGAAATCATACCAATGTTCGTCTCGTGCTCACGCATAGAGCGAGAGATCCACAAGTGTGTGCAGATACGCCACTACCCTCTCCAAATTCTCGCTCCGAGCGACGATTGCCGCCTCCTGCTTCTCACACCTCTTCCTATAATCAGATCTCTCCCATCTTCTCCTCCGCCACTCCCGGAAAACATGATCGACACTAAATCTTTGCTCTCTTCTTCTTCAACCATTTATTCCTCGAATTCCGTATACGTTGTCTTTATACCGACCGGGCAGCATGTTTCAGAACACCGATCGCCTCCTCGGATCGTGGTCCACCTATAAACTTTCCGCACTATAATTTAAACATATTTCATCAAAGTGAACAAAAGAATAAATAAAAGATGTAAAAAATGTTAAGAAAATATTATATACCTTTAAATTCTCTCCAAATCATCAATTGGTCTCTATCCTGGTCATGACTTCCAATTATGTCCATGAGGTTTAAAGGACTTCCTGAAAATTGTCCTCTAACCTCAGAAATTGAACTGCATTTCGCCTAACTTCGCCCCAGAATCTAAAAATTTCATAAAGAAGTAAGAAATAAATTAAGAAATGGATAAATCATTAGTTAAGTTTCATCTTACTTGACATCAATCAAGCCTGGATCAAACTCGAAAGCAATAGGGAGAGTCTCGTCTCGTAGGCGCTCGAGGAAGACTCTCTAACATCTCCCATCCTCTCCTCCTCCCATGTCTCTTGATCATTCATCACAATCTCAACCATGATGTGGATCACCGGTTGAGCGCCGACGCCGCGGTACATTCACAACCTCCGTCACGTGGGGTCTCATCCACTTCTAATCTCCAACAGATCGCCATACCGAGGCCTGCGTTCTACTGTAACCTGGTACGACCGGGCAACGTACCGCCTCTACCTCGCCCACGTGCCATATCCGTTAAAAATAATAACAACATACATTAATATTGATTAGTAAGCATCAAGTAAAATACATAAGGCAATGAAAATAAAACAAACATGATTAACGACAAATAACTAAAACTCACTAACTACTCATTCTCATCGAATCATCTAAATCCGGTCACTCTTCTTCTTCGATGTAGTAACATCATTTCAAACTCCTCTTCATCACTCGCTTTCTTCCTCATTATCAATTAAAATGTTCATCAACATCTATATCCCCACTCAGATCCATCTCTAAGATGCAACTAAAAGGACGCTCTTCGGCCCCCACCATACCTTCCGATTATAATATCATTGTCACTATTTTGAAAAGCTGGTTCTATGACATCATTACTTGGTGATGCTGGGATGTCAATTGAAGCCCTAGCTTTGATCTTGCACACAATTTTCCAATCCTTCTAGGACCGGGTCCGACTCGGATATTCAATAATAAACTCCGCGATGCTTCAGATCGCTTAAGACAAAATGTTCATACTCTTGTTGAATCGCTTTTTATCGCGTACATCGACAAGTTTATATCGAGGATGGACAAATCATATCGACATGTGGTAGTTGGGCCTAATCCATTCACATTTGAATAACACACTCTTTTAACCGGAGGGCTTCAAATTTAACTCGATCACTTCACTGTAGTCCCATAATAGCTCTTATTCGGTTTCATTGTATACGGATCCTTTAATGCATACCCCCGTATTGTTCAAGGTCTTGAACTCCCATATACGATTCAAAGGTGAAATTTAAAACCATTCACACAAAGAATCACTTGTAAGTTCTAACTCCTCTCTTAGGGGACTCCTATGCTATAGTTCGAAGATAATGATTGGAAATTTTATTTGCACGATTATGAACTCCAGAATCGTAAATCGTTGTATTGTTGAGATTACAATTATAAATTTGTATTTAACATTACAATTGTTTTGTGATTTTCATGTTTAGTAAAACATACGTATTTTTCAAACCATGATGGAAATTCTGCTCCGTCAAGGCATTGATGCCTTCGCATTCAAGTTCAGAAACTGCGACGCTTCAGAATCGAATACACTAAAAATAGAAATGAAATTAGAGAAAATGGATACATTGAGAGGAAATAGTAAATTAACATGCCAAATAGATCTCATTTGACTTTAGCAACTACTTACTTTATGAATGGTTGAACTCCTCCGACAATTCATTAGACATATAGATGAGTCGCAGATATTCATTGTCCGGCTAGATACCGCTTCCTTCTAGCACCAATTGCTTTACCCGGAGGCTTGAAATTTCAAACATATCATCATCCACAATGTCATCAAGATAAACCCTATCTGGGCTTTTCCTTAAGTGGAAGAGTTGGTCTCCTTGAAATAGAATGATGCGAATTTGGCAAATTTCATCCATAATAATATACCCAATTGATATAGAACCCCTACTCGAGCCTTATTCATGATTTTATGCTTTATTTTCAAGTATCTATGTAAGAAGATTATTTAATATTATAAGTCATGTATGTGTGTGTGAATATATATATATATATATATAGGAAAAGAATTGGTTGAGTGAATTAATATTACCTCGGAGGATACATCCAACGATAATGGATCGGACTGAAGAATCCTAAACCTTCGTAAGCCAAGTGCACCGAAGATGTTCCATTGAGTCAAAAACTTGAGGGAAGATCTTCTCAAGATTGCATAAGATAACAGAATTTGTTCATCCTGCATTCCTCAACTCCTCATACCAAAGAAGAAGAAGTCGCTGCTTGAAGAATAAAGAAATCTCGCTTATCGCTCCCATATTCTATCTGGGCAGAATTCTCGAAGAGCAATTAGTAACAACCTTTGCATGAACACATGACAACCATGACTCTTCATGCCAAACATCTTAAGTTTGTTCGCATCCACACATCTCCCCGCATTAGAACACAACCATCCTGAAATCTCGCCTTTACCCACTCCAACACATCCTTCTTCCGTGATTTATTCGTAACAAAATGGCACATCATGGTATTTAATGGGTGACAATATTTTGTGCAAATTGAGGACGACTTGCTGGCCATTTATTCAACTCATCCTTGACTTGTACGTGTCCTAGCTTTCCCGAATGTTAAGCACGTATTGAAAATATTGTCAAACACATTCTTCCTCGACATGCATAACATCGTAAGATCGGGTGGCCCTGAGTGCGTTCACGCCGCAGTAGCAACCTTAAAATACTATTCCAATTCACAAGTCTAGATATAGCTGCATTCATAAATCTCAAGATCAACATCTATCACCTTCCTCAACCTCCGTTATTCAAACTCGCAGAATTTCATCCCCGTGATCTAACCCCGAATCGTTTAGTAACCTTCTATTCTTAATGAAGTCTTCGTGTTACGTCAATACGGATGATTCATGGCAAAACTTCCGATGGTTGTCGAACCACGATCAAGCTTCCCCGCTCTTAATTAATCTAAAAGCATCGTGAGTCTTTCCATACACGGACATGCCAACATACCGAAGAAGATTCACCCGTACATCATAGAATACGCCGAAAGTCATTTATGGTCCATACGAGGGCAACGCCGCATCCGAAAATTTTGCCGCTTGGAAATATCATAAGTTTGAACCCCAACACCCCACGCACTTTTCTAACTCCGCTATCAATGGTCGCAAGAAAATACACCATCTCCCTTTGGATTCATAGGCCCCTATGACTAACACAATCAAAACATAAATTCCTCCTTCATACATAAGTCCTGAGGCAAGTTATACTTGGCTGGGCCACCACCACAGCCACAAAGAATATTGCTGGGCCCGAGATTGATCAAAACGCAAACAAAACCATCAAGAAATAAACTCAAAATTTAAACATTTCGAACTCGTGATGAAAAATCGTGAAACACCTATCAAATGTCATAGCATCGGGCGGTGACACATCTACCGCCCTCCATATATGATGCCTCAATGCCACCTCATTTCATTAGCCGCGCTTGCCGATACAATCTCCGCAAACCTAGGTGTTATCGAAAATAGTGCATCTTCTTATACGCACCTTCAAACTTCCCGTGGAGCATACACCAAGTATTTCAGAAACCCTAACCTTTGCTTGTACCGGTGTTACGCCCACATTTTTTACAATCGTTAAGGTCACCGCCATCACCCCAAGATATCGGGCGCGCTTGTTCATAATAACAATGAATGACCTGCACGTAATCCCAACCTCTAACTAACTTCTTCGTATGTAGAAATCCAATGGCAACGATTATTCTTGTAAGGCAACAGCTTCTTGAATGAAATTGTATATATCACAAAATCCATGCCTCATAACACTGTGGTTCAGATTTTTATTTCTAACATCCCTACCTACCGCAAATATAGTTAAGTATGCTTAGAATTTCCCTCATATGATGTGTTTGTCTCAGCCTCAATCATGGTCAGAAATTCCCTTTGCCTCAGTATCGGGTTCCTCATCCCAAGTTGAATTCAGTGACTGGCAGCATCACAAACCATTCTATGGTATGTAGTGATCCATAATATCCGAGACCATCCGATCGCCTCTTCACTTACCGACACCCGTATCGAACTCGAACACCTCCGTGACTCGCTTCTCACCATGGTATATCTAAATGGAGCAGTAACCGACACAAACCATTTCTATACAAATGCACCTTCACACAAATCCCAAACATTCAAAACTTCTATTCGAAGATTAATCAAAGTGCAAGGATACCCTTATAGTCAGGCCACCATTCACACACTCGTGATGTCTCGTGAGCTAACGCAACAAATTCATCAACTTTATCCCCCCCCATTCATTGGGGAGAACATTCCATTCACTATTCGACCGCATATCCATTCACGATTGTCTTCCATAACTAGTCACAAAAAATCAATTTAGTAAGCAAACGCGATTGTCCCCAATTATTTTTATGTTCATTAACCATTTACCGTGGTTCCGATAAAGTTATTTTTACGCCGCGGTGATATGCAACCTGACGCCACATCCACTCCACTTCCACCTCCACTTCCACCCGGCCCAACGCTCTTCTCTTCAATAGGTTTCGTCCTAATCCATTTATGATAAAAGCCACGTTTAAAAAAAGATCAAGATTGCCAGCTGTTCATTATGTATGCATTTTAAGAAATTCTCCCGCTGGTTCTCCTGGGCACACTAAATAAGCTATATAAATAATAATATGGTCTGTTGATTTAGCAAATTGCATTACTATTTATATATCCTAATGTGCACCGGAGAACAAACGAGATAGGCACCAAAATGACACATAATATATGGCAATTTAAATTAAATCACATCATTTAATTAACGCCTCTTTCGTGAATCAAGCCTGATCGGCAATCCATGTATTCAAAACTGGCCAGAATACACTCCTGACGATGTACCCTCTATTTACACTATATATCATCCAAAACGACAACTTTAATCGCTGATGTGATGCATTTCAAATCGTCAAGTAAGAGAATGCAACACTACGATAATTAAAAATTCTTTTAGTTTAAGTATATGTTAAACGATTTCTTCAATTTAATCCTATCACATGTTTCATACCCATATCATTCATAAATCTATACTATATCATGTAATCAACTCATATATTCCTATAAATTCTATTCAAGATTAGTACAATTCTTGGTACTTAATCTAAATTCGTAGTCATATGGTACCCCAATGCTATTAAATAGCATATGGTCGATTCTAACTCAATGGGCTTTGGATTCTAGACTCAAAGGGCTTTTCCATAGAGTCTAATAACACCCAAATCCAAAGCTCCCAATGAAGGAGTTATGCATGTTTGAATCATGAAGAAAAATCAGCACACCGGCACTGCAGCAAACAGTGGCCACCATCTTCATCTGATGAGATATGACCACTTTTTATCAAGCCAGAAGTGCGGATTCTAGACTCAAGGGCCTTCACAGAGCCCAAGAACACCCAAACTGCCCAACGAAGAGTTATATTAGTCTGAACCCACAGGCTAAAATCAAACACATCAAGAATGTTGAGTTGAAACACCCATTTTCCATTCTCTATATGATTGTCCTCAATTCTTATTTATTTACATATAAAGCAGACCTATAATCAAAAATGATCACAGAGCCCAAGAAACCAAAACTGCCCAATTAAATATTGTATGATGTTTCAGAAAACTAAGAAAACCAAATATTATCTAAAGAATTCATATTTAAAGGTCACCATTTCTCCATTCTTCTGATATATGACAAGCAACCTCAATTTTTACTGTTTAATATAGATGTAGAAAGGATCCTTATAATCTCAAAGGCCTCCTATATTTCCAAGAAATCACTCAAATCTAAGTTCTAATGAAGGAGTTATGCATGTTTCAAATCATGAAGAAAATTAGCACATCAAGTAAAGAATCGCAGCCAAATAGGCCACCGATTTTCTTCATTTCTGGGACAGATATGACCTCAATTTTTATCAAGCCATATGAGTGGATTTCTAGACTCAAAGGGCTTTCTATAGAGTCTAAGAACACTCTTATAACAAAGTCCTAACGAAGGAGTTATGCAAGTTGCAATCCTTGAAGAAAATGGAGCAACTTGTGAGTAGGCAATGAACAGCCATCATTGTTCTTCCATACAATTACGATCGAATTTGGTAGTGTATTATTGAGGCGTGAATAATAGGAATTGGGGCCAGCACCTAACCTAATCACTATATATGAATTCCGGGATATAAATATAGATCTTTACATCATCTTACTAGCCCAAACCAAATAATAAAAATTTCATAACAAAGCAAGGTCTCTAAAATAAAATAAAATAAAAATAAATCAAACAAGTAAAAATCCGAGAACCAAAGAGATAAAAAATATCTCATGTCAGGCGTATCGCCCCGCCTCCGCACCCGCGGATGTTTACCCCGGGGCTCGCAGAGGCAGATTCATGTTTGGGTGCTAGAACGAAAGTATAATATGAAAGAATAAGTTCTGAAAACAATGATCTGATAGCGGAGAAAAACATGAAGGTTCATAAGAGGCATCCCAAGAGGACTCGCTGATGCGACCGAAGAGCGATCCAAACTTTATATGCGAACTGACATCGAATGCCAACAAATGTGAAATCCAATACACCGGGCAAACAATCGCAAAAATAAAAATAAAAACAAAAAAATACAAGATTTTCAAACAGGGCGGTGGCCCAAACACTTTAATCATAAAATAGCACAAGGATGTCCCAGAAGCAGTCCACGCCTACAATAGAGGCTCAGAACAATATATAGACCCGGGACCCAAAACTGGTTTATAATTCACTACCCAAGAACAATATTTGAAATGGAAACTATCGCGCGAATGAGCCAAAACCTAAGAGTTACCAGCATCAAAAGGGCAATCCAAGACAATATAGGCAAAGATACATAGGTAACACTAAATACACCTCCTCCTACAACCCAGATATACCAAATCCACCTAAGAATATCTTCTAAACTGGACAAAACTAGCCTACCAAGAAAGCAAGCAG
Source organism: Tetrastigma voinierianum (assembly GCA_016808115.1). Taxonomy (NCBI): domain Eukaryota; kingdom Viridiplantae; phylum Streptophyta; class Magnoliopsida; order Vitales; family Vitaceae; genus Tetrastigma; species Tetrastigma voinierianum. The sequence continues at coordinate 121,611 of JAEQBH010003443.1, forward strand.
ATTTAATCATTAATTAGGAAAAACAGTTTTCACACAAAACCAAAAACAAATAATCAAACTAAAAACCAGAAGATTGTGTGGTATAATAAACTAAAGGTCCTAATGGGCCAACACAAACTAGCGATACATCCAAACTCGGCCACAAAACACATTAGCCCGGTTAAGCAAGCAGTTAATAACATTCAATCAAGGGAAAAACCTTAAATAAAACCGTAAACAAGGGAGGAACCGAGCAAAGCTGGGCAAATAACTAAATCAAACATAACCGAAAAACACGCGATACCCAATAAAGAACCAGCCGAGCGGAACAAACGAAAGGGTAGGAAGACTTACCAATATGAAGAAAATAGGTTCTATTAGCAAAAAACAAAGGCGAACTCAAGCCCTAGCCATGACATCGAAAGCAAAGGATGGACAAGGATCGAAACTTATGCGTATTAAATGCAAAGATTTCACGGAGAAACTACCGACATTTACCACTGGGAATTATTTTGGCCTGTAATTAAAAAATTTTGATTTACCACCATTTTTAATGTTAATCTTATTTCTGGTCACATCATCGGAATTGGTCGGAAATTACTTGGTCCATTTATCGACTCAAACATTTGGTCTGTGAATTACCAAAGTTAAAATTTTGGTCGCCCGTTTACCACCATTTTTCATGTTATTTTATTTTTGGTCGTTAATTGGTCGGTAATTTTTTGCGCCACCTCGCCATCTGATGGTATTTCACTCTCTACCAAAATTATTTGGTTTCCAGAATATGGCCTGGCCTTTTGGTCCGAAATTTGGTCGAAAATTCTTTTTCGACCAAACCCCTTTTGGTCTCTAAAATGGTCGTGATTTATCAAAGAATACCGACCAATTTTAGGTCAATTTGGCCTAATCCCGTTATTTTTAGTAGTGTGTTAGGTGTAGTTTTGTGGTTGATTTTGGTTTTGGCTAAAATGGGAAAAGAGGCAACCTGTAGAAATCGCAAGAGAGTACTGATATCAAAGTTGAGCACCAGACTCAAAGCTATTTTCGGGTCTAGAGGATATTGAGTATCATATCAAAGTTGAGTACCTGGTGATCTAAGTGTCGCTTTTAGCCTAGAGGATGTTAAGTACCGATACTGAAAGTTGAGTATCGATACTCCAAATTGTTTAAGGTCCGAGTACCGATCCTACAACCCCGTTCAAGCCCTCATTTTCGCTATTCAACAAAGGTCAAGATACGGCGTTAGTTGTATGAAAATGCCTCGTACCCGCCCCTCGCGTTGAAGCTGCGTTTGACAAACATCGCTTTCTGCCCCATTTACATAAATATGATTATGAATAAAATAATGTTTAGAACACATACACTGTGATGCCTATAGAGGATTGGATAGTGAATGAATAAAGCATGTTTGTTCAAGAAGACACTCTCGCATTGTGTTACGACACCTCTGCTATGTGGGCATGCATCGCCTTTGTTCACAAGTGTTTCCAAGACCCATAGTGCCACACGCTTCGTTAGGGTAAAGCAGCACGCCAGGCTTCTACACTCGCTCAGATCGTGATAAGACCTTCTGCACTCATCGTCGCAGCCTCTCATTCATTGAGCCACATCGCTGCGCTGTGAACATCTATATGATAAGAATATGAATAATGAACAATAAGAAAGCATACAATTGGTTCCCGTCTCATATGTATTGTACCTATGGGTGCCTTCTCAGATGAGATCTTGGCTCAACTCTCTACGGAGATATGGAAAACCCCAAGAGGCACTATGCTATATGAAAACTTTGTGATAAGAATTAGGTTATACGTGAAACTCCGACATATGCATTATATGTATCCCTAGAATTGCGGACCACTTCAAGTGTCATTCTTCGTTATCCGTTTCCCAATTAAGCTATAAACTTAGCACTGATGTTTCATCCGTGTAGGTACTGAAGAAGACATTTGAGGTATTCTTTAAGGCCAACAGGTCAACACAACAATGTGGAGTCCACCTAATGTGCTTGATTTTCGCTGAGGAATGTAAATGTAAAAGTTTTTGTAATAGTAGAGTTTGTAAGTACAAGAAATGCACTCTATATGTATATACAGTGATACTTAAACATCATTACGTGGTCGGGAGGCGCTTGTATTTCATGAATTATATATGAAATGGTCCCACCAATGCTCTTAAAAATGAGCAAGAATCCGCCATGTGGTCGCGCCCCTCTCTCCGCCAGGCCGGGGTGCGCTGGACACAATAGGTACCCCATGTACTAAGACAGTATCGAACTGCAGGAGCCGAAGCACAATACGTGCCTGCCCACGCAATGCAGGTGCCTCAAGACAAAAATGATGACCAAATGGAGCCAAGAACAATCGCGACGCGCCCGCCCACATAATGTATGTCGTAGTTAATTCAGCAGGAGTGCCTTAGCACGATCGCAGGCACTCTATCCATTCACTATTCAGTCTTAGGCAAGCATAATTATATGCACTATTGAAACTTATTATATTGTTCGTAATCACATTAGCAATTATGGAAATAACAATGTCCGCCTAACGACAGGATCACAGGCCAAGCTGAAGCTCGTGAGCATTTTTCATATCACATATACTTGTACGGACCCTTTCTTACTTCACTTTCTATTAGGATCCCTTTAATCCAATGGATGATTGATAGACTTAATGGAAGATAGAACAAAAAATAGATTCACAAGACGCCAAAGTAAGTAATCTATGCTCTAAAGTGATCGTATCGTAACACTTCAAATATACCCTAATGGGGCTGGATTTATTTAGCAGACATTAAAAACTAAACAGAAATTTTTAAAATAAAACGAGAGATCTTGAATTAATAATGCAGCCCAAGGGTAAATATGTAATTTACCACTTGAGGATATGAGAGATAAATCAATAAGATTATATGTAATTGCGGATTTATAGCAAGATGAGGGCAAAATTTGAACAGGCCATGCCTGCCTTGCAAAAAGAAAGAAGTCTAAGGACCTAAATGCAATTATGAAAACTTAAAGCAAAAACAGATTTTACGCCAAATACGGCCTTTGTAAAACATTGATTTAAGGCAAATCGGGTCTCTCATTTTCGAGACCAAACCGCAGAGAGAGAGAGAGGAGAGAAAAGAGAGAAGAAGAGGAAGAGGAAGTAAAGAGAAGAAGAGAAGAAGCAGGAGTAGCCAAGATCAAGCAAAAGGTATGGAACTACATGGAATCTCTAAAGTTTTGCATTTTAATTTCCTATGCTTTGATGGTTATTAGTTTGTTCCCAAAAACCTAGGGTTTTGTTAGGATTTCTTCCTAACCCTAGAATTCTTAAAAGTAAGCTTGGTAAAACCTTGAATATGACAAGAAGCACATGAAATCCTCTCTTTGAGGATGGATTCATAGCTCAAGGGCAAGTAAATGAGTTAGGGTTTAGAACAAACCCTAACTAAACTTTATGTTAGGTTATGTATGACTATAACCTATATTAGAGTGGTTTGAGAGTAATTCATGAAGGATTTTTTGAAATAAGGTAAAAGTATTGAAAGAAGAATTAAGCAAAATTGATGTTATAAGATGAATTTGGAATGGCTTTGAGGTGTTTATGGAGTATAAGTGTAACACCCCAAAGTATACCCTAGTCGTTTTCGACATGTTGAGGGTAATTTATCAGCGTAAATTTAACTGTTTTATAAGTTAAATGCGAAACCGGGAAACGAGAGACCCGAAAAGTTATAAAACTTAAGGACAATTTTGTATTGGTCCAAAAAGGGGGCTTAAAAGTCATAGTTGGCAAGATTTGAGGCCAAAATGAAATAAAAAAGAAATTGAAATACAATTGGCCATTAGTCAGGGACAAAATGTAATTATGATAAGTTAACCCAAAATGGGTTATTTTAGATGGCCAAACAAGGCCTAACAAAATCTGATTTGGGGCAAGACCAAATTGGTCTCATTTAGAGAGAACCCGTAGAGAAGAGAAGGGGAAAAGAGAGAAGAAAGAGTGAAGCAGTTAAGGTTAAGGAGAGGAGGATCAAGCCGCAAGCCAAAGGTATGGATGCTTGGATTTCGTGCATGGAAACTCACTCGTTTAAGAATCCTATGAGATTCATGCATGAATTTCCAAGGTTTGATGGTTATCCTCTGCCCAAATCTAGGGTTTTGTTAGGTTTCATCTTAACTCCAAAAAATTTATGTCAAGTACAAGGTAAAACCCCATATGGCACAAGTAGCTCATGAAATCCTCTCTCGAGGATGAATCTATACTGGTCAGAGAGGACTGAGTTAGGCTAGGAATAAACCCCAACTAATCCCATGTCTGTTTGTGTATGGGTTATAACCATATTAGATGGGTTTCTTGGAAGAAATCCATGAAGGAGTTTTTAAAGAAAGATATAAAATTGAGAGATGAATTGAATAGAAAAGAGATTCCAAGATGAATTTGGAATTGCTTTGATGTGTGTTTGAGCGTGTGGTTGATTGGGATCACATAAGTATGGAAAATGTGAGAAAACACATTCTGGGCACTCGGGACTCCCACGGTAGAAGTTGAAGTCCCATCGAACTTCTCGTTCTGGTCATTTTGGCCAAGTCCCACGGCAGGAGTTAAGTCCTACCGGGTAGGGACCTGTCTTGGTTTCGCCACCAGTTTTCGTATTTCGCCATAACTTCCCCATTTCTTATCCGATTTTGAGCGATTCAAGTGGCTACGAAATAGACTTCAAGGAGAACCAAACTTTAAGAGAAGGTATCTCCAATTTCTGACTCTATGTGGTCGAAAAATCCACTAAAGTGAGGCCATGTGCAAGCCCCATTTCCTGCACGTTGATCATAGAGAAGTCCCGGTTGTTTCCGGACGTGACCGAGCTCCGTGCCCGACTGGGGTGATTCCAGCTGGAATAGAACCCTTAGCACCTTAGCTTAAATACAAGGCGAATCTAGGTGCCAAAACATGAAGTTAAGACCTGAAAAATCAGTAATTCAAACAGTCCTGAGGTAAAATCTAAAATCGACTAGTTGGCATGAAAAATGCCATAACCTAGTTCAAGATCCAATCGGGAATGATTCCACCCTCGAGTAAAGATGATTCATAGAAGAATAAGAATATATGAATAAGGTGTGATTACATGCTCATCATACCTACTAATGATATGGATTACGATATGTCATGAACGCATGTGCCGCTAACAATGCCCTATTATAAGATAGTAAGTTAACAACTCATAGTCAGAAACTACCTAAGACTCCGCTTATTAAATGACACAAAGACTCCTCGTCCTGATTAGTACTTCGGGCATTCCTCGATTAGTGCGCCCTAAGACTCCTCGATTAGTACTTCTAAGATTTCGATTAGTGCTCGCACTCGATTAGTAATTTCTGCAGATTCTCGACATGGCTCCCAAGATCGCCGATTAGTACTTCTAAGATCCCCACGGCGCTCTCGCACCCCGATTAGTACTCAGATCTCTCGATTAGCGTCTCAAGACCCGATTAGCACATCCCGATTAGTGCTACTAAGACTTGCTCCGACACACAAGACTCGTTCGACTAAGGCACGCAGACTCAGCATCAGGTAGTATCCGGGCGGGTACTTTATTGTGTCAAGGGTCTTACTTAATCCGTGACACTGTATCTAGGGAAGTCAAACAGTTTATATGATAAGTCTCGAAAAGTTCGTGAGTACCACTGTACCCTTCGCCTCTCGACATACCAGAAGACTACTTCGCACCCAGACGATAGTTCAGAGTACCCACTACCCGCATCCCAGATAAGCTCTGGCAAAGACCTACTCGCAATTCTCGCATCTCAGATAAGGTGTAGCACCTACGTACTCCCGCATCCCAATAAGTTCCCGTAGTGCACCTACGGTACCCTCGCATCCGAATAAGTCCAAGAGCACTCCACGTACCTCGCCTCGATATGTCCCGATTTGAATAAGTTGTTCCCAGATCCGATATGTTCCGTAGTACCTACGTACTCCCCGTATGATTAAGTTCCATTCAGATTCTAAGTTCAGAGTACCTAGGGGCACCCAGAATCGCCGGTCTCCAGTAGCACCTTACCCAGTACTCAGATCCTGTGATAAGCCTCGTGAAGACTCCACGTGCCCCGTGACGGCATTAAGCATAAGTTCGCAGAATACCTAATGCAATTTTGCATTCAGAGTACCCCACGTACTCGCATATGATAAGTCCCAGACTGACCGCTCAGAGTACTTTGCCGCAATCCTGCATTTGATAACCCTCGCATCCGAGCAAGTTCCGCCATGTATCCGACATCCCGTAAGATCACGGGTACTCTTGTATTTGATTAAGTCTCGGCAAGACTTTATACGTACTCAGACAAGAATAAGTACAAGTTCCAGAAGATTACGAGCACTCACATCCGTAAGATAAGCATAAGTCTCGAGTACCTACGTACCTCTCACGATACATGAATCATTCCGTAGTACCTAATGGGGTACTTTGTATCGAAGAAATGTTCTATAGTGACTCACGGGTACTTCGCATCCAAAGACGAGAATAAGCCCGTGATAAGATCCAAGTACAAGGATATGTTCCGTAGAATAAGGGCAAGTTCAGAATCCTACGAGTCCCGACAACATAAGTCCGTATAAGTATAAGTTCTCAGAATTCCTACGAGTCCCGAATGGCCACAAGTCTCGTTATAAGGATATGTTCCGTATAAGAATAAGATCCGGTAGTTCCTAATGAGACTAATAAGCTCACCGTTATAAGAAGAAGTACTGTGATAAGCTCATAATATAAATGCATGAAATTTATATTATCTCATATTGTTATGCGTTAAATGTGTATATGCATAAGAAATGTTTCCCCACTAAGCGAAAGCTTAGCACTCCAAGCTTTTAATCCGTGTAGGCTGAGAAGACACGCAAACATCCGTGATACACCGGGCCAACACACTCAGAAGGGTTCACTACATGTAGGTTCCGTGGCTCGGTTTGTAAACGGTAAAAGTTCGCTTGTATATGGAATGGACTCAATATATGTGTATATAATATTTTGATTCATATAAGATGGGCTATACCCACAAAAAGCACTGCTTTTAAAAAAAAAAAGAACCCTACCCCGAGTCTCGTGGTCCTTTAAAACTAAGGCATAATAAGGCTGAGGGTACCAAAATATGTAAATAAAAGGAGAAAAGATTACTCACATTCGTGATGTGTAACGTACACTTTTGAACATGTACCGCACACTTTGTGTTCTCAATATTTTGGCCAATGCAAAATGTACATTAGGGTGTACGCACACCCCTCGCCTGCTTTCTCCTGGGCTTCACTAATTTTCGTGATTTAGCCATAACTTGCTCATTTCTTATCCGATTTGAGTGATTCAAGTGGCCAATTAAAATAGACTTCAAGGAAAATCAAACATAAAGAAATAGACGTCATCAAATTCTGACTCTAAGTGGCCCAAAAATTTACTCAAAGTGGGGCCATGTGCAAGACAAATTCTGGTTTCAGTTTTGATCACAAGTAGTCCGGTTGCCGGACGTGACCCTGAGTTTCTGTTCACTGGGTGATTCCAGTTGGAATAGAACCCTAACACCTTAGCTTTAAATGAGTACAAAGACCTAGTGTCAAAATGAAGTTAATACCCTGAAAATGTATAATACAAACTGTCCCAGTGTAATCGGTAATTGATCGGTTGGCATTAAATGCCATAATTTTTTATTTTGGATGATCCAATTGAATAATTCCAATTTCTAAGTAAGTCATAGATTATTAAAGGACTTTGAATATGTGAATGAGTATTTTATGAATGAGTATACGCATGAATAGTATCACGTGAATAGATATATGGAATAAGTATATGAAATAGGCACATTAATGAATATATGAAGATAATTTATCTGAATGAGTATACTTTGAATGAGTATCGTGAATGAATATGTGAATAAGTATATGAAATAGGCACACTGGACCAGATATATGAATGAATATATGAATGAGCATATATAGAAATGATCGTGAATGTGGTTTGTAAATAAATGCCTTGATTGGTATATCTTTGAAAGATCATCACGAAAGTGAAATTGGAATGGAAATATGATTGTGATGAGATTCTGTTCTGTTTGCAGAAATATATATATAAGTACATATATGATGATTTTGATATTATTATTAAGTCTTTGTCATACATTTGCCTGTATCTAAGTAACCATATGCGAATATAAGAAATTCTTATAAAAGTAAAGCCCGATTTGAAATGTTTTATTGAATGACCAACATGTGGGATTCTCGCTGCGATTAAGCGTGAAGTGCGCGTATTGTTTGAATGTGAGATCATTTTCTAAGAACAATAAGACGGAGATTCATCAAGCGAATCGTATTGGAATATATTCTATTCATTAAATGAATCACTTCACATTAATCAAGAGAATCATTTCTCTGAATGACAGCGGTGAGTTCAACAAGCTGAATACGTAAGTATTGTAATTCTATTATATGTGAGACGGGGATATTAAATGCGAAATCGTTAATATGAATAATGAATGAGACAGGATTCAACAAACGAATCTTACATCGTGAATATGGAATTAATATCACGGGGTTATATTGAATGAAATCGTGCTGTGAATAACCAGCGGAGCGAGATTCAACATGAATCTGTGCGTGATATAAATTCTATAGCCATATGTGAAGAACGGTGATATTGAATGTTAGTCACATTTACTCTTTGATGCGACAACGGTAGAGGACCGACCATATTTGATCGTGAATCAATTCTATAGATCCAAGCGAATCATCTGTGCGCGTGAAATCACCGCCTTCTGAATGACAAACGAGGCGGATTAACAGTGAGTATGTGGATGATGATTCTGCCGTGTGTGGAATCCTAGCGAAAAAAGAAATGATCGACATGAAGAATGTATTTGCTGTTTGATATTCCCATTACATTGATATTACATATAAATGGGTGGTTTGAAGCATTTTATTAAATGTGATGTTGGTCTTTTAATTTATAGTGTTTATGGGTTGCCAGAAAGAAGTCTTTAAACGTTAAAGGTTTGAAATAATATAACATAGCATAACGAAGATAATGAAAATGTAGGTCTTGGGCTCCGAGCGGTCATATTTGGGGTGATCGGGATTAAGTTACAGCGACGCACGAATAAATGTTCTTAAGCGAAATAAATGTTTTGTTAAAACGTCGAATGACGAACCAACGGATCCGCCGGCGTTAAATGAGGATTGGATCAGCGCTTTTGATCAGTATCAAAGCATTAAGGTTCGCGAATCAGATCGTGATATGAATTTCTAAGGGGTTGATTCGTGGCTGGCCGTGATAATGATAAGAGTCTAATATGTAGTGTTGGTTGAGTTGACTGTCTTATGAATTTAACGACAAAGTGTCATTACCGTTGTATCACGTATAAGTTTACTGAATATAGTTGATCTATCATATGTAGTAGATATGAGTTGCTTTGTAAAACGACCACAGGAAGTAATATGAACAAGATAATGATATAAGATCTGAAGAATAAAATCTACATGTATAATATGAAGATGGATTAGTCACATAAGAATAGGCTAGTTATGTAAATAAAGTCACCATTAAAAAGATAGTGACGATTTTTGTTATTGTTTACTTTCTGTAATTTCACCTAAGCGTAAAGCTTAGCATGAATTCAATCCGTGTAGGTACTGAAGAGAGAGATAAAGAGGGCAGGACATTCCACTTTTGTGATCTGGGCCATCTCGAGAGATAGGTGCTCCACCAACAACATTTTCCGCAATCGATGTTTGTAAATAGATATAATACATGTGTAAGTAATTGTATAAGTAATTGGGACTTTGTATATGTGAATGGCTTTTTAGTTATTACAAAGTATTTGTATACCCACAAATTTATAAGTTAAGCTCTGAAAAAAAAAAAAATAAAGTCCGGTATATGGTTCAGCACCTGAGAAAGCGGTTGGATATATAATCAAGTTGGATTTGGGAATCGAGCGTATCTGAAAGTTCGGAGAATTTAGCCTCAGGTTCCATGGCGTGCAGTTCTCTCCACAGAAGACCTACGCTTGAAGGGTGACTCATACAAAGCATTTGGATTACTATAAATAGGTAATTTCCTCTTTTTCTTTGGAAATTTGCCAATCAAACCAAAGTAAGTAAAACAATACAATCGGCTTGGCCAACCCAAAATACATATAATGAGTTGGGGTTCTATCTGAGTATAAACAAAAGAGGGTTAGTTAAAATTTCATAATGTCGATAAGAGAGATTTTACTCAAAGTGTTCCATACCTTGGCACTACGAACCACAACATAGCTGTTCTTCACTTCTTACTTGAACAAGGACTGATCCTTTGAACATTGGAAACGATAATTAAGAATTGTGATTCTTGGTGTAGCCCTATTCAAAGCCAAATGAGAATTGTCTCTTCTATAGAGACCCGTTTGACACATAAAATTTAAATTCTGCTTATAATTTTGGTCTCCCACTTCTGTAACCACTCTTGAAAATCCAACATTAGAAATTCTTCTATGCATATCATGTGTAGATTATGACCTTTGGGTTCTTAATGTGACATTTACCATTTGTATTTTCCTTTTTGCTTAATTTTCAAAAATGAAAATTTTAACATTATACTTTAAACAGTATAATAAACTACTAGGAGTGTATTTGAATTCTATGTCAATCTTTTAGATAGTTAGAACAATAGAAAGTTTTTCTAACTTTTGTGATCATGGGTTGATCCAGCCTTCGCGATCGATTCTCTACTTTCCATGATCGATAGTAAGATTTGTTCTGAGATTAGAATCTCACTAATTGAGATAATCTTCTCTTCCCACCATGATATGGCGAGTTGTGAAACCATTGTAGATAATTAGCCTTGCCATTTGGATCCGGTTTTGTGATAATGAGGGATTGGGTTTCTACGATGGTGACGAAGGAGTTTGTTCTTATGCGGAACGCTAACGTCAGTGGGCGTAGATGACGAGCTAGGTTAAGAAGTCACTATGATACCATGTAAATTATGGAATAAAACAATTGAATTCTCAAGACGCTCTACAAACCCAGATCCTTTTAAACATGTGGTTGCCATTCCAATCCACTAAACAAGGAGAAAATCTATGAAAAAACTTCAATGAAAATGGGAAACTACCACAAACTACCCGTAACTATCATAAACTACCAGAAATTATCAGTCACTAACAAAGCAACTATTTGATAGGTCACAACTATTCATGTAACCCTAGGAAATTATGAATATTTTGTACACAATTATTGTATACATAGACGCACACACATCTGTTTCTGATATTTTTTGTAGCCCTTCTCTTTCTCCATAAAGAGGAAGATCATGTTTTTTACCTTATCAATCCAAGCTAACTAATAATTGGAATAACATTTCTCAAGAATGCAGTCATTATTTGCAGGTTTCTAGAATGGAGTACACAGAAAATGTCATTTTCTGGAAATCCATTGAAAGAATCAGGAAAACATGCATGTAGGAAGGTAAAAAGGTATAGAAACCAATGGTGATGAGGGAGCTTAATATAGAGAGTCTTGGAGATCATTTGTATTCTTCGATTTATCTCTGGAAGTTAAGAGTTCATTTCTATTGGACTCAAATTTTAAGCTCAATACAGAAAAGCACATCTATTTATTCTATGAAGACCACGAAAGTTTTGAGAGTTGGTGCGAGAAACATGATATTTTCGATCCGATGAGCCATAAACTCCGTCGCACATTCCTCAAAATTATTAGGTAACATGTGAAACTTTTCTTTCTTTCTTTTACAAAATTTATTTAATTTTGACATAATATCTATGCAGTGATGCATTCCACGGATTGTATGATCTCTGCACCGTGGGCACAACTCACGGGAACTTTTCCATTGAAAGCGTATGTGTCGTTGGAGGGAATCGAGGCAAGCTACATAGCATGATCCAAGTAGGTTCTAATGCGGATTCAAATTGCGAGAATGCAGCCACGATGCTACATGCACATATTTTGCGGCGATTCAAATTGGAACAGAATCAAGAGGATGAGGTGTGGGGTTTAGTTAACATTCTTCGTGATGTACTTCTTCAGAAAAGGTACTAATGTTGTCACACCCCAATTTCTTTTTTTTTCTTTTTCAATTATTGAAGGTTTTGGCAAAAAAATTTCTCAAATTTTGTTAGCAATAGGCTGGATACATATATACAAAGATGAGGATCACTTTACAACTGTAACCATATTTTATAGCTAAGGTAATACATAGATTCTGCAACTATCTTAGGTAAGTTGATTAGGATATCTACAACTACATAATACATTAAAAATAATAATAAAACTCCTAGAAATCTGCTTTACATAGCAATGATCAATCCAAAATCTAGCTGTTGATGGTTGTTTTGGTGTTCAGAGATTCACAAAAAATCATAATCCGAAAGTAAACCTAGCTAGGGGTAGCCTAAGTTATCAGAGCCATAAAGTGGTTTTTAAGGTTGTCCACGGGATGAGTTTTGTTCCCAAAGAGTGGCTCAACTTAGTTCAATTTTAAAGAAAAATTATTTGCAAGAATTAAAATTTTGATTTTTTAGAGAAGTTGATTGAAAACGGATTTTTATCAAATAAAAGAAGGCCTTGGAGATTAGTGTTTCACCAAGACACGGGTCTTAAGTGATTAGAGAGATATGAAAAATCGGTTGTCCTGTGACGCCCCATTTCCTGGAGGTCCGTTGATCACCAACCCGCTGAAACATCAGAATGCCGTGACCCGACATTTTCGGGGTACCGTAGAGTCTCTTGTACGGAACTCACCGATACATAACTCGAGCATAACCCTGCTCCAACAATCCAATATAACAATCCATGAGTAAACGGCCACTGGGCTCACAAACCAATACTCATCCTAATAATTCCTAACTATATTACTAGTTTCAAGAGTTAAGAAATTATTTATACAAACATATATTAAAATGAAAAACATTCTAATACATGTATACACAAACTAAAGTCACAACCCGACTTTCTTCTAAAGCTCTACTTAAGACGAGCCGTCTCTCCCTCGTACGCCTCCTTGCACCCGAAAAATGATATCCTCGACGTAGCCGAGCCGAACGCCGCAGGTGAATCGCCTAAATGGGCTTACTTTCCACCTAAGTGTATATGCAATGTTCCAAAGAAAACACACGCTCAAGTAAATGCACTGATCTACTTGAACGCCCACCTCGAACAACTCATACCCCGAGTCCTCACGACTTCACACCGCCCTGGGCCACGTATGAGAAATATTATTTTCAACAAAGATATTTGTTTTATTTGCACCACCTCCGATATATGAAGTGGACCGACCCGACGTTATATTTAGTAGACTACCCTCCGAGATATATCAATTGGGCCGACTCCGACGATTGATATTTTATATGGACTACCCTCCGATAATTATTATTATTTTTAGTCAACCCTCCGAAACCATTCTCTCAAGAATCACCTCATGCACTCACTCCTATTGTTCTAGTATAGCTCCCAAAGGCATATGGAATGCATGATGCCAATTCCAATTCAATTCTATAACACATGTAAATATATAATCATGCATATATTCACATAATTAAATCACACAAACATGTTATGTAATTTCACAATCCATTACACCAAAAATTAGCTCACTTGGGCTAATTATCCAACACAAGCAATTCGATTTGAATTACTCAACTAAAACACATTATTTCACAAAATTTATTTCAGAACACTATTCCTGGGAATGTTGAAACCTCGAAGTTACCGTCATGGTTCATGGCCACATTACATTTTTTCACAATTCAAGTTATTTCCACTTCATACCATCAACACAATATTTATTTCATAAATTTATGAAATAAACACTAAATAGCTCTACACAACCACGGATCGTGTATTTAGGCTCCATAAATTTCAATTAATCACTTCCGCTCACTTTTTAGAACTCAAATTTCACTCGCCATTTCCTCGAATCTCTATACACATCACAACAATTTATTCAACAATTTCCAACTCAAACACCCAAACAACCATGTAGTGTCACCTGGGATCAGTCTAAAATGATTTCTAAAAATTCCAATATTCGGTCCAGAAGTTTTGGAACCGACAAACTATTGCTCATGCCTCAAACCAACCGAACATTATAAAACACTTAAATAAAGTGTAAAAACCTAAGTGATAAATCCCCTACCTTCCTCGGAGTTTGACGAAATCCTCTAAAACGGAGTCACTCAGAGGCCTCTTCACAGAGCTCTTTCCTTCTTTGTCCAAGAATTCTAATCACGGATGAAAGCCTAAATTCTGTAGAGAAGTCGTTTCTAAAAGAAAACAAAAATGGCTAATGCATCAATTTGTCTTCCAAAGATGTTTTGGGTTCTCATTCTATGGTAGGAGATGACACTGTAGTCGTTTTTTGTCTTTTAGTGTCATTTAAGAATTTAAATAATGACCATTATATCCCTAAGCTTGATTTTCGACATTTTCAAGATCTCAATGTCCATTTCCATCATCTCTACTCATGTAACTTGTATAACATGTGCAAGGCGTTATATGTGATTTTGTCACATATCAAGTCAAGCCCAAAGACCAAACTCGATGCCTCGAAACTAAATTCGACCGTCTCAATTCGACGAAATTCGACTTCAGAAGCCAGATTTCATGAGACGATTCTAATCTGAAACTGCTTTCGCCATCCGAGATCTAGAGAATAAATTTACAACTTTACCAAATTACGATTTACCTTTTCTCAAAAAATTGGAATTCTCTTGCTCTTATATTGTCTCAAGAGGGGAATCAACACCAATTGATCCTCTCAACTATGTCAAAATACTAGATAACAGAAAAATACGAAGAGAGATTTTGGAAAAGTTTTCCCTTGATTCCATCAGTCTGTCATACATATAGTCTCCCAAATTATCTAGTCTTGAGTATCATATACGGTAACTAACATATTCTTAATCTTTAACATCTATACATGGTAGATTCCTAGTCTTTAGCCTCTATACATGGTAATTAACATATTCCTAATCTTTAGCATCTATACATGGTAAGATAATATATACAACTAATAATAGAGTACCAAATTGCATAAACCCTAAATTGTATATGAACAACTCCACCTAGGTGGTCCTAGCAGAAGGAAAATCCTAACTTCCTCTCAAGTATGGTAAATCGGTTGATTACTCCACCCAACCCTAGGTTCCTAATCTTTCGATCAATCAAGAAGAGATATTCATAGGACAACACCGGGATACGAGGCAATCCGATGTTTAATAAGCATACCAAGTCCCTATGTTCGCTAGCTGCAGGAGACTCCCAAATGGGAACATTCTTACGTCCTCCCAACTCTCTCTCGAGGTGTCAACCTTATAAAGCTTATAAAACTCCATATTCAGGAGATCCTCTCGCTATCCAGCCAAATGTACCCTGGGATGATCCTCGATCGCACGGAGATACCCATCTCTCCTTAATACTCTTGTGAACCTATTA
Source organism: Tetrastigma voinierianum (assembly GCA_016808115.1). Classification (NCBI taxonomy): domain Eukaryota; kingdom Viridiplantae; phylum Streptophyta; class Magnoliopsida; order Vitales; family Vitaceae; genus Tetrastigma; species Tetrastigma voinierianum. The sequence goes on from JAEQBH010003443.1 coordinate 137,042, forward strand.
AACTAGGCTCAAGGAGATTGCTTGAGGCCATAGAGAGACTTTTGCAGTTTACATACCTTTCCCTTGGTAAACATGTCTACAAATCCTGGAGGTGCATCCATGTACACTTTTTCCAATAACTCTCTGTTTAGAAACACATTCTTCACATCAAGTTGAAACAATGGCACTCTAGATTCACGACAAGGCATAGGAGGACTCGAATGGTGTTCAACTTAGCGACAGGGGCGAATGTCTCTTGGTAATCAATACTATAAAATTGAATGAACCCTTTCGCCACAAGATGGGCCTTGAATCTCTCAACACTTCCATTATCCTTGTGTTTAATTAAGAAGATCCACTTGCACCCAATGCATTTTTCTTGGTGGAAGATTAATAAGAGTCCAGGCTCCATTCTTCTCAAGATCTCTTAGTTCTTCTAATGTGGCAGCTCTCCATTCTAACACTCGAAGGGCTTCTTGGATTGAATTGTGAATCTGAATTTGATCCAAGTATGTAATAAAGGCCCTATATGTAGAAGACAAACTTGTGTATGTCAAATAGTAGCCAAGAGGATGTTGTGTGCATGAGAGGACCCCTTTTCTTTCAGCAATAGGTTTGTCTAGGTCTGAGTATAAATCCGTCTCTTTCTCAACCAAGGAATCAACCTAAGTTTCAACCTTCTCTTGACCTTGTTCAAGAGCAATTGGGATCGGGTTAGATTCTTGACTTTGCTGAGTTTGTACAAGGCAATATTCTGACCTTCCCAAATGTATTTTTTTCTTAGAGTAAACTTGAACTCTTTTCTAGGGGCAGATTCCAGATTGACCAAATTTGGTTTAGGACTTATTGGCTCAAGCTTAGCTAGATTATGCTCTATAGACACAAATTTTTAGTTGTTTCTGGAGTGTTCTTAAGTGAGAAAGAATTTGGTAAGGGTGTAGTAGGTTCAGGAAGGAAAATATGAGTTGAACTTGTTGATGATCTAGAAAAAGTCTCAATGAGGGATACATAGTCCCAATTTTGTGATTCTTGTCCATTTTTTTTTCCTTGGATCACAGAATTTGAGTAATAAGGCTGGTTTTCAAAAGAGGTTACATCCATAGAATTGAAAACTTTCTTGCTAATGGGGCAATAACATTTGTATCCCTTTATGTTGGATGAGTAGAAAATAAGGATGCACTTTGTAGGTCTAACATCAAGCTTGCTTTAATTTGGTGAATGAACATGTATAAACACGATGCACTCGAAGACCTTAAGTGGAATTTGGGAGACAAGATGGGAGTGAGGATAGGTTTTTAAGAGAGTTTGCATTGGAGTCCTGAATATGAGGACTCGTGAGGGCATTCTATTTATAAGATATGTCGAGGTGAGGAATGCATCACCCAAAATCTTGTAAAGACATGGGAGGTAAACAATAAGGAGCGAGCTAACTTACAAAGATGATTTTTGTGTTCTGCCACACCATTTTGTTAAGGTGTGTCCTCCCATGAACTTTGATGAACAATTCCACTAGATTTGAAGTAGGGGCCAAGAATAGAATTGAAAAAATCATATGCATTATTTGTCTTGAACACTTTAACATAGGCTTGGAATTGATTTGGGATCATTTTATGGAAGGCTTGGAATATATGGTTGGTTTCAAATTTATCTTTCATAAGGAAAGTCCAACTTACTCGAGTATGATCGTCAATTAATAGTAAAAACCATCACGCCCCAATAATATTTCTTGAATTCTGATGGTTCCTAATGTCCCAATTTTTGGTACATAGTGACTATGAGTATGCATAGATAATTGAAAAATATTGCATTGAAAAAGCTGAGATATTTATTTCTATGAATAATGATGTGAAAAGTGTATACAAGAAGTTTGGATGTCCTAGACAATAGTAAGCATAACATGATCATTTATCCTTATTAGAATGACTTATTGACTCAATACTACTAATAGATCGACACTGTGGACTTAGAGTTCTGCCCTTTGATTGATAGGAGAATCCTTGACCTTTAGAAGGTACAGCTCTAACAAACTCACACATTGCCAATCATCTTCCCGATTCCAAGTCTTGAAAAACACAAGAGCTATAACAAACTTAGTCTCATAATTTAAATCTCTATTTAGTTTGTTTATAGAGATTAAATTACAACTGTTTGGGCAACAAATAAGACAGATGTGAATGAGAGCTGAGAGATATAAAGTTCCACTACCCAACACTTTGGAGCCCGGAAACACGCTCTTCAAACAAAGGAAATTATTGTGAACATGGACTATGGGGATGAAAATATTGATCTATCATCCGTCATGTGGTTAGAGGCTTCATAATTTACAATTCAAGAACTTTGGGATGGTCGAAAGGGACATGAAGAGCAAGAGTGATTGTTACCTTCTTGAGCAACTCCCCCTTGAACCAATGGTTGTAGAAGTAAAGGACTGGTTGACCTTGTTGAAGCATATCAAGTTGGTCTTGGTGAAAGGGGTTTGACTTGAGTTTTTCTCTCCTTCTAAAGCCACACTATATCCTTAGCTCTCGACATTTGATCCGGTCAATCAATCCTGTTTACTTAGGCGTAACTTCCAAAGAAATCTCTCCAAATACGAGGTGGCAAAAAACCCTTATATAACCCCTTCTCAAGCTTGGGAGGTGGTATGCTTGGGGGCTGCGCTTGAGGTGGCAAGCTTAAAGGCTGTCACCTATCCTCCTTTCCCAATTTTTGTGATTTGGTCTCCTTATTGCTTAATATTCGAACTTACGGCTTGCCACATCGTCCTTGAAGTTTTCTCATTCATAATTCAGCCCCAAGATGTTATTTCATTTAGATACTAGTTTATCATACTTAATTCTAACCATATCACACAATTAAACACAACTTAACAATTTTTAGCCTAGTTTTTAACTCTTTACTTAAACACGTTTAAATTGAAATTAGAAGGCAACTCTTAACTGCTCACAATTAAACACAATTCTAATTCCTTTTATCTTAGTTTCAATCCTTTACTTACACATTTAAATTGGAAATCGTAAGGCACTATTGATTTTGTTCCTTTCATTACTATCTAGGTGTTACAAATGTAATTTTTCAATTTTGAAAGGTATCTTATAATCTAACCTTTATCTATTTTGAACAGGTTTCTTCTTGCCAATTTATGGAACCATCCCGTCTTCATGCATCCTGGTCAAAGGATAGCATATAGGATACTTGCTAACACAAGTATTCTATATGATCATCCTAGAAAGAAGTGGGTTTATATTGAACGCCTCTTAACTAAAAAATGCAGCAAGGATGAGTGCAATTTCATGAAAAAGTACAGGGAATGCGATCGATTATGGGCATCACACTCCAAGAGTTGTTATTTTGACCTACAAAATGTTTATAGTTATCGCGTCTCAGGTTCTATTAAAGAAGGCAAATACAAACAACATGCACTCTCATTCTTGAAGTTCTCTTGAAATGTGTGTCCACGTTAAGGGGTGAGTATGCAACTAGACTACGACTTATTTAGTTCTACCACATGAATCTTTCATTTATTATTTATTTTTTTATTGCAGAAAAATATCATTGATATCGATAGAGAATTGAATGAGTTGTGGCCGGGATTTTTATCCCTCATTTATCATTCTTTTGAAAGATCAGCAACACCGTTGCTTGGTCAATAAGTGTGGCAACAGAAGTTGACTCTATTTATACGTGGTAAGTTTCTTGGTCTTATATGGTCAAGTTGATTTGGTGTTATGTATATAGGTTAGCAATTTTATGTGCATAACAATATTAAGGGGAGTGATGAAAATGATCCTATTTTAGATTTTGTATTCATTTTAAGAACGAAATAACAGTTTCTTTTATTTTATATTTTTGTTATAATTAGTATTGTTGTTTTCAAAATTTGCAACCATTCTCATTTGTTTTTCAGATATCATGTCAATTATAGCTTGTTTCCTACCACCTCATTCCAACATGTTGAGTCTTCGCTTATTTTCCCTTGTTTGTCTGATTCTGTGGGCCACTGGGACACCAAAAGTGTAATCCTTTGTCTTAGATTTATTTCTCCCAGTTGAGAGTTACTGGTTCAAGCATAGATCGAGGAAATTTGCATGTGCTGTGAGTTACTCACAAACTATTTCTTTTCCTCATATCTACTTCACTTATATTATCGTAAAATTCCCTGTGTGAGCCGACACAAATTGCCAAGAGTTAACTCACATTCCACTTAATGCCAACTTGCCAAAATTGGAATCAACAAGTTAACTCTTGGCAATTTTGGCAATCGCTCACACTGAATTTTTACGATGCTCATAAGTGGAAGAGATAGATATGAGGAAGGAATAGTTTCCAGGAGCAGACTGGCCGCATGCTAAGAACGCAAACCTCTATGCCAAGCTCGAATAACCATCAACCAAGGAGTGTATCTTCAGAAAATAAATCTAAGACAAGAAGTTTACACTTTTTAGTTGATCAAGTGAAAAATTTACAAGTCAAGATGCTTAAACCAAAGGGAATATAAAGCACGACTCAGCATGTTGGAATGAGGTGGTAGGAAACAAGCTAGAATTGACAATGTCAACACACCCCCCTCTACCCACCAAATAAAGCAACATTTTGTTTAATTGAATTAAAAAGAATATGCAAGGGAGGATCTATCATTCCCAGGAAACAAAGTCTGACCAAAAAGAAAAAATGATAAAATTCCAATTTCTTTTCCATAAAAATAAAGGCAAAATCCATCACTAGAAACAAGATATCTGAAAAACAAATGAGAATGGTTGCAAATTTTTGAAAACAACAATACTAATTATAACAAAAATATAAAATAAAAGAAATCGTATTCTCGTTTTTAAAATGAATACAAAATCTAAAATAGGATCATTTTCTATCACTCCCAAGATGAGTTATTTCCATTACAAAATTTGATAACCTTATATGCATAACACCAAATCAACTTGACCATATAAGAGACCAAGAAACTCTACCCACGTATAATGAGTCAACTTCAGAAATAATAATTTACTGGACCAAGCAACGGTGTTGCTGATCTTTCAAAGAATGATAAATGAGGGATAAAAATCTTGGCCGCAACTCATTCAATTCTCTATCGATATCAATGATATTTTTCTGCAATAAAAAAATAAATAATAAATGAAAGATTCATGTGGTAGAACTAAATAAGTCGTAGTCTAGTTGCATACTCACCCCCTTAACGTGGACACACATTTCAATAGAACTTCAAGAATGAGAGTGCATGTTGTTTGTATTTGCCTTCTTTAATAGAACCTGAGACGCGATAACTATAAACATTTTTAGGTCAAAATAACAACCCTTGGAATGTAGTCTCCTAATCCAATCGCATTCCCTGTACTTTTTCATGAAATTGTACTCATCCTTGCTGCATTTTTTAGTTAAGAGGCGTTCAATATAAACCCACTTCTTTCTAGGATGATCATATAGAATACTTTGCGGTTAGTAGTATCTCATATGCTATCCTTGACCGTAGATGCATGAAGACGGATGGTTCCATAAATTGGCAAGAAGAAACTGCTCAAAATAGATAAAGCTAGATTATAAGATACTCAAATTGAAAATTACATTTGTAACACCTAGATAGTAATGAAAGGAACAAAAGTCAATGATTACCTTCTGATTTCAATTTAAATGTGTAAGTAAAGAGTTGAAACTAAGATAAGGTAAATTGTGTTTAATTGTGTGAACGAAAGTTAAGGATTGCCTTCTAATTTCAATTTAAACGTGTTTAAGTAAAGAGTTAAAACTAGGCTAAGGTAAGTTGTGTTTAATTGTGTGATATGGTTAGAATTAATTATGATAAACTAGTATCTAAATGAAATAACATCTTAGGGCTGAATTATGAATGAGAAAACTTCAAGGACGATGTGCGTCGTAAGTCTCGAATATTGCCAATAAGTAGACCAAATCACAAAAAATTAAAAGAGGATAGGTGATGTTTCTTTAAGCTCGCACCCCAGCCATAGTGGAGGATAGACGGTACTCTACACTCGCACCTCAAGCGTAACCCCCAAGCATACCACCTCCCAAGCTTGAGAAGGGGTTATATAAGGGTTGTTAGCCACCTCATGTTGGAGAGATTTGCTGGAAGTTACATGGTAAACCCGAGGATTGGAAGCCCAACAGATCAAATGTCGAGAGCTAAGGATATAGTGTGGCTTTAGAAGGAGAGAAAAACTCAAGTCAAGCCCCTTTCACCAAGACCAACTTGATATGCTTCAACAAGGTCAACTACCCTTACTTCTACAACCATTGGTCTGTTGGGAGTCGTCAAGAAGGTAATAATCTTCCCGCTCTTCATGTCACTGACCATCCCCAAGTTCTCGAATTGTAAATTATGGCGCCCAACCACGACAGGATAGATCAATATTTTCATCCTATAGTCCATGTTCTAATAATTTCACTGTTTGAAGAGCTGATGGCTCAGGCTCCAAAATTGTTGGGTAGTGGAACTTTTTATATCTCTCCAACTCTCATTCTGAAATCTGTCCTATTTGTGCCCAAACTTGATTGTAATTTAATCTCTATAAACAAACTAAATAGAGATTTAAATTATGAGACTAAGTTTGTTGCCAACTCTTGTGTTTTTCAAGACTTGGAATCGGGGAAGATGATTGGCAATGCTGAGTTTAGTGGGGGCTTGTACCTTCTAAAGGTCAAAGATTCTCCTATCAATCCAAAGGACAGAACTCTAAGTCCACAGTGTCGATCTATTAGTAGTATTGAGTCAATAAGTCATTCTAATAAGGATAGCGTTTCATGTTATGGCACTATTGTTCAAAGACATCCAAACTTTGCATTTTAAACATCTTTTTTTTCATCATTATTCATAAATAAAAATCCTCAACTTTTCCAATGCAATATTTGTCAATTATCTATGCATACTCAAAGTCACTATGCACCAAAAAATTGGGGACATTTAGGAACCATCAAGAATTCAAAATATTATTGGGGCGCGATGGTTTTTACTATTAATTGACGATCATACTCGAGTAAGTTGGACTTTCCTTATGAAAGATAAATTTGAAACCAGCCATATTTTCCAAGCCTTCCATAAAATGATCCAAAATCAATTCCAAGCCTATGTTAAAGTGTTCAAGACAGATAATGCATATGATTTTTTCAATTCTATTCTTGGTCCCTACTTCGAATCTAGTGGAATTGTTCATCAAAGTTCATGGAGGACACACCCTTAACAAAATGGTGTGGCAGCACACAAAATCATTCGTAAGTTAGCTCGCTCCCCTTATTGCTTTACTCCCTCCCATGCTCCTTTACAAGATTTTTGTGATGCATTTCTCACCTCGATATCTTATAAATAGAATGTATCCTCACGAGTCCTCATATTCAGACTCCAATGCAAACTCTTAAAACCTATCCTCTACTCCCATCTTGGTTCCCAATCACTAAGGTCTTCGAGTGCACTGGCCAGGTTAATGCTCATTCACCAAATTAAAGCAAGCTTGATGTTAGACCTACAAAGTGCATCCTTATTGTCTACTCATCCAACATAAAGGGATACAAATGTTATTGCCCCATTAGCAAGAAAGTTTTCAATTCTATGGATACATTTGCATACGTAATCGACGACATCAGACTTCATAGTCACACAAATACCCCGAGTACGGGCCCCATGCGCCGTGGTTCTACCACCTGGATGATTGCCACATATCCCCTCGTGCAATTCGACCAACACATACTAGCCTTGTTCGATAGTTAAGCATTTCAGGTACGGCCCGTTCAGGGATCGCTTGAATAACTACCCATCAATTAAGGAAAACCTAACATATTGAACTTGGACCCTGTGAGCCTCGTCTTTCTCGTTAGGAAGTTCTCCTGTGTTGATATACTGGGATATGGGGTCCATCCAGAAAGGGGAGGTTTCGCCCACCTGGTTTACCCGGATAGTGGCTATTGAGGAACTGGATTATAACATATAGGCGTAAATATTATTTCGTTATAGGCGGTGTAGAGGTGGCTGGCGCTGCTAAGGCGGTCTCGCTTTTCATTGGGAGTCACTGGGAACATGTTGGAGTTTCCATGTTGAAAAACCAACAAGGCGTTACTTAACCAAAGCCACATACTTCGCCATTCGGGGATCCCTGGATTCATATTCTACGTTTATCTGCCCCACCACTAACTAAGAATCACTCCGAATTATAAGCTTGTCGGTCGATAATGCAGTTGCTAATTCAATACCATCCAGGATGGCTTCCTTTTATGATTCATTGTTTGAGGCGCAGAAGCCTAACCGAATAGCTTGCTTGATCTTGTCCCCACCCGGGGATTTTAGTTGTAGGCCAATGCTAGCCCCTGTTTGTCGAGAGGCCCCGTCCACACTGAGGATCCAATTAATTTGAACCGGGCGAGTTTATTTGTGCCAGTGGATTTCGCAGGGTCGAACAGACCTGCCCCTTCTAGGGCCAACCCGGCTTATATGAAATACCGTATTCACTTAGTTCAATTGCCCACCAGTTCATTCTCCTGATAAGGTCGCCCTTGTGTAGTGCATCGGCGGTAAAGGTTGGTCAACACCACAATGCTGGGATGTACAGTAATGGGCGGTTTCTTAGTCGCCATCCGAGAGCTAAAGCAAATCCGCCCCAAGGTGGGTATATCCGGCTTCAAGGTCGCCAAGGACTTGGCCACGAAGAACACTAGTCTCTGGCTTCTATCCTCACAACCCTTGAACAAGGTGGCACTTACTGAGATATTTGAAACTGCTAAATATATGAAGAGCGTCTCGCCGACTTCGGGGCTAGCAAGTATAGGGGGTTCCGCCATATAGCGTTTGATGGCTACCAAGGCCTGATCACACTCTTCATTCCATCCGACCGGCTGGATCTCCTTAAGGGTGGCAAAGAATGGTTTGCAACGCTCGATGAACCGAGAAATGAAAGCCCTAGCGCACATGACCATTGTCACTATCGCACTCTCTTTTCGAATCGGGAGTCGATGAGTCTAGAATAGCCTTAAGCTATGCAGGGTTTGCTTCTATCCCTCTTTGTGTTACCACAAAGCCCATGAACCGACCGACACTGACCCCGAAGGCACACTTTAAGGGGTTGAGTTTCATGACGTATGCCTTGAGGAGATTAAAGGCTTCTTGTAGGTGTGTAACGTGATGCGGGCGCCGCTTGGATTTTACCAACATGTCATCAATATATACCTCCAGGGTTTTACCCAACAACGGTTTGAACATTTTAGACACTAGTCTCTCGAGCACGATCCAACATTCTTAACCCAAACTATTCCATTATAACAAAAGAGTCCGTGTGGGGTGATGAAGGTCTTTTTCTCCGCGTCGAGCGGGTAAATAAGGATTTGATGGTAACCCGAGAAGGCGTCCAGTTATCGATGCGGTTTCTATCGGACGAGGCGAATCCCTAAGATATCCTCTGAGGTGACCAGCTCGGATTAGTTTTTCCACTAGGAATTTGAGAGTCCGACATCTGTTAGTCTCATGCCCGTGGTCCCTATGGTAATCGCACTGGGATCGACGCTTGTTCGATCCGATCGACTAGTGGAGGCTGTGGACAAAGTCAAGATGGTTCCTGACAAGGGAAGGAGCCTGCTAGGATGTTTAGTGAGAACCGGAGGTTCCTCTCCTTTCTAATCGGGTCCCTGAACGCCAGTCCTCGCCTCCGTTCCCTTTGCTCCGGCCGCCTCTTCGCCAACTTGGCGCTCGGGCGTAATCATCATCGCTTTGGGAGGTTGCCCAAATATCGCTTTCCATCGTGAGCACTGGCCCGCCGCTTCATAACGTTCTTCCATTGTTAGAGGCGGGTCCAGTGATAGCGACTAGAAGAAAGGGGTAGTTGGTCCAAAGCTTCGTCGAAAGTGTCAAGGAGCGCCATTCATGCTTATACGCGCACCTGTTGGACACTGTCCGACCTCCCGTGAAGTCTCTGATAGACTCATCCTCCCGCTTTAATGATGCTTTCAGAGTGAGCTAATATTTCCTTTTCGATCGAGCATAAATATACTGGAAATGAAGGTCGCCCACAACTCGTCGAACGAGTTTGATGGATCCTCTAGGAGTTTTTGAACCATGCTAGAGCGGTCCTTTCGTGCTAGCCGGAATACCTTGTATAAAAGATCATCTCTTGCGCCGAGAATCATCAGCCGTTGAAGTGTATCATGGTCAGACGGCCGAGGAGCCATCATACATGGTTTAACTGGTATGGTAAAGCCATGGGGTGGCTCATAACTCAAGATATGCTGCCTTAATGGGGATGACAGCATGTCCTCAGGTCTTCGGACAGCGATAGGTACGGGCATAAACGGGACGGATGCCGTTCCAAAGGCCGGATATCCAAAGGGAAGTGGTGGTGCCCTTTCAAATATTCTCGCTACTATTTCTCAGGTTATTACTACTTTGTTCATTACAATTTTTTAAAGTGCACGTAAATTTGTCAATTGAATGCAATATTGTCGTCTATAGTGGATTGTGCCAAACACAATTTAAGTACAAACTTGGATTGGAATGGAAGCTTACTTATGGTCCCATACTTTTGGTTAAGATCCTGCAAAAAAAGAAAGAATGCATTGAATTGTAGTATGTCAAAATATTTCCTGAATGAAAAGTAAAATAAAAAAGATAGATAAGTAAATATATACATATATATATATATATAAAAGATAGAAGTGTCACTAACCATTGCAAGATTGAAATCAATTAGATAACCCTTATTGACTTTGCGAGAAAAAAGAAAGTTGCCAGGTTTAACATCTCTATGAACAATTCCCTGCAAATACAAGATAATAATAAATATGATCACTATAAACCCCATAATCTTGAAAGGAGAATACCAATCCACACAGAACATGTAAATCCCATTGTGTAGTTGCTTACCTTCCTCTGTAGATTCTGTTAGTGCTCTGAACATGCACAGCCATACCACTGAGCTGAAAAACATCTATATTTCTCTCTCTTCAACACCTAAGGGTAGAAGCAAAAACTGATATCTAAAATAAGAAAAAAAAAAGATGGGGAAAAGGAATTTTAAAATTACAAAAAAAAAACAATAAAATGATCAATAATTACCTCAGGCCGGTCATGATCAATATGCTCCAGAACAAAGTAACCTGATTTCCAATCTTGAAAGCTCCTTCGTATTTTATTACGAAGTTCTACCCCTGAATTAGAATTTTGTCACAAGATTTAAACATTGCAAATAAAACATAACAAAGACTTTCAAAAGCAAAACTTCCATAATATCCTTACCCAAACCGCTCCAGCATTCTCAGCTCATTGTTTACATGGTGTCTATGAGCATTTGCATGTGGACCTGCAGAGTCATACATGTATATGTACATCAAGTAAACATTAGGTGCATGATAATGCGTTGACATGCATCTAGAATGCAAACATGGTAACAATTCTACGAAGCCATCTAATGGTAATTGCTCTCATAAAAGATGAAATACTAGCATGGTTGGTTCAGTTAATCTTCGCATCAGTTCAAATTTAGACAATTTTTTACTCAACTAAGGTTTTATGAATCATGCACTAAAAAACACAAGTGCTAAAATTTTGCAAGCAACAATCTTGTATCTAATGATTCAATATCAATTGAAATTCACCCAAGTCACATGTTCAAATTCTTTTTAAGAAATTCCTTTTAAAGTGAATCCTACAACATTTGAAATTCTAAATGCAATCACATCAACAATTAGAGTAGAAAGTAAGAAACATGAAAAGAAACTCCTCAGACAGCTGCTTTTGATTTACAAACTAAAAGTAGATTATGTAAATTGCAAGTTGGTTCCTGTTCTAATACTCCATATGGAAATCCTCCAACAGCACCCTAACCTTTCACAGGATTTCAAGTTTTCATTTCTTCTTCATAATACATTTGTGTAACACCAAATAACACTAAAAAAGGCACACTTGCATTAGCGACAACTCAGTTTACACTGTCAAAGGATGCATCTCATTAGATTGCAGATAAACCAGTCATCCTAAAATTCTTCCGGTCTTACTATTTGGAAATGCTAAAGGGTCCAGCTCTCAGCAGATTGCTAATAAACCAGTCTTCTAGGATTCATAATTTCCAGTCTTTCTATTTTGGAACTGTTAAAGGGTGCAGCTTTCAGTAAATTGCTGGTGACACCAGTCTTCATAGGATTCCTAATTCCCAGGTTTTGGTACTGAATTATATTCACAGATCCAGGAGCCAGATTATTGCTACAACGCATTACTGACTTGCATAAACTCAGGGTCAGCAATTAGGGAAGGTACAGCACAAAATATAAAGGTATTCAGCAATTAGGGCAGGTACAGCACAAACATAGGTGGAAGTGGCTTATTTCCCATACATTTTATGGCAAATGTCATTCCATCAGTCTTTCTCCTTGCCTTGTAAACTGTTCCATAACCACCTGCACATTTTGGTATAGAAGAACAGGATCAATAATCTGAGCCAGGATGGCTGACTTCACGATGAAGTTTCTCGGGAAACTATGTAATCAAAAGTTTAGTACCTGAACCTTCTTCCTCCTCTACAATGAAAGCATCAAACTTTGGCAAAACTTTTGGCTCACATTGAGTCTGCAAAGCACATATTAACAACCCTCAGTAAATAAACAAGGAGCTTATCAGAAAATGAAGCAAAAATCAGACAAGAAAGAAACAAAGTATTAGCCAACAGGTATGGTACACGAGCATAGTATGCGAACAATGTTACCTTGAAGAGATGAGAAAGGGATTCTCCTTTCTTGATAAATGGGATCGCTTGTTTTAACTTCTGCTTCTTATGATTGGTCGTACATTGCTGCTTCTCTTCTGAAATGTCAACAGTTCTACCATATTTTGATGACTTCTACTGAGAGCTGGCAATCTGGAGTCACTGCATCCCTGTGAGCCATCTTTCATGTTGGCAGATGGTTTCGTTACTGCTTCTGAGTGTTTGAAGGCTCCAGCAGCTGGAAGCAGAGCCTGTCTCTTCTCATGTTTGGTTGATGGCTCTCTGTCCAGCATGGGTGTCACATCATTATGGTTCATCACTTTCATACTTCTGATGACATCTCCAAGATTTATATCCATTGGAGCAGTACTGAATGACAGGGAAGGATGATTCATTTCTTCCTCAAGGTGTGCAGGATCCTTTGAAGATTTCCCCTCCTTTCCTTCCTCGATTTTTGCATTTTCAGCTATTTTGATATTAGTAACCATGATAGCATCTACATTTTGACAGAGTACTAATATCTTTCTGAATTATATGTGTCATTAAAGTCTATTCTACGTCTACAGTTTGTCTCACACACTGGAGCCTCATTCTGCACAACTGGATTTTCCATTACACGAGTTAGAAGGAATGGTTTTGGATCATGCCCACATGCAGCAATTCTTTTTATCGCTATTGGATGTGGCATATCTGAAGAGGTATTAATGTTGAGAAATCTTGGAAGACATTCTGGTGTATATACATATCTTCGCATCTCGTCATTCACAAATTTACATATTCTATTAGCTTTCACTTGTTCAATGTTCTTGAGTCCATAAATGGATGGTTCAGCTTCATAATTTGCAAGGGCGATGAGTTTACAGGGAATCCTCAACCTATATGTCATGCCTGACATATCCCTCAGTGACATACTCATGCTTGTGCTTCTGTCATTATCTTCACAAACATGTACCTGCATGACTGACTGATATATTCAATAAACTAACAGAAACCCCAATTGGCTAGGTTTAATGTTAAATTATACAGAATAAGAAGGCTGATCCGGACCATAATAAGTGAAGTCATTAGTTAACAGGAAACTTTAAAGAAAAAGGATGGAAAAGATCATTGGAGAATACCATGCCATATATTTGTCACAGCTTGCCTGTGAATAAACATTGCATCAACCACTGAACTGGTGCAATTCTCAAAAAATTATCAATATCTATAGAAGAGAAGCATAAGAACTGGGCTAAAAGTAAAGATGTCAAACCAAGATTCTTCATTTTTACCTAATCTACCTATATTGACATGACATGGTACATTATTAGATCTTGTTAGATTAATTATTTTACTTTGGCCATGAATATTTGATATTTTTCATTTATATCATTTTACTCTTTCAACTTTAAGGTTTCAATTACATTGGAGAAAAGAAGAGTTACCTGAAAAGTGAACTTTGGTAAGAATATTTAGATTATATTTATTTGTATTATAGAAAATATCTAAGAAAACAAAATAAATTGAAATCGATTAGAAAGTTATGCATCCTAGAAGTACTAACCTTTGTCTGAAAGAGTTAAAATAAGTGAAATAACTTTGAAATAGTATAGATAAAAAAATTGCTTTAAATATGTTCCTTATTTTCCATCACTTTTTCTTTTTCCTTCTAGCTTTCCTCTTTATTTTTTCCCCTCATGTTTTCCATCACGTTTTCTGAGAATCAAACACAACCTTAGGAATGAGGAAAAAAGGATTAAAGGGGAAAAAAAAAAAAAGGACCTTCTAAAAAGGATATCTTAACTTCCAATTTGTTTTATGAGTTTTCTTTTTCGTAGGAAATCAATTTTTATAAAATATTAAACTTGTAGAATTTGGGCCAACAATGTATCTCATGAACTTTAGCACTCTCTTTGACAATTACTACCTGCACAGGGCCCATAAGTAAAATTAGGAAAATGCATATCATGTGGTGAGGCTCCAATAGATGACTTCCCACCATAAGAGAATCCATTACCATGTTAGACTACCAAATTACCAATTTCGACTAAAATGAAATATCAACTCATTGATCTAATGCATATGGTCAACCATAACTTTCATCAATTCAAAGATCCTTAGCCCTGATGACACGGGAATGATCGCAATGCAACCAAGAGCAATGTAATGATGCATCAAGTTGCACCATTAGTGAAAGAAATTAAATAAATACAAGCCAAATTATACCTCTGTACAAGCATCAAGGATTCTGCTTTGCCACGTGGAAGCCATTACATCTTCCTCACATTCTGCAAATTTGCACCATAATTTGCAACTGAGCTAAATCAATATTCAAATAAAGTTTTTCAAAAAATAAAAATCATTAATTTTACCGTTTATGGATGAGAAAAACAATCTTCTCTTCGAAAACGGAACTAGATCAGAATCCACTGTAAATTCCTTTCGCTTCCCAAAATGCTTCCTCACTTCACCGTCCACGAATCTCTTGGTACCACGGATTCGGGGCATAAAAGTATGAACAGAACTCGAAGTGAGCGCAAATTGTAGAGCCACCAGGGAAGGCGTAACGAAGAGATCAGCGGTTAAAAATAGAGGGGAGTGAGGGATTAGACAGGAGACTGGACGAGTTGAGGCGAGGCCGGGAACGACTTGCATTGAGCGGCAAGCTCTGAAGGGCGACAGATCGGGCCGGGATTGAGAGGAGAAGAGAGAGAATGCCAGGCCTTCTGCGACGGAGATGACGGCTGCCGGGTACTGAGTCGTGTGTCTGTCAGATCTGGTGATCATGGCGAGCAAGGATACGTTTGGGTTCTGAACTTCAGATATAGGGGTTGGAAGAAGAGAGATTAGGGTTTGAGAGGAGATATTGGAAATGGAGGCGGGAATTTGTCTCTCGTGTGTGGATTTCGAACTGGCTCGTGGTTTCCACATTTCTTATTTTCGATATTATAGGTCTATAAATTGAAAATACAAAATAAATTTATAACAACAAATAGTTTTTTATTAAAAATATGAATATTAGTAATGTGATAAAATTGAGAAAGCTATTTATTTTTCCAAAATCTTAATGAATTTGTAAGCGATTTTTATCTTATTAACGAAATACGAAATTGATTCGATCGATTCCTCCTATTATTGAAATATTCAAATTAAATTTTGATGGTTTAGGATTAACAATATTAGTGTTTTATTAGAGACACCAATGGTATTATTAAGATTACAAGAAGAATATATTTGCGTTAATTACTACATAATGTGTGGCTTTGAGATATGGGATTTTAGCAACTACTAATAATGGTTTTTCAAACTGAGAGACTGAAGGGGAGTAATTATTGATCGTTATAACAAAAAAAAAAAAAAAAGTAATTTACCTAATTCAATTAATCTTCTAATCTAATGTAGGATATTTAGAGGCTTTCGGATTGTCTAGATAATAAATGTATTTGTAATACTGATTCAAATATTTGATTAATTTTCCTAGAGATATTAAATCTGAATCATTCTCACACAGATAAAACGTCATATGACGAATAACACCATATCGTAATAAGGTGACGATAAACCAAATACCAATAAAATGATGGAAAAAAAAAACTTAAATTTTCATATAATAACCACTTTATTAAGCAATAAAACGAAAGAAAAAAATATGAAGAAATATTATATAATGCCAATAATTACCAAAAAAATCATCCCTTATTCCTTAAGAAAAAATAAGCTATAAAAAAATAAGACAAGAGAAAAATATAAAAGGAGCGGCTTTAATTATATTTGTTATACATGAATAAGAAGTATATTTTATTTTATTAATGGTTCGATAAATCAAATAATGATAGGAATATAATTAAAATGAAAATAACATTCCATTTATAAACAATATTTTAATCCATTTTTTAATAGGAAATATTTTGATTTTATTGGGTGAAATTTGTATTTAAGAAAAATCAAAAGGCAACAAAATTGGATAAGGTATTTTAAAAACATTTGTTCGTTTTAGTTATGTAGAAATATTATAAATTGAATTGATATAATTAAAAAATAAAATACATTTTAAAAATATAATAATAATAAAAATATGAATAATAAATATAATAAAACCATAAAATATATTTTTCTAGTAATCTTCTTGTTTATGAAATCATTTTTTTTTCTTACATCTATCCATTTTGTAATATATAAAAGTACATGTCTATTCACAAATTTATCTCCTCCTTTTCTTATGTCTCCACAACAGATATAAAAGTCCTTATAAAAAATATAATTGGTATATTTTATTAAAAATAACACAATAATCAAAACCAATATGGATGGCAATTTCCTTCGAATATGATGAATAATTCAATATCTAATCCGATACTCAATTAAATATTAGAATAATCGGGTTTAGAGATTTTCGGATTCGGGATGGAATGAGGCTGAGTATATACTATCTATCATAACCCGAATACCTAATTAAATATATAATATATAAATATAATAAAATATTTATTTATGTTAAAATCCCTACAAATAAAAACATGCGAGATTTAACATTTATTTTCACAAATCTTTTCTTTAACTTATCACTGTAATTTTATTAATTTAAAAAAAAAATCGATAATATTATATTTTAAATTTTTATTTTATTTTTTGGAACTCTCCAAATTTTATTGAGTATAAATTGCTAAAAATATGGAAACGAAACAGATTCAATATATGCTAAGCAAGTAACCTTCTCTAAAAGAGCTAACGAGGTATTTAGAAGTTTATTACTTTGTTTTACAACAAAACACTTTAGTTATAAAAAAAAAAAAAAAAAAACCTAACATTATTTTCTCTAAACTCTTCATCTCTTATGAGATGATTTTTTAGTAATTTTTGATCTAAAATCATAAATTTACACATATTCCTATTTTTATATTATTCAACACAGATTTACACATATTTCCCTTTTTATGTTATTTAACACAAATTTATGTATTTATTTTATTTCTTTCATGATTTAGTCGCTTTGACGCCACAAGGCATTGTTGTTGCCTTCTGCGGCACATAGACTATCGCCGGCTTTAGTATAACAGAGGGTCGTGTCATCTCAATAATGGACATTTTGTTTTGCTGCCGCATATATTTGTGTTTAAGCACTAGACGATGTTATTTACCATCATAAACAATAAATCAAATCAATGATCAACAATATGTTGCAGAATTAGAGTCATATGTATTATAATCACAATAATAATATTAAATATGTAGGTTCAATTATCAAATGTATAGACTTTAAATCGATTCATTATACTATTAACCTATATGTTATTTTATCCTTTATGATTTTTAATGATTTTGATTATATTTTTATAAATTATCATAATAATCAATAAAATTATTTTTCTTCTAAAAAGCATTTTAGTTATAATAAAGTAAATTGCACCTATTATGACTGGAATTTGGGACTCTTTCACCCTCTATGTCCTGCCTATTTAAACATTAAACGCTCTACTACATGAGCTATAAATGATAGGAAAGTTTATTTTTATTTTTAGAAAATTTTAAAAATTGAAAAATTGAATTTATGTATTAAAATTAATAAATTTTAAAAAAATAAGTTTAATAAAATTAACACATTTTACTAATTTTATTAATATTAACGTTCTTGTAAATATTATTTTAATATTTTTAAAAATTTTAAAATTAATAAAATAACCCAAATGCAAATTTTTAAAATACATAAATACCCCTAAAATTAATCCCACCCTAATTGACACGAGAAACCAAATTAAATTAAAGAAAACTTAGTTTTAAAATTACGTGTAGTATTCAAATCGAATATTATTAATATAATGTTTTTAGCCTATTATATTTAACTCAAGTTGAATGCTCAAGGTTCAAAAAACCAGGACATAGGTAGGGTAGATCAGGCCACAACAAGGTACTCTGAAGTCTGAAGTTTAATGTTAATGGGGCCCTGTTTTTTGACACTCTATCGGAGTAGGGTGCATCATCAGACAAAAGGTGCTCCGCTTGAATGGAATACCATAATAGTTTATTATATTATAATTAAAAATATATAATATTTTTAATATGTATATAAAGTGTTTTTTTATGTAATATTACTTAATATGCTAATTAAACGATAAAGTTCAATCGAGATATCATAAACCAAATATAACTTCCATTTGGAAATCCTCGTCATCTTTACCTCTGTTATTTATAGGTGATTTTTTAATTATTATTAGTCTAAAATCACTAGTTTCACTATTTTATTCCTCATATATAGGTTTTACTGTCCAATAAAATGGTTTCCTCATCGATACGAGTTTTTCTTTATTTTTTATGTTTTTGTTTTTAATTTATTGTGATGTATTTTATCATCGACTTATTACGATGAGTAATTGTGTTATCAGCCAGTTAACTTTTCGAGGTTTTAGCGTGGTAGATTCGGATGATGCGGGTTTAATTCAATAATCGTTTAGATGCATCCTTTTGCTAATTGCCTTGATATATGAAATTTTAGATATTATAAGAACCAATTTTTAAATTATTAAATATCTCCAACCCAGGCCTATTATTTTTGTTATTAATATAACTTTAATATTGTATCATCATTTAAAAGTTTTAACAACTTTTGGTTATGTGTTTTTATTATTATATTGCTAATTTGAATTAATAAAATTTATCTTTTTTAAAAAAAATTAATTAAACAATATATAACCTGATAATTTAAATAAAAAGAATACTTTTAAATTTAAAAATATTTAAATATCAAGAGAAGATGTTAGAGCATTATAAAATGATAGGCAAAAACTAAATATAGATCTTAAATTAAAAAAAAAATTTCAAATAATGGAGTAATAATGGGAACAATTATTGATAGTAGAATAGTTTACACTTGATATTCTTAAATATTCTTGAAGCTATTCTGTAATAAGTGTTTGAATGATGGAAAATTCAATTTTGCCCTTAATAATAAAATTTATAGTATATGAAGTGATATAAATGAATGAATGTTACATGATTAATTATTAAGGAAGAGATATGGTAAAATTGGAATAGATTTAAGATAGATGAAACTTTAGATGCTCATTATTGGAGATGCTCTAGCTAAAACTTTAGCTAAATCTTAAAAAATGATTTTTAAGAGCAAAAATATAGCTTTAAATGCTTTAATTTTTAGATGAATACCGGAATTCTCTTAGTTCGTTTCCACCCGCAAATTAATTCCGGATATAAATCAAATTATCCTCTCTCTCTCTCTCTCTCAGGCCTGCTGCTATCTATCTATATATAGCCAGCCTATCCGCCCATCCCATAATCTTTCGGTTACTCTCGATTGCTGTGATCGCTTCCTCTTCTCTTTCTCTCTCAGTCCCGGCGATAGGACGAAACCTTTGAGGGGATTATGTCAAAGAAAAGAGGCCAGCTGTTCACTTCGCGCCGCCTTCCGTCTGTGCTAGATCCAGCGGAGATGAGAATCGCCGTCAAGGACGGGAAAGTGCCGCCGATCCCCGTCAGGAAATCCGTCAATTACTCAGATTCCGGGTTGCCCCACTGCGCTGGTTACGCCGTACATGGATCAAAAGTGTACATGATGGGAGGTCACTGGATGAGGAAAGAAGCCCTAGACGATCCGACGAAAATCCCTAATGTGGAGTCTCCGGCCGACGGAGAAGCAGTCATCAATTCAATGTCACCGTCGCCGATCTCGCCACGAAAGCATGGAATTTGGTTTTATCCGGTCACCCAAGATGAATGCCCCAAAGAACAAACCCAAGGTGATGGAGATTAAGGGTAAACTATACGTGCTCTCCAATTTCAGCCATCTGCCTGAATCCTACGATACTCCTACTTTCGAGGTGGATGATCCTAAAACCAATAGAGCGAAGGCCCTCCCTGAACCTCCCTTCTTCCCTCCCGATTTCGATATCCTATTCGATGACGATGACGGATATGCGATTAATAAGTGGTTTGCTGTGAGAGGGAAAAAGATTTATGTAATGGCTGAAAATTTGTACTCTTACAAAGTGGAGACGAAGCGATGGAGAATGTCAGTAACTCATGCTTGGACCATAGAAAGCATTCGGTGGGGTTTCTTGCTCCCGGGATATGATGATGTGCTCTTCAGGTTTCATAAAAATGGAGTTTTATCGGCTTACCTAATTTATCCAGGAAATCAAATCTGGATGGGGCAGGACTTGAAGTTTGAAGAGGCTGAGAATGCTATGGTGGAAGGTAACATACACTTGCGATGGGATAAAGGGAAATTTGTTGAAATGGGAAAGTATAAGGTGGGGGCCATCGTGCCTGGTGGGGACATTGAGCAACAAGCTTTGTTGTTTCATATTCCTTTTGTTGTCTCTAAGCTAGACCGGCCCCACGACACCATCCCGACCCCCCTCCCTGCCCCTGGGAATTCCAGATGACCCCTATCATCCTATTTTGAATCAAAGTTCTTGTCAGTCCCACTTGTCCTCAACACTTGATTATCTATATAACCTTGGTCCTCGTAGATCCTTCCAGGAGGATGTCATCATTCCGTTTTTCTTTGCAGATGGTGTAGAAGGGTCTTTTAGATGGATGTATAGTAACGATCAGCTAACTATATATATATATATATATATATATGACTGCTTTTAAGATAAAGTTTTTTTTTAAGATTAGCATACATCATTATGAGCATTGCTTCAGTATTGTTCATTGTTAAAGAAGAAGAAATAGAAAAGAAAAAAAAATGTTTTACATATATACATAGCGTTCCCAAATTTTCCATATGAGATTATATTAGCTAGAAAGAATAACAAAAAACCTCAAACAGACAGCTTCTTAACACGTACTGCTGGAGGTTAAGGCCCGCTTTGCCATTGCATCAGCACAGCATTCCCTTCCTTGTAAACCAACATGCTACCAACATGCTGGATGATGACTACCCAATGCTTTTTCATTTCATCAAGAAACCAACTAAGACCGAATCCAAAAACAGATTAATCAAACCGATTAATTCGATTTTGGTTTTTATTTCTCTGAAAGCCTTTATTTCGGTTTGGTTTATAAGTATAAAAATCGTGATTTCGGTTAAGCGATAAAAAAAATAATAAGATTGTACTAAAATTATAAATACAATATATATATATATATATATATATAATATAATATTGTTTTCATATTATATATTATATTAAAATACAATGTGTATAATAAATAATATATAATATTAGTATTACGTAATATAAGGTGATTTGTTTAAAATACCTTTGGAAAACCTATTTTCGAAAAATTGAACCTTTGATGTTTTAAAAAACCATAAGTTATGGTTTGAATCCTATTGGAGACACTTTTACTTCCACACTTTATTATATTTGTAACCGAAGTCTTTAGTTATAAAAAAAAATCATAAGTTATAATTTAATTAAAAATTTGAATAAAAAATCATATTTCTAGTCATTTCCATTAAAATAGGACTATGATTAGGGTTTCTAGAAAAAAAGTAAGAAGAAAGTAAAAACTGACTCAATGGGAGTTGTATCACGGAGTGCCATATATCCGTAGCGCCAAAATGGCACCCAAAACACCAAAAACCATGCTCCAACGGAGATGGTATCGGAGGTGGCAAAATGCCATCTTTGATTTTGAAGTGCATATTTGGCCTTTGGAAGAAGATGAAGAAGGATCTGAAAATAGCTAGATTTGATGGCTCGTATGCTGTCTGTGAGAAATATTCAATGAGCATATTGTATTTCAAAATCTATAAAAATCCAGAGATTCTCCGAAGAAAAAAACATACCTTGAATCCTTCAACTTGAAACCCTAGCTTCCTTTGTCCGAACCCTTGCCCTAGTGCAGAAAGGGAGGAAGAGGAAAGAAAGAAGGAGGAGGAAGAGGAAGAAAAAAAGAAAGAAAGAAAGAAGGAAGAAGACGGCGGAGTGCAGTGCAGAGAGTGGGAGGAGGAGAGGCAGGCAGAAGGAGGAGGGGAGGAAGGGGCAGAGCAAGGCTCGTTTTTTTAGGGAGGAAGAGGCGGGAGTCTTTTTAGAGTTTGAGTACGCTGCTATTAAATTCACTTGCCATACTTTTAAATTAATTAAATCTCATTCTTATAAATTGCAATTTAAATGTTTGATTCAAAACGGATATATTGCTAATTTTGTAATTTATTATAAATTTTATTTTTGATATATTCATTTATATACTTCATAAATTACTTATTTTTTAAATTGATTATAATTTTTTAATTAATAAATTGCTCATTCTTTAAATTGACAAATTGATTTTTAAATTTAAGAGTGAAATAGAATTTATAATTTTTAATTGATAAATTAACATTCTTTAAATTAATTAAGAAATTTTATAATTGATATATTTATTTATCATACTTTATAAATTGCTCATTATTTAAATTGACAAATTGATTTTTCTGAAATTTAAATTAAATAAATTTATAATTTTTTAATTGATAAGTGCTCATTCAATAAATTAATTAGAATTTTATAATTGATAGATTTATTTGTATACTTTATAAATTGCTCATTTTTAAGAATTGATTAGATTTTTATTTTTTTAAAAGCGTTTAATTATTAAAATGTGCGTTTGGCCTTTCACCGAATTTAGACAAAAATGCATTGAAAGTCTTGTATTTATTCAGGTTGCAAAAGCTAGTATTTGGCACTATTTTTTAACAACCGCCCAGGTTGCTCTAAGGAAAGTGAGAGAATACGTACAAGTTTTTTGAGATGTGACTAGGGTTTCCAGTATAGAAAGAAAGAATAAGGAATAAGTTTTCTAAGAAACAGAAGAGCTAAACTACCTACGTGTAAAATTGTCATAATTCCCATAAATATTTCTCAACCTACATTTATTTTTATTTTAATTATTTAAAAAATTTATTATTATAGAAAATCTCTAAATGACTAGTCCTAAAAAAATAAAAGGAAAGAAAAACCTAAGCATATGACAAGGCTAATAAGGGTTCACAATGAGGGTCAAATTAATCTGTATTTGAACTATGACATGATCTGCATTCAATTATTTTGTATTTGTTATTATTACTAACCTTGTTTTCTAATATCATTTAATATGCTAATTGAAAGAAAAAAAAAATTCAATTGAGATTTCATAAACCAAATATAGCCTCCAATTGGAAACCCTAGTCACCCCACTCTCTATTCTCTATTTCAAGCCCTTTCGGTAGAGAGGATAGGTGATTTTTTGGCAATTATTTGTTTGGGAATGCTTTAATTTCATAGTTACCTCTTTAGACTGGGTTTTATTTTAGATAAAGTGGTTCTCCGTCTGTTGGGTTTGCGCTATTTTTTCGTGTTTTCTCGTCAGGCTTGTAGATTGTCAATGGTACAGCTTATTAGATTGTTTGTTGGTTTTTGGATCTGCGATTCGGATGGCCGAGGTCGATCCCACAAAGTCATCATATCAAATAATGTTTGTTAGTATGATGTCGCTCTAAAATCTTAGATATGATAGACATTTTTTTATTATTAAATGTGTTTGCCCTAAGTCGCTCGAGTTTCTTATTAAAGCTTAAATGTTGTATTGTCTCTAAGAGTTTTTACTATTTTGATTATTTGTTTTTTATCAATTATATTGTTAATTTGAATAATAAATTTTCTTTTTAAAAAAAAAAAATTAAGGTATCATCAAGAATTTCTCTTTTTAGGCCAAACATGTGATTAAGTAAAGAGCATTCAAGCACATAAGCAACATATTACCACCAAGTAGGTGGGTGAGATAGTTGTGATCTGCTTTATCATAATAGTGATTTTGAATTAGAGCGATTGAGGAATGCGGTTATTGTTATACGATAGAACTACTTCTCAATTGTGGTTCTGGAAACATATAGGATTAATTACAAGATTGGTATGAACCAAAGCATTATTAAAGTGTATCGTGAACATTCAGCAATTTTTCGTGGTATATGAAAAATAAAAATAAAGTAGCATGTGCATTGAAAAGCTGAGATTCAATACTCTAACAGAACTTGGGCCAAATGTCTCGGCCTAAATTGGCTTGTGATCCATTTTGCTAGGCTTTCATAAATTTTATATTATTTTTAATTATTAACTTAAAATATAAACATATGTAAAAAATTCAAATAATTTTTTATATAAAATCAAATAATAATATTTAACAAACATTAAAAAAACTTTTTCAACAAAGTCTTATTTTCAATTTATAAAAATCATAATATTTATATCTTAAAACTATTTAAAAATACTTTCTAAACACATGCTCATAAAATAGTATCTTATTTTTAATAATTATACATATTTTAATAAATATTTTTTAAAGTTTTAATTTTAAAATAATTTTTTATTTTTTTATTGAATGAGGGGAGACCCCAAAAGCAGATTACATTACATGAGTAAGAGACTTGCCCAATAACTACACGACCTCTTCTTAAGCTAGGAATACCTCTCCTATCCTCCCACAAGATCTGGTGCAATGCATGAGGCGGTCTTGCGAGGATTGTCATATCATTACTAGCACGTTCAGCTTCAGAAGCAAGGATGTCAGCAGCTTAATTTATTACCCTCACGAAGAACATGCTGAATCTTGACCTCCCAATGGAGAGCCAAAAACCTTTTAATTGCTACAAAGACATTACACGCATGGAGACGAGGAGTTATAGGTAATTTCAGCCAGTTAATTACTGCTTGAGAATCTGTCTCCATCAGGACCTTCTTATAAACCTGTCTCCGCGCAATCTGCAAGAGCTAATGCAATGAGGCCCAGCCTTTCGCCTCCATAGTATTACAATACCCTATCTTGATCATGAAGCCAGTAATCCATTTGCCCTAAGAGTCCCTTAGCAGACCTCCAGCAGCAGATTGATTTCCTACTGCAACATCTGTACGTATTCAACTCAACCCATCCCATAGGAGGGAGCAATCCATCGTATTAAAACAGTTATACTGAGCAAGTGAGTAATAAGTTCTCCTTGGTGCCTCTTTGTGAGAGACTTGTTGAGAAACTCATTCGCCAGGCGACGTACACAACGAATTTTAACCTCAAGAGAAAGATGTTCCCCACTAAATATTTGAGCATTTCGCCACATCCGATCCACATGCACCATAAAATAGTGGGAAACGCTATTTGCCAATTATGCAAACCATTAATATCGATAGTTGTGTTTAAGTTATAGGTGAACCACTCTTCAAACATCATATTCGTTTTGTCTCTGCACTTCTTGATGAGGGCAGAGAAAGCCACTCCAGAGAAGAGGCGAAGCAGAACAATATCTGAAGAAATGGTCCACATCTTCTGTACCGCCACTACATATTATGCATAAATCAATAGAAGTGAACCCCCGTTCTCTTTCTTTCAGCATTGCACATGAGTTTTTGGTGTTTGATAAGCCAAAGTCTAGATCGAACACGACTTGGGATATTTAAGGAGCTCCAAATTTGTCGCCATTCACATTGCCTAGTATGAAGAAAACTAGAGACTAAATAATTATAAGCTGTAGCTGAACTGAAAACTCACCATCAACCGTAAAGGCTCCAAAACCAACTGTCTCAAGATCCGCATCATCATGAATCATGGCTGCTTTAATCCTCTCAATAATGTGGGAGGAAGAAATGTTTGAAAAGCAGGCCAATTCCAGCCAGTAACCCCATTAATTAGTCCAGTAGTTTTCCACAAACTTATGCAAGTCAGCAAAGGTGAGCTCAAGAAGAAGAAATGCACTAAGAGGTTGTTCATCAACCCAACGGTCCAACCAGAAAGAACATCATTTCCATCCCCTATAAGCCTGCGCATACCATTGGTAAGGAGAGGAAGAGCTTTTAAAATACCATTCCATATGGAGGATGAACTTGAACTTGGAGAGATAGGATAGTAAAATGGTTTTCATGTATTTCCGCAAAACATTTGCCCAAGACTTTACTTCCTCCTGTAGTAAATGCCACCCCAATTTAGCCATAAAGAAAGTTCATTTGATATATGGCTTTTCAGCTAACCCGCACAGTCAATCGATGTAGTCACCTTATCCCAACTAACCAAGCTAGTAGCCCGTTGTTGACTGGTTCCTTCCTAGAGAAATCTTCTCATCAACATCTCAATCTTATAACAAATACCCATAGGAATCAAGGTGTTTGCATAGTATAAAATGGAATAGTGTTTAAAACCGATCTGACAAGAACCTGTCTGCCAACCAAACTCAAAATTTCATTCAAGCCTGGAGTTGGTATGTTTCCAGTTCAACAGCATTGGAGAAGAGATCCTGAGTCTGCCATGTATGTATAGAATTCACGCCCAAGTAACGACCAAGATTAATTACTAGTTAAAGGAATTCTAGATACCTTAGACAATTGGCAGGCCAAATTTATATCAACATTTTTTGAAAAAAAAAGTTGTGATTTTTGGTAATGAACCTTTTGACCTGAACAATCCATAAACAAATTAAGGCAATCAAACACCACCTTGAACTGTTCTACTGAAGCATCAGCAAAAAGATTGAGGTCATCTGTAAAAAAAAAGATGAGACAGAGGGGGACCTAGCCGGGAAAGCTTAATGGTTTCCATTCCCTCGTGACACGACCTATTAAATGATGTGTCCCTAGTCTCTCCATGCACAAAACAAAAATTAATGATGTGCCTATTAATGAATTTTTACTATCTTAAAAATAACTATATAAAACATTTGGACCTTTTAAACATATCTAAAAAAGCTTAGGAAACAAATTAAAGTATTTTAGTTTTAAAAAAGATTTCTATTTTTTTAGGAAGACCAATAACAATTTTCCAAAAAAATATTTTTATTTAAAATTGAAAAAAATCTTCAATGAGATAGGAATGGAGTATACGTATAACTTAGGGTTTGAGCCACGCCCGATGGCCCCTTGAAAGGTTTGATGTAACCACAATGTTATGCCCTTGACTATATTTTTGGCTTTGTCATTGACTGAGACCAGGGATTTTTTTTTTGTATTCAGTGAAGCTAAAGTTGAATGAAAATAAAAATTTCAAAGTATTGTTAGGATAAAAATTTTTTTAGTAGATATGAAATAAATTATTTAGAATAGTTTTATCTAATAGTAGCTTATTTAACAATGTTATCAATTTTTTTGAATTTGTTATTGGTGATTTTCCTAAAAATGTAAATATTTTCATATTTATATATTTATCTTTAGATAGTAAAAATTAATAAAAAATATTTTTGTTGAAAGTATTTTTATTGTTAAAGTGGTATTTAAATATAAAGTGAAATGCAAAGTTTGTGAAAGTTTAGAGCTTTTGTTATAAATTTTTCCATAATTTTTGCTAAACAATCATAACATGCCACGTTAGACGACATGTCACCAAAAGTGGCAAGGTTTGTATGAGTTGAGTTCCGGTTGTTCGATGCATGTAATTTAAAACCAGAAGATCATATATTTAAAAAGGAGGTATTTTCGATGCTACATCTCAAAAAGTTTGGGATTTTTTGTTGCTATTTTCGATTTTATAAAACATTTAAAATTATAAAATTATTTTAAAATAATTTACTAGCCACATCATGTTGTTACCAATTTGTAAGTCACGATACCAGCGGCATCAATTGCACAATGTAGTCACAAAAAGAAGCGCGATTGACGACGGTGTGTCGGCCGCCTCTCCGATGATTAAGTCAGCAATATGAAGAGGAAGAAGAAGAAGTTTAAGATAGTTAGAATTGCATACCTCTACTATGTGGGGGATCTTCCTAATTTATAGGGCTCGGTTCTCAAATCTCTGCTCTTATTTTATGAATAAGATCTGTTTTTCCTTATTAAGGATTATCATTTTAAGGGATAAGATCTATTTTTCCTTATCAAGGATTACCCTTTTAAGGGATAAGATATGTTTTGCTTGCTCGAGTTAATCGCTGAGATAAGATTTAGAAACTGAAATTCTGGGATAGTTATACGCTTTGCGTATTTAATTCTGAATTTCCGCCTCTTATGAGGTGAGATAGCTAGCTGGGGGGACTTGGGATCCCAAACGGGTTAAAGGAAGCTGGCAGGCTAGTGGAGTTTGCCATGATTTTGTATCTGATGGGCGCGCGGCCGGCTTCGAGGGCGGGCGGGCGGTGGAGCTGCATGGGTGTCGAACTGTGAGCGAGTGGTGCGAGATAAAAACCGTGGTACTCACAAATTCCCCCATTTTTCAGTGAAGTTGTTGCTTCTTCGGTCGGGAGAAAAATCTGATTGCTAAACCTTGAGTGGAGAAAGTTGAAGGGGCGGGAGGGAGTGTCTGTTTGCGTGAGCGTAGTGTCGGGCGGCTTGGAGCGAGCTACGGTCTTTTGAAGGGGTGCCGGGGCTGAGCTTGGGCGAAGTCTCGCATTAAGGAGGAGTGTCGAGACGACCCAGGCGTCGAGGAAGTCGGCATTAAGGAAGTGTCGAGTGACTTAAAACCACTTGATATGAACTCTTATGTACGTAGGATATCAGCTTTTTACCCGAGAGATTTCGTAATGAACTAGTGGGCATTAACCATACTAGATGGGATAGGTCATTAACCTTTAAGCGCCATTCGGACTTTGGGTGAGGCAACTAGGCGTGTCAGCCGTCTTTGGTAGGATAGGTCATTAACTTTTTAGCGCCATCAGGACTTTGGGCCAGGCGAGTTAGACATTAACCATCTTTGGGCGGACGGGGCATTAAGCGCCATCAGGAACTTTAGAAATTTGACTGAATTTGGGCGATAACCATACTAGGTCGGGCGGAGACGTGCCCGGTCGGACTTTAAATTTGGTAGGCGGGCATTAACCATACTGGGCCGGACAAGGCATTAGCACCACCCGGACTTTAGTTTGAGCCAGCTGGGCATTAGCCATGCTGGGTTGGATAGGGCATTTAGCGCAATATGGACTTTAGTCTGAGCCAGCTGGGCATCAACCATGCGATGGATGGGGCATACATCACACCACGATTCTGGTCAGGCCGAATGGCGGATCAGAACACAGTTCGGGACGAGACTATCTTGGGATAACTTTACCTATTTTTATTTTTATTTTTATAACGATTTTTATATCTGAAAGAACTACCAGGAGTGGTGTCCGTCAAAATCTATACACATATCACCCGAGTCCCATATACATATACAAAAACTTTACTTTCAATTACAAATTCGAGAGCGCATAACCTACGTGGTAAAGACCCCCCTACTAGTATCTTGACCTAGGTACAATGCAGGGATAATCTTCTCTGTACCTACGGATTAGAAACTGGAGTGCTAAGCTTTGCGGCTTAATGGGGAAACATATCTTATAACTATCACGGATACACGTAAGATTTATACCGAATCATAATAAACATATAACGGTAACATATATCATAATCTTGTGAATTCATATAACATATTTATATACGTAATTATCATGTAACAAACTTATGCTTATACGGGAATGCCGCCGTACTCTGAGACTTATACTTATACTACGGGTTTTTCACTTGTTCGGTGCAGGCGGAGTCACTACGAGAGATATTACGGAGACATATCTTGGTATTCTGAAACTTATTCTTATACGGAAGTACTCTTAAGTACTACTTATTCAAATGTGAGACACATACTTGTGCTTATATCAAACTTTATATTTAATTAAAATAACGTAGGTACTACTAACTTATACTCATGCGGGGGATACGTGGGTACTACGAGTTTATCCTTATTCGAGACTTATACGGAGGTACGAGTAGGTACTACATAAATTAATCGGATATAGGTACGTAGATGCTTCTGAACTATACTTATTCTTGTATTTCGGATCTTATTCTTTTTGTATTCTGAGACTGCCATACCACTTCTTATACTTGTATTCTGGAGCTTATTTATTCTTGTATTTCGGATCACCTCGGAGCTTATTACGTATAAAAGTACGTAGGTACTACACATATTCATTATCACAGATACCCGTAGGTACATTTGGACTTATATCTCTGAAGAATCCATATTTAATACTTACTCTTGATTCATATACTTATACGAGGAATGTATACACGTGCTTGTCATATCACGGACATATGCTTATCAAATTTCTTATAGGAGTTATAGAGCTTCTAATATTGTGCGAGATACAAGTGTGTACTATAAAGTCGAGAACAAATCGAGTCATAATACATACAAGGTCAAATCCTGGACTTATACGCCTTATATATCGAGATACGAACATTAGTCCATAAGCAGTGAGATCACAGGATACATATAGCAGTTCATCTGATTCGAACATATATAAAAACAAATAGATTTATCGGTTTATATCATAATCATATTCAGAGTTACACTTGTTTGGAGGTACCCGTAGGTACTACAAAACCTATCCTTATCTGAGGTACCGAAGTAGGTACTACGAGAGCTTATACTTATATTGCAGATGCGGAGTACACATGTGCAAATATACCACTGGGTTTTTCGATATGTTTAGGGTATTTTTGTAGCGTAATTTGAATGTTTAGGCGTGAGTTAAATCTGAGAAACATAGGCTTGAGACAGGAAATTTACAAGATTTAAGGACAAATATATAAATTGTCCAAAAAGAGGACTTAAAAGTCATATTAACAAGATTGATGCCAAAATAGAGAATTTAATAAGTTATGGGATTCAGGCAATTAGAGAAAAGATGGAATAGAAATAATAATGAGTTAAAGGGGCTTAAGTGCAAAAATGAGAAAGTTAAAAGAAGTAAAAAAATGAGTTTTGGCAGCGAGAACATGGCTTACAACAAATATGAATAAGAGAAGACCAAATTTGGTCTCGAAAGAGAGAAAGGGGAACCGTAGAGAGAGGGAGAGAGAGAAGAGAAGGAGAGAAAGAAGAGGAAGAGGAAGAGAAGAAGAAGAGGAAGAAGAGGCCGTGATAAAAAATGTATGGAATTAACCTTGGTATGGATTCTATTATGGATCATATGGATTTTGTATGAGATTCTAGAAAAGTTTAGGAGTTCCCGAATCTAGGGTTTGTTAGGATTTAAATCCTAACCAAGATGTATTATGAAATTAGGGTTGGTAAAGCCATTATAGTATAAGATAGTTATAGAATCCTCTTTTAAATTTAGTTCATGGGTTAATTGAGAGTAATTGAGTTAGGGTTAGAACAAACCCTAACTAATCATCCCTTGTGGTTTGAGTATGGGTCATAACCCATAGAATGGTTTAAGGATAAATTCATGGAAAAGTTTTGAAGGAAGAAAGATAGGTAATGAAGATGAATTGAGTAAAATTGAGATTATAAAATGAATTTGGTGTGGTTTTGAGGTGTAAAGAGATAAATTATGGAGTTGAATTGGGTAGAAAAATATGGAAAAGTGTGAAAAGCCCACATTATGGGCAAATTTCGAGAACTTTGTACATGTAATTACTTACTATTTTTCCTGTTTGACATGATTTTCGTATTATTTTAGCCATAACTTTCTCATTATTATCGAGTTGAGTGATTCAAGTTTTTGGTTAAAATAGACTTCTGAAGAACCAAACATCCTCAAATAGGTACCTTAAATTCTGCCTCTAGTGGCGATAAATTCCTCCCGAGTAGGGCCATGTACAAGCATGGGTGCCCGGTTTTGATCATAGAGTAGTCGGGTTGTTTGATTGTAACCGGGGCCTCGGTGCTCCGATTTGGGTGGACTAGATTTGGAGAAACCCTTAGCACCTTAGCTTTAAAGGAGTACAAAGAACTAGTGTCAAATATGGAGACTAGGCCTTTGGAAAATGAATATTACAAGTTGTCCCTCGGGTAAAATCAAATTAGCCAAACTAGTTGACATGAAAATGTCATAGCTTTAGATTTGGATGCTTCAATTGGAATGATTCAATTTACAAATAAAGCCAGATTCATAAAGGAATAAGAATATATGAATGATGTGTGAATACATAGACATCATCTTTGTACAAGCATATAAAATGCCACTTAGCATGGAATGAGCATGAAACATGAACATGAACACGAGAATGTGATAAGTAGAACTTGTATGTGGATCTTTGGAGTTCGGTACAAGGATTAATATATAGTGGAATTTGTAAGGATCCTTGGTTTTATATAGAATATGTGTGGAGTTATAGAGTTTGTACACTGAGCTGGGTTCCTTCCCTCTTTGATTTGTGGTTTTTGGTTTGAGTATGGAAATTAAGAATTTATGTATGGTTTGTATGGATGGTTATGGGTTGAGTGAATTTGTGGACTTTATGAAATCCCTCATTAAGCTAAGATTTGAGGTGTTAGAGGTGAAATTACTTGTTAGGAGTATGGAATGGATTTTTATTTTTGTATGGAAAAGTATGGAGAGTATAAGGCATAGTATGGAATGTTTGGTATATCTTATCATCATTTACCTTAAGAGCTAGGGATAAGTACATTGAATGTTAGTTTGAAAAATACCTGAGGAGAAAATGATGTGGGTTTGTTTTTTAATCTTGTTAGAAGACCCAATTATGAGCTATTTTTCAGTTTCATGCTGATTCCTATAGTAACCCACACCTCTTGTTTGGTTGTTGAGAAAGAAAATAAATTTTGAATGGAGTTGTATCCTTATTGACATGGGGCATTCCCAATGATTTCGTAATATATTTGAGTTCTTATCACAAAGGGCGGCTATGGTTTGAGGTTTCGGTCAATTAGGTAGTTAACCGAAGACCTTGCTTGGTTGGATGGAATTGAGATTTGTTCCGAAGCAATGCCGTTTGTTTTGATATAACTTGCAAAGTGGTTTTGGAAATGAACTTGAATTATGGATTCTAAACTCACACAATCAACTCAGGAATAGATTGGAACTTTCCAAATAACCAAAAAGGCGACCTTGATTAGGTGAGGATTGAAGATCTATGTGAAAATTACCATAAACCCATTTTTGATGAATTTGGGTATAAAAGAACCCTACTTGGTAACTTGGTTGTGTTTTGGACTTGGATTGGTTGATTGTAGTCCCTGATTAAGGGAATATTTGTATTAAGAGAATATTATTAGGGTTTTAGGAGATCTTGTCAAAATTTCTTCGTTAGGACTCCGTTTTGGGTGTTCTTAGACTCTATGGAAAGCCCTTTGAGGTCGAATCCATCCATATATAGCTTGATACAATATTGAGCTTACAAGAAGTCAAAAATGACAAAAGGCAGGTGGCTCACCTTGCTCTTGCCGGTTGCCTGGGATTCTTGATTTTTCAACTTTAACTTGCAATGTGCGTAACTCGCCGTTAGGACTCCGTTTTGGGTATTCTTGGACTCTATGGAAAGCCATTGGTGCAGAATCCATCCATATATAGCTTGATACAATATTGAGCTTACA
This sequence comes from Tetrastigma voinierianum, assembly GCA_016808115.1. Taxonomy (NCBI): domain Eukaryota; kingdom Viridiplantae; phylum Streptophyta; class Magnoliopsida; order Vitales; family Vitaceae; genus Tetrastigma; species Tetrastigma voinierianum. The sequence continues at coordinate 170,914 of JAEQBH010003443.1, forward strand.
AGAAGTCAAAAATGACAAAAGACATTGGCTGCTGCTCTTCTTTGCAATTCTTCTTGAGGATTGCTAATTTTTTCTTCCGACTTGCAATGTGCATAACTCCTTCGTTAGGACTCCGTTTTGGGTGTAGACTCTATGGAAGCCATTGAGTCCTACAGAATCCATCCATATAGAGCTTGATACAATCTTGAGATTTTAATAATTCCGAAAATGACAAAAGGCAGTGGCTGCTGCTTTCTTTACTCTGATTCTTTATGAGTTGCTGATTTTAGACGCAATTTGCGTAAGCTGCCCGTTAGGACTCCGTTTTGGGTGTTCTTGAACTCTATGGAAAGCCCTTTGAGTCTAGAATCCATCCATATATAGTTGATACCATATTGAGCTTATAATACACCTGAAAATGAAAAAATACAGTAGCTGCTGCTGCGCTCTGCAGGTGCTCTGATTCTTTGATTTAACCGTGGAGCACCGATTTCATGCTTCGTCGTTGGGGTACAAGATTATGGGTATTCTTGGATTCGATGGAAGCTCATCGAGTCTAGAATCTAACCATATGCTATTTAATGGAATTTGGGTGCCCACATCTTGTCTAGAAAATTGAATTGTTGTTCGGGCATATAATCGCTTGGTTAAAGTTAGTGGAATACATGGTAGAAAGGATGTAGATATGAACAAGAAATAACAATATATGTAAGATTTGATATATGTAAAGGAGTATATGAATGAAAAATTTCCCGGGCAATATCAAAGGAAGAGTCTACGTTACGTACTCCTACGGGGAGATAGGACAATACGATAAGAGCAAGAAAAACATCTAGTATAGGAATGTATAGGTATAAGTCGTAAGATATGATAGTCCAGATGGAGAGTACATGAAGATATAAGTTAACAGATATAAGATATTCTAGTAGAGAATGATATGAATATAAGAGTATATGAAATATGAATATATGATTGTCATACATAAACGAATAGATGGAACATGATAGGAACACATGAATGAGTAAGCATACATGATAGAAATATAGAAAGTACATGAATAGCTAAATCATGATAGAAACACACATAAAGAGATATGATGCATAAATGATATAAAAGGGATATGAATAGATAAAGATATAAATATGAATATATGAATATAAGAGTGCATAGATACATTCATGATATATGATAGGATTACATATATGATACGAAGACAAAACTAAATGATGAAAAGATATGAATATACGTATTGTAAGAAATATGAGAACAATACGAAGTAGAAATATGTGAAGGTATTACGAGGACGAAATAAATAATAGTGTATATCTCATCGGCATACATGATAACAATAGTTATTCATAGATATGAGATATGTACATAAAATGTAATAAAATGGTTATGCGCCCAGAACCTGGTAGAGGGATAGATTGACTTTATGCCTATTAGGGAAAAATAAATTACGCATCTTGTCGAGTTGGCCGTTGGGTCATTCTGACGCCTTCGGGCCCTTATAGATGGCCATTGTCTCGTCTGATGATAACGGTATGCCAGACCCTTATAGATCAATTTGTCTCGCATAATGATAACGGCGCCTTGAGGGCCCTTATAGACCTTTGTTTCGCCACCCCCGGTGGAAGTCACAGTATATCAGACCCTTATAGTTTCGCTATCGCGACCCAAGGTTTATGCGGGAGCGTGAAGCATCGTAATGATTTGCATATGACATGAAAAGATATTATATGATCGAAGCATAACCTTTGCTATGTGATGATGATAAGTTCTGTAACATGAGATTATACGATCGATATGATATATAAAATGTATAAAAGGAGAATGCTTGGAATGATGAGGTGTAATATGAATCTGAGTATATAGAAAATTCAAAGTCTGATACACAAAAAGTATATGAACAAATACGATTACATGAAAGGGAAAGTAATGCTGAAAGTATAGCAGGGGCTTGATATATGAAAATAGTACATGAACGATTACGCATGAATCACGGGTATGATATGGTTAGGAGTTATGGCGTGATGCGGTCCTACCTACCTCTCTACCTACTGGAGCTCAGAGGTTCAAGCTGGCTGGACTCGAGACTCGAGAAAAAACTTCGAATCAGAGCTCTCGAGCTTGAGCTCAGCTCGTGAAGCTTGAGGCTTTCGAATCCCGAACTCGAGCGCAAAACTCGGGCTGGCTCGGAGGCTCTTCGGAACTTCGGGAGGGCCGGGCTCAGACCATTTCGAGCTCGAACTTCGGAGTCGGGCTTGAACTTCGACTCAGCTCGAACTTCGAGCTCGAACTTCGACTCAAGCAGTTTGAATTGAACCACGACTCGATATTGGACCATGTCATTTTTCAAAGCCGGTCTCTAGTTGATAATTGTTATCATAAAACAAGGAATATAGATAATGGAAACAAACTACATTGAGTCGAAAACCTGTCGAAATTAACGGTCACTTTCTGACATCATAAAACTTTAGTGTTAAAGTAGTACACATGGTATCATTCGACAAATACACTTGAAAGCATATTCTTATGATCACGACTTGAATAATCGATAGCACATGATAGGTGCTAGGTTTGAGGGCTACAAGTTGATCATGAAAATGTGATATAACCTCGAGTCAAACTAAATGCTTGATCCAACGAAAGAAAGCCCGTCAAAACATCTTCCACAAACACTACGAAAAACATAATAGTTTGTTATTAATAATAAGAAAACATCAGCATGCCCCTTGGACAAAGCCGCAGGAAGGCCGAAGGTAGTAAATTACTTTATAATAAAAAATAACTGAGCTCAGACGAAGCCACGAGAGAGTGAAGGTAGTAAATTGCCGGAGTGTAAGTTCCACTCTCATCTAAATGCAATGTTAATCGGGTGACGTGATCTTTTGAGTGATGAGTGAAGACGGACCCCGCTTCTAGTGATAGAATGCAGAGGCAACTCCACGGTAACCTCCGACGAGAAGCTTTTTCGGTAGCCGAGAGTTACCATGAAGAAGTAGCCGTAAAGCGCTCTCTAAGCGTATTTGGAAAACCTATTGGGTTATAAAATTTTTCACTTTCTATCAAATCACACCTTTAGATTTAACGAAAATTCGCGGCATAGCATTTGCTGCTTGGTGAAAGTGGCACAAATACAAATCGCTTTGTATAAAACGAAATACCACGATATTTTCCAAAATCCAACTCGATCATAAAGGGACCTCACAGTGCACTCATGAAAATATAAGATAAGGGATCAAGTAAATAAGTTTATCGCAGCTTTGTTTTCTCAAAACCATGCATGCATATTTTACAAAAGATATTTACATATACAAAATGCACCACATTTAACTTTTACTAGTTTAATTTACACCTTATCATATATATAATCTGCAAATACAGGACTAAAGGATCTGGAAAGATCTTTCGGCCCATTTTACACCTGAAAAGTACTGTTTTAAAAACGAGAAAACTATGGGCCAAAAGCGGGCTCGGTGAGTACTATAATTTCTAAATCTTCTTTGTGCAACTACATTTTGTACCTCCCGATATATCTGTGCAAATGGTTGTAAAGCATTTATGAGAAAGCGAGTTTTTATATGAAAACCATTTAAGCGATACGAAAACTATTTCTTTGTTAGAAGCTGTTTACGCTCACGAAAACTGTTACGGCAAACCTGTTGCTGAAGCGCGCCTCTTGCGATACGAAAACTGATGCAGCTGGCGGCTGATGCGAAAAGCCCCATTTCTGCTGCTTGATTTGTTTCGTTAATTAGGATTTAATATCACGAAAAAGTCTTATCTTGTAAAGCGAAATTACCCGACCAGCTGTGGCCATTTACGAAAATACCTAGAAGTGATGCCTCGGAACTACCGGAACTGGCATCATTGTGAACCTCGGAACACTACGGCTAAGATGGTCGGTGAACCGCGAGCGGGATCTATATAAGCGTAATGGAACCTCGGGACCAAAATGCTTGGTGAGGGAACCTCGGAACCAACACCTCATCGTTATGTACTAAGTCAGCGCGCTAACTATATACCTCGAATGTGTAGAGGGCGACTCACTATATAAATATATACTAGATCTAACCTGAGTGCCCAGACCAGGCGATATAGTTGATCATAATATCCCGTAACCTTGCCATGCCACTGAATCCAAATACATCGTAGGAATGGGCTATGCCATCTAGGGGTTTTGCTAAACCGGGCCAAAGCTGTTTCTTAAATACGAAATCGAACTTTCTGCTTTGAGTATAACAATTGGAATTAATAAAATGCTTTATAAATCTATATTTTCAAAACTTTTAAACTTGTAATTAAACACTTTCATTTTAGAAAATGATTTTGAGTACTCACCTTTTCTCGACTAATTTCTTTCAAATCTTGTGACGATCCACAGATTAAGTCGGATGCTCAAATCGCCTACACAGTCGTTTAATTAAATACGCGGTTGCGTTTTAACGCCAAAACATACACGGGGCTTTCAGTGACTATATCGAGCGAACCGATTCTAACAAAACTTTGCGATGCTCATTCGATATGGACATCGATTATATGATGTGAAATTGACGAATGTCCTACGCATTAAATGTCACATAAAACTATCTGTTTTAGTCGACTTTTGACTCGGGACTTTCCATAGAGTGCAAAATACGAAACATTCGAAAATTCTGTCCCAGAGCTTATCAGGCTACACTCTGAAATTTCAACCCAAACTATCAGAAATAGTCCCCAAAATTCAGCCACATTTGTCCAGAACACGGAGTTCAAAAAATTCCTAAAAATTCCTAAACTACGGTCTAAAATTTTGGGAAGTTAAAGTTCCTGACTTCATTGATCTCTAGAAAATTTTGTAATTCTGTAACCTTTAGGCTTAAAATAACAATTGAGCAAATTTTACACCTTTTTAAAGTTTGACAAAAGGCTAAGATATTGGTACACATGCGTAGCTCTCTTAGCGTAGTCAATTTGCCTTACGCTTCGACGAAAACCTAGTCAATTTTCATAAATGCGAGAAAGAATCAAAGAAAATAAAATAAAAATCGCCTCACGCCCTCTGCCTCTCCCGTCCGATACTTTCCCATTTGATATTTTATTCTTTTTATTTTCGTTTTCCTTTTTTTTTTCTTTTTTTAATTATTATTATTATTATTTAGATAAATAATTTCAATACCTCCATTCAGATCCATTTTTGTCTCGAAAAATTTTATTTTATCACAATTGAACAATGCTTTAAATATTTACCATTTTGATTTTTACTGCAGATCGTTTTTCGGGTTCCAGCCTGGCTTCGTCGCTGAAATTCGTAAAATATTAGACTATCTCGGAGATTTAGCAGGCTTTCTGGGTTACTATGTTCGTGAGACCGAACTTAACGGTGCCAGTCGTTCGTCGTCGAGATCTATGAGAATTTTCGAACAGCAGGCTGGCGCGGAAGACGTTGTTGTGTTATTATCGTTTTTAAAATTCCATGAAATTGGAATTTCGTGCACTTTCGTAAGAATTGCAAAAAGTCATACGATTAACAAAAGCTTTATAATTTCACCGTTAAACGATTTTCAAAAAATTCTATTATGGCACTAAAATAATTAAAGGAAAGCTGTAGATGCAGCGTCTGGTTACACATAAGTACACCCTCTCGAGACAGGGTGTTACAAATCCTCCTCACCTTAAGAACATTTAGATCCTCGAAATGAACAAAACTAATAAGAGGATACCTTAGTCTAAAAACAGGCGGGGATATTGGTACAGCAGCGTGGCGCCAGGCTCTAGTGATATGGCCTTTTGGTCCCGCTGATTCCCACAGCCAAAACTTTTGACTAGCGGAATGACATGTCGCAAAATGCTTCACGATCTACTATACATTGGTACGCTCGTATAGGTCAATTATCGGCGCTGGATTCCTCTTGGCGTCTGCAGTCACGTAGGATCTTTTTTAAAGATGCTGCGGAGCATGGATAATGAAGCATTATAAACTGTGGAAACTGGAGAAGGTCTAATCATGTACTCTTTGGTCACACTGCAGCGATGTCTCATATGGCCACATGTATACGGGCCTCGGCTTTCACGCGTCTTTAAATCTGAGGACACCTTTCGAGGAAACTTTGAGAAGACCACATGCCACCTTAAATCTCTAGATCCCTACGGCGTTTGTCGCATAACTTTACATGCATCCTTTGGCTATCTTGGTACATCACGGACAATCTGGATCTTATCTACAAGGTAATGCACGTACTAACTCTGGGCACATCCGGTCTCCTCTCTCCTACTTCATCCAAGCATACGGGTCACGACACTTGGCCCATTCTGATGCTTGAATGGAGTCATGCCTATGTTGGATTGATAACTGTTGTTGTAAAGGCCCGAGCTCATCGAGGATAAATGCGTATCCCGACTTCCCTTAAACTACATCACGCGTACTCCTAGGCATATCCTCACAGCGTCTGAATAGTTCTCTCGATGACCATCGGTCACGAGAGGATGGAAAGCCGGTGCTAAAAAGTGCAATCCAGTCCCCGTAGCATCTATGCTTTGGACCAAAATACGGATGTGAATCTGGGGTCTCGGCACGAGGTATGTTAGAGGAGCACCATGTAATCTATCTCCCTCGCGTATAATTGGAGCTGACTTGTCCAAGCGGGTCATCATTATATTCGGGAGAAAATGCGTGGGAGTTTCGTTAGTCACATCCACTTATCCACCCATATGGCATCGTGTTGTCTCAGGAGTTCGCCGGAAGCAGATAACAAAATCCATGAAGTAATCTTATCCCACTTCCATACAGGGAATCGGAAGGTGTTGTATCTTTCACTGCGAACCACGGTGCTTACGCGCTCCTGGCGACGGGTTAGGCATCACGGATCTGAATCTGCGATTTCCTTTTCATGCCCTTCCACCAATGATGCTCCCTCGAGGAGTATGATACATCTTGGTCTTCTGAGGTGCATGACATATCTTGAAAAGTGAGCCTCTTCCATGATTTCCCTTTTTAGTTCACCTATTTAGTCTGTATGATCATTTCCTCTAGCTAATGTCTGTAATCGTCTACAATGGAACTCCCAGTTTCCTACCACCCTCGATCTACGCGCCCTCGGCCAATCATGCGAGAGAGCTGGCACGTGACCCTTGATGATCCAGCAGAAGACCGAACATAAAATGATGCGACGGTGTCCACTGTATCATTTACTGCGTTGAACTCCGAAGATCCTGACTACATCAGCGATGGGAGATATCATCTGCCCGGATAAGCATAGGAACCCTCGGTTTAGGCTTAAGGCATCGGCCTTACATTGGCCTTCCGGATGGTATACATTGTGCCGATCATAATCCTTAATCGACTCAAACCACCGTGGCCGCCTCGAGTTAAGCTCTTTCACGAGGTAAAGATATATTACGAGGGAGCTCTTATGATCGGGTGAATATCGACAAGGAACAGGTATAAGATAATGTCTCCAGGATCTTTGGAAGCGGCAGGCTGCTTCTTGCCAGTTCGTCGTAGGTCGGGTGGATTAAGCTTCGTGCTTCACTTTAAGCGACCCGGAAGCATAAGCTATCACTCTGCCATCACGCATCAACACACCACAACCGCATGCGGAGGCATCACTATATACCACATAGCAGGCCTTTCTGACGGTAGTGCTAATCTTTGAATTTGTCGTCAATCTCTTTGTCTCGGCTCCCTCAAAACTATCTTTGGCGAATTATCGACCACTCGAATTTACGATCCTTTTCAATAGATTGGTGTGAGGTTGCTATCTTGAAAATCCCTCAACAAATTTCTGTAATAACACGATCAAGGAAGCTGCGAAGACAGAAGGAAACAATTTGTGGGCGGCTTCAGTTCACTATAACTTCAATCTTACGAGGATCCACACTATTACCTTATGCTAGAAATGACATGACCAAAGCTCTTTGTCCGACGAAAGCGCCTTACTAAACTTAGCGTATAATGACGCTCTCTAAGATACGCAATCACGCATCGCGGATGCCTGCGTGTTCCTGCGGGTACTGAGTGTTTCCCTATAGAATGTCATCAATGAATCGATCATGAAGCTTATCTAATTCTGATTGAATACCTGTTCATCGAATCCGAGGCAGCGGTGGGGCATTAGTCAATCAGAGATAGCATCGGCAGGAACCTTCGTGGGAATGGAGTATCTCGTCCCGAGAGGAGATGGGGTCTTTAGAAACATCATTCTCTCGGGGACCCTCGATGGTAGCTGACCTTGGAGTCGATCTTAGAACTATACTGAGATCCATGCGATTGAGGTGATCGCTGCATATCTGAGGAGCGGATGCGATTAAGTATTGTCGCCAGGTGTTTATGCATAGTGCCACCGCGACCATAAAAGCTTCCGTCTTTCTTCTTTCTGAGAGAAGGCTGGGCTCCCACGGTGTGTGAGGTACTAGGTCGGATGAAGCCTTTGTATGATTCCTCCGATTGTCGCGTGATTCTTTCGACTCTGGCACGGCTTCATTCTATGGAGGAATGGATATTGGCTCGATTCTTGGAGGCCAGTTCGATAGCGAACTCGATTTTCCTCTATCCAGGGGTAAACTGAAATATCATGCGGAAAGACATTTGGGAACTCTTTGGTATGGGGATGTCTTTGGTAGTGTCCCTCTTGTCTCCTAGCATCATTACACAAATGCCCAGTATACCAGCGACCTTTAGAAGCATTTTTCGAGGCGGTCATGGCCTTAATGAGACTAGGGGTGATCTCTCTTCGATTCCACAGAAATATCACCTTTGATTTCCTCTGGCGAACGATCTTACTTCTTTCTTATAACTTGATCATAAGGTGGCTCATGTGGATAACAGTCATTTTGAATTATATCAAAATCATGGATACTAGCACTATGAGTCTCATTTGAAAATCCATGTTACGGATCACGCAATACGCTGCACCGGAACTATCCTTTCGGATATCATAGTATCATTAGGTATGGAAACCACCCATCCCGACCTCATAATTTGGGACTCTATCGGTGCCTCTCGGTGAATGAAGATGCGAAATAAATGAATATGAGTGGCTCTGGGTCCGCAAATACATATATCATGATCGTAAGCGGAAATCATATGCCGATAATCCGCGTGCGGTGATGCATCTCGCCTCTGGCATGTGGCCGTAAATACCCCGAGCACGAGGTCAAGTACCGCTCTACGAATACGGCTAATCGGGAGTCTTTGCCTCGCCTCTTGCACCCCTGCGACCCTCTACCAGTCTTATCTTTGCCACCTGCTGAACCACCCTACCGGCGTGCCGGGCTCTTGGTGCACAGGGGTGAATGCTCTTTTGTACCTACCTCGGGAATCTCTGTGATTCACTACGTAGACGATCTCGGATAAAGTGACCTTCTTGCCCGAAATGGAAACATCCTGTCATATTCATCCTGCACTCTCAGAGATGCCTCCTCTGACATGTAGGGCACAATGGAGAGAATGATCTGAAGATCTACCACCTCTGTGAAATTTGGTGATCGAGACGGATCATGATTTGGAAATGTTGCTCCTCGATCTGAGCCTCTCTGCATTTGGTCGATTTCTTTCCTTTCTTTCTGCATTTGTGGTGCTGGTGACTAATAGGGAGCACCTCTCTTCTTTGTCACGAGCGCCCTGAAGTTAGAACTAAGCATCCTTTCACCCTTGAGTGCGACCTCGAACTTTTCATAAAATTACTACTTGCTTTGCTTTGTTGTATCTAGTAAACAGGAAACGTGTCTCTGCTAGTGCCGAGCTGAAGGATCTCATGTCACGTCACACTTTTCAGGAAATTATGGTGGAAATACCTCGTGTCTCGTCACCATATAATGGCTAGACGTATTAACCCTATCTAACCATAAGTACCACTGCCTCTGGGCGCCAATACCATCATCAGTTTAACCCCTATTAATTTTGGAAACACTTTTGTTACATCATGCCCCTCTGCTCTTACGAAGACTCGGAGTGTCGAAGCGAACAGGCTGGCTGTAACTATCTGTATAGCTTTGATCCGTCGTGAATTACCCCACGCCCCTTGGAGTGCATGACCCTCGATGGAAGGGTTCTATTGAGAGTGATTCATTAGACATCTTGGAATCTAGGGGTGTGCTTTCGACATGTATCTCTCCCAGTGGTGCCTCAGTTGCGGAGATCCACAAGATCGACCTTTACGACCTCGTCTACGGACATAATGTTATGAATTTCAAGAAGTTAAAGATTCAGGTGACACTTTTCAATATTTGTTAACATACGAGATTAGCAAAAACAATGTGGAGTTGCGATAAGGAAAATCATTATAAAAACAATTGTATAGAAATCTGCGGAAAATCTCTTTGTAACAGGCGAACTATACTTTAAAGCGCTACGATACGAGTTATTGAGGACCCACGGAAGTAGAAATCTGTAGGCTTCAGCTCGATAACCTCCGACCCGAGCTTATATCATTTGTGATTACCATGAAGCTAAGTAACAGTAAGCGCTCCCAATTGTATTTGGAAGCGTGGAGTTATAAAATTTTCACTTTATCGAATCCCACTGCACTAGATTTTAACGAAAATTCGACGCATACTTGGTAGCGGTGGTCAATTTGAATCTGAAAATCGCTGTATAAAACAAAATACTCGATATTTTCCAAAATCCATTCTGATCATAAAGGGACCTTAAGAATTCCTCATCAAAATATAAGATAAGGATCGTGTCGAATATAAGTTTATCGCTGACTGTTTTCTCGAAACCATGCATGCATATTTTACAGATATTTACATATACAAAAATACCACATTTAACTTTTACTAGTTTTAATTTACACCTTATCTTATATATAATCACAACAATACGTCTAGGACTAAGGATCACGGAAAGATCTTTTAGGCTTCAGCACACACTTTTAGAAAATTATTTTAAGCAGAGAAAAACTATAGGCAAGCAGACTCGATCAGTCTTATATTTCTAAATCTTTTAGCTGTCTGGCGGTTGTACCTCCGATATGAAAATGCATGCGAAATGGTTGTAAGCTTGTTTATGAAAGCGAGTTTTTGCTATGAAAACCATTTAAAGAAAGCGTGAAAACTATTCTAACACATTGAAGCATTTACACTGCAGCGTGCGAAAACTAATTACCAACTGCTTTATTGTTTACGCTGTTTTAGCTGATACGAAAACTAATTCACAACTATGGCGTGCGAAAACTATTTCTACTGGCAGCTACATTTTGATGGTGGTTAATATCACGAAAGTGCTATACTTGTAAAACAAGTACCAACCCGCGTGGCCCATTTAAAGTAATACACAGAAGTGATGCCTCGGGACCTCGGAACTTTGGCATCGGTAGTGAGTGTCTCGGAACACTACCGGCTAAGATGGTCCCGGTGAACACGGCGGGATCTATATAGCATAATGGAACCTCGGGACGAAAATGCTCGGTGAGGAACACCAGGAGCTTAACACCCTCTATGTACTAAGTCAGTAGCTAACTATATACCTCGAATGTCTTTTGAAGGCGACTCATTTATATAAATATATCACTAGATCCCAACCACGAATTGCGACCGGGCAATATAGTTAGTCGTAATATCTATAGCCTGCCATACACGATCCGAAATACATCGGCCAGGAAGCGAGCTATGCCCATCTAGGGGTTTTGCTAAACAGGGCCATTTGTTTCTTAAATACGAAATCGAACTTTCTGGCCGAGTATAACAATTGTTGGGAGGTAATAAAATGCTTGCAAATCCTATATTTTCAAAGCACTTTACAAACTTGTAATTTAAACACTTTCATTTTAGAAAATGATTTTGAGTACTCACCTTTTTCTCGACTAATTTCTTTCAAATATTGTCAAGCACTCTAGATTCTCGTCGGATGCTCAAATCGCCTACACAATTCATACAAATTACGAAAATGCCCTCAGTTTAACGTTTTAACCATAAAGCATGCACGAACACTGAGAAGTGGCCTCTATCGAGCAGACCCCGATTCTAACAAAACTTTACGTGCTAGTCCCATTCGATATGGACATCGATTATATGATGTGAAATTGACCAAAATGTCCCTACACATTAAATGTCCTATAAAAACTATCTGTTTTAGTCAACTTTTGACTCAAGGGACTTTCCATAGAGTCTAAATACTACGGCTGTTCTGAGAAAGTGTCAGACTTGTCGAGCTACTCACGAAATTTCAACCCAAAGCTGTCAGAAAATAGTCCCAAGGAAATTATTACATTTGTCAGAACACGAGTTCAAAATTCCTAAAAATTCTGGCTTCGGTCTAAAATTTTGGGGACTAAAGTTCCTGACCTTTTTAAACCCTCCCAAAAGAAAATTTCAAGCCATTACATAACGCTAGGCTTGAAATAACACAATTAAGAGCAAATTTTCTACCTTTTTAAAAGTTTGACAAAAGGCTAAGATATTGGTACTATCGCGTGAAAGCTCTCTTCGCGTAGTCAATTTTTTGCCTTACAACAAAAGCCAATCCTACGATCCAATTTTTCGTAAATCGAAAGGGTAAAGAAAAATAAAATAAAAATCACCACTCACATACTCTCTGCCTCTCCCGTCCGTGCACTTTCCCATTTGATATTTTATTCTTTTTTTTATTTTCGTTTTTCTTTTTTCTTTTCTTTAATTATTATTATTATTATTTAGATAAATAATTTCTATTACCTCATTCAGATCCATTTTTTGTCTCGAAAAATTTTATTTAGCCCTAATTGAATATTCTTTAAATATTTGCCATTTTGAGATTTTTCTAAGATCCGTTTTGAGTTTCACTCTAAACTAAATGCACAGAAATTAGTAAATATTCAGACTATCACCGATTTGCTTGAGAAACTCTGCAGGTTACTAGATTTCGTGAGACGAACTATGGCTGGCGCAGTCCGTTTAAAATCATCCGAGATCTAGGGAATTTCGAGACCTCCGCGAGTATTTTTAGTATTTATTATTATTATTATCCTTTTAAAATTCATAATTGGAATTTCACCCATCCACTTTCCTTAATTGCAAAGTGCCACAATTCTTTGAAAACTTTATAATTTCACCCATAAACCAATTTTCAAAAGATTACATTATGGCTATTAAAAATAATTAAGGAAACGCTTAGAATCTTGTCTGATTCTGTGTCACCGTCTGTACTGCAGGGCGGGAGTGTTCTGATGAGCTTTATTAGTGGTAGGTGCAAGTAAGAAAAGGTAATCAATACTCCGCAAAGTGACTACAAAAAATGAGTACTCTGTAAAATGAAGAGAAGCATACCCTTTCTAGGGATATGAATCCATGTTTGTCCTTCTTCGTTCTTGCATCTTGGCTGGTTGTTTGAATGCTCCTGATGTATGAATTTCAAACTACCTGATTCAAGAGAAAATGCAGTCTAAACAATTTACCAAATGTTCGTTTTAGATGGTTAAAAATACGAGGTTGTGGAGCATTTAATCAACTTCATATACAAAAACAAAGCATATATTTTTCGTAGGAACAGAAAGGAGCATTAGTGTACGTATGGATGCATTACAGATTGTTTTCCATAAGAGTATTTTAAAAATGATAAATTGTATAACATTAAAACATAGGGAATCATAACGTATAATCTTGTACAACCTTGGCTAAAGGTTAAAACGATTTTAGAGTAACCGGTAAAACAAACAAAATATCGAACAAGATGGGGTTGTTTAGATGCATAAAATTCCTACTACCTCTAGCTTATCGAAACGTCATATAAACTAGTCACGGGAAGAGAGAAATAACGACAACAACCACGGTTTTGATTAGGAAATCAAAGGAATAGGGATTGAAACTTAGCACAACAAAATCCATAACCCTAGAGCAAATGTCCTTGAGAGCCCATGAGCCATTTTTTTTTCTATGCATTTTTCGGTAATGAGTCTAATAATGAGACAATCACAAATTAAAGAAATTGTAGATTTGAAATTATAACAGCGGCATTTGATCTGAAGAAGAGCAGAGAGAGGGCACTTACGAGAAGAGGAGGAGACCGTGAGAATGAAGGATTAGGGTTTTTCTCTTGGAAAGGCCTTAGAGCAACTCCATTTGGTGGGTTTTACGAAGAACCAAAGCGGTGCAAAATCTGGAGTAGGAAGACGAAAGTAAGAGAAGAATGCGATCTATGTGTCTCTCTCGATCAGGAACTCTCGAAGAGAAGCCAGGATTTCTTAAACGGCCAGAGCTCTTCGGGCACTTAGCGGAAAATGTAAAGATAAACAAAAAGCAAGAGAAAATCATGGAAGTCGATAAATGGCGTTCACACACACAACATTTGAAGTATACATGATACTTGTGAGGGAGAGAAGGGAGTTCTTGGGCGAGTTCATAGTGGTGAGAAGCTAAGGGTTTCTCAGGCTACGGAAGGGGAGGGAGTGTGGGCAAGGAAAAAGAAACAAACCTTCGTGAATTTTGGATTTTTAGAAGCTGAATTAGGATACTTTTTTTTTGTAAATAAACTTCATTCTTGAGGTTAAGCCGAATGGGATGAAAGACTAGGCCCATTACCAAGCCCAATTTGATTGGGCGTGAGAAAACCTCAACTAAAATTATTAATTAAATATTTATATTTATATTTATTGATTTAATTAAATATTCATGGCCATTTTATTTTTAATTGAATTTTTTTATTTTTATTTTAAATTTTAATTAAATATTTATTCATATTTTAAATCAAATTTATAGTGTATGGTATGGAGTGATATATAAATGAATGAAAGTACGTGATATAATTATTAAAGAAGAAAAGGGTAAAATTGGAATAGATTTAGGATATATAAAACTTTAGATGCTCCAGCTGGAGATACTGCAACTAAAACTGCTTCAAATCTCAAAAATGATCCCAGCAGATCGAAACGAGGGTCGGTTTTCTTGAGCTGGAGAAAAGCGAGGCTGATTATATGGTCGAAAAATGGGTATTGGATGTGAAGAGAGAAGAGGATGAGTGAGGAAGAGGGTTGGGGAAGAAAGGGGATCAAACTGACTTTTTTTTAAAATTAAAAATTTTAAGTACCAATTTGATAATAATATATCACAAAAAGAAGAGAAAAATACTTTAAAATTATTTTATTTCTTTCCCAGCATAGGTAGTGATATATATCTGTTTATAAGCCACCAAAAATTTATGATTTTTTAAGAATACAAAATAAAGATAAATTTATCATATTCTCTTAAATCTTTTTTTAATAAAATTAATTAATTTTAAAATAAATATATTTATAACTAAATAAATAATGAAAATTGATAATTTTTAAGAATGGCCCACAAAATAGAGATATATTATTTATGACATCCTAAAGTAAAGATATCAAATTTTAAAAAGAGAAACTTTTTTAAAATTTTATATACAAAATGTGTCGAGAGTTTCTCGCGAGCTTTTAGTCGGGTTACAGTTGCTTTCGACTCGACTTCGTTAACATTTCGGTCGAGGCTCAGGCTCGTTTCGGAATTTCCCTTTCGAGGTCGGTTTTGACGAGTTTTGACCCGGTCGAGGTTAAATTGGCTCGCACGAGTTGTATCGATCTCATTAGCACCCACAATAACCTTGAGTACATGATCTTGATTACATGAAAATAGAACATAACATTGATATAGTATATAACCATAGAAGTAATATATGTATCACGAATATGGCATACCGCAAGAATAGGATATGTAATGAACCATTAGAAGAGAATAGATCAAATGATAAATCTTAGAATAAGAAATAAATGATATGAAAGGTTATATGTCGACGTCACATGATAGAAGTGTCGTTATATGAAAATGATAAGATAAGTGTATTTGTTGAAGCGATCACGCAGTTATTAGTCGTCCATGTATATGTTCCACTAAGGCGTAAAAAGCAGCCGGTTTTGTCAGGTGTAGGTACGAAACCGAGAGACGGGGATAGAGGGGCGGGGCGTCCACATGCGGCGGAGCGGGCCCGGCTGAGAGATAGGTGGCTCGCCGTGTTTTAGCCCCAGCGATACGTATTTTTTGAATATGTATAAACTTTGTTTATATTGAGAAGTAATGGGACTCGGTGTATAGAACATGAATACCACTATGGTGGTATGTATAATGTATATGTAAAAGAATTTTTGTTATTACAGAAATTGTGCATATGAATGAGAAAGTGCAGTGTCGGCTCACGAGAAGAAAGGTTGAAGAGTCGATCAGAAGTGTGACACCCTCACTTAACACCCCATCGGGTCTTGAGGGTTGGGGGCGTCACGGAGTGCCGTAGGTACTCTGAGAACTTATATTTATATTACCGATGCGGTACCCATGGGTACTCTGGAGCTTATGCTTATATTGCCGATCACGGAAGTGCGGTGGAATTAACGCAAAACTTACTCTTATATTCTGCAGATACGGAAGTACGTGGGTACTACACGGAGATTTTACTTGTATAAAAGTACGTAGGTACTACATAACGGATCTGAGAGTGCCGAGTAGATACATTCGGGATATTTACCATATTCATTTATTTATTAACATTAACATTAGTCTTTGTCGTATAAGCATTTGTTGCCAGGACAGATCATAAAATGAGTGGGACGCGGCACAATGGGTAACTCGAGTGCAATCTGATCTTGAGATGCAGAGTAGCTCGCGGGAGTCTTGAAGCATTGAGCTGGGAATATGTAACACTTGCTCCCAGTGTCTGGGTGCGAACGGGAATGCGTAAGCACTAATCGGAGGCCGCGAAGTACTAAATGGGAATTAATATTGTAGTATTGAATCTTGAAGTCTTGAACAGGGAGTGCCCATGCCTTGTCGGAGATCTTAGAAATTACTAAGCGGAGCGTGCACGCCGCGTGCGGGGTGTCGTGGCACTAGCGAGGATCTTAGAAACTAGCGATCATAACGTCCACTCATTCATTCTTCGGTCCTAGGTAATTATAGTATTATATGCCTTTGAACTCATAGCTTTATCTTTATCACATTCGTATCCATGACACCTTGTGCTTTTCATGTTCATGTTCATGTTTCAGTTCGTCTTCAGGTTTCATATCATATTCATGTTTCATGCCTATTCCATATGACATTTCAGATACTTATACGGTATGATACCTATGTATTCACACCTCATTCATGTATTCTTGTTCCTTTATAACTCTACTTTACTTAGAAATTGGAATCATTCGGTGGAATGTGCTTCAAGAGATTATAGCATTTTTTATGCCAAACTAGTACATTCTGATATTTTACTAGGGACGGAGTTTGTAATACTCATTTCCAGGAGGCTTAACTTCATACTAACCTGGTTCTTTGTATTAATTTGAAGCTAAGGTGCTAAAAGGGTTCATCTCAATGGAATCACCAATCGTGAACTGGCTTCGAGTTATGTCCTAAACAACTTGGGACTACTCTATAATCAAAAGCTGACGAGAAATTTTTTCTTGAACATAGCCCCTTTTTGAGTGAATTTTGGGCCAGAGTGAGTCGAAGGTAGCTATTTCGAGGTGTTTTATTCTCCTTGGTATATTTTAACCGACCATTTTAAATCACTCGAATCGGATAAGAAATGAGCAAAAAGTTATGGCCAAAATCTGAATGCTGGTCAAAGCGAAACATAACACTTATGAGTGCAGGGTACCGCTACATTTACGTCTGATCACCTTCGAAATTGCCCAGAATGTGTGTTTTTCTTCCCTTTTTCCATATATTGCTACCCAAACCAACTCAATAATCAATATACACCTCAAAACCCCTTCATATTCATCTTGTAATCTCTATTATACTCAATTCATCTTTCAATACTTGTCTTTCTTCAAAAACCTTTCATGAATTACTCCCAAAACTACTCTAATATGGGTCATAACCCATACACAAACCAAACACAAGGATTAGTTAGAGTTTATTTCTATGAAACTCCATTACTTTACTTGATTAATTCATGAATCCAACCTCAAATAAGGATTCCCATGATTATATTAACCAAGCTAGAGTTTTTCAACTCAATTTCATTTCAAACCTAGAGTTAGGATCCAATTCTGGCTTTAAACCCACTATGATTTGGAACTCATAAAATTCCCTAGAATTCCATACAAAACCATAAGATCCTTGCTTTCCATGTAAAATCCATACCAAAAATCATAGGAATTCATACCTTTTTGGCTCCTTCCTCTTCTTCCTCTTCTTCTTCTTCCTCTTCTTTTGGCCTTCACCGTTTTTCTCTCTTTGGAGACCCCAAAATATGAGATATTTTGATTCCCCCTTTAAGGCCATGTTTGGCCAAGTCAAATAAAACCCATTTTTGGGTTAAGTCTCTATAATTAGTATTTGTCTCAACTTTTGTATTTTTCTGGTAACATATTATTTCAGCTTTGGTATACAATCTTATCACTTCATGTCTTTTAGGCCCCTTTTACAAATTACAAATTGTCCTTAAGTATTAATAAATTTCGGGTTTCTGATTTGCATTTTCCCATTTAATTTACGAAAAATTCAATTTATGCCTCTGAAATACCTAAACAAGTCAAAAGCTACTAGAAGGTACGATTTGAAGGTGTTACAACATCAATTTTCTAAGCGTGTCGGACTTTATTTTGATAAGTTGGGCATCGACCATGGGTAGGATAGGGACATGCTCTAAGCGCCATCGGACTTTAGGAAATTAAAATTTGCGATGAATATCTGATTTGAGAGTGAATCATCTTTTTATTGATAGTACATTTTCAGTTCGCGACTTTCTCAATCGGAAGTGCTTAAATTGGTCATTATCTATTTGTGAGCGTTGACATGACTTTGCAACTCCTTTATCTTTCTTCTTGACCATTTTTTTTTCTCTCCATTTTGACACCAATGGAGGAATTGATCTTTTGGTGATTGGATCACTAGGTTGCATGATGTTGCGACTCCCCGGATGAATCAAATGTGGAATAGAGGATCGGCCCAAGGCTCCGGAGACGAGAACCTTTGGATAGCCAGATTTAGGCAACTTTTTCCAATTTCCAGACGGCATGATTATTGTTACTAATTTGTTCGTCGATCTCGAAGACATCAATTACACGGTATGAGCACAACGAGAGCCATCGGAGACGGTGTGTACGCAATAACGACCCGTACCAAATAATACAAGTTTTTAACCGCGTTTGACGAGTTTGACTAGAAGTTTGATGACAATTAGTAGATGGGCCCAAGTTGACTTTTTCAAGGATGAATAATTTTGGGTTGACTAAGACACCATTTCGTAGACCTCGTCGATACGAGTTCATAGATGGGTTGAACGTCAAAATCCAACTTACGGATAAAAAGTTATGACCCTGGAAAATTCAAACAACAGTATTTTATCAATGTCGAGGTCTGATTTTTACGAAAAAGACTACTGAGCTCTATATAAACCTAGTTTTACATGCCAAATGAACCCTAGCCCCAAAACACTCATTTTTCGGCTCAAAACCCTAGAAAAATTCCCAGACGTGGACCGGCGGGTCGTTTCGACCACGTTCAAGGCCAATCGGGTTTTGGCGAGTAGGAGAGGTTTCCAGCCACCTTCTTCATACCGCAGCGCCACCAGGGTAGGAGCGCCACCACGAGGCGACCTTGGCGGGTGAAATTTCCGCGGCCCGGCCCGCGCCAGACCAGGCCGGATTAGGCCGTGACGCGGCGGCCATACGGTGGGTCGGCAGTTTCTTCGTTTTTCGGCCATTCGGGCCAACCCATTACCCACACTTCCCCTATTTTTACCCTCTGAACTCATTCGAGTAGTCCTTTTTCGCGATTTCTCATAGTTTGAAGATCACGGCGAAGGAAGTTTAGTAAACCCGGTTGGATCACGTTTTCGACCACCATCGAACTTTTGAACCAAGGTAAGAATGCTGCTTGTGTTCCTTGTCTCTTGGGCTTCCGGATTGGTATAAAGTTTGTAAATTTTTTGGACGTCGTTTGGATTTAATTTTCATTTTGCGTCATTCACGAGTAGTGCAAGAAAGGGTTTTAGGCGAAATTAGGCACAAATTGGTCAAATTAGGAAAAAATTGAAGATGGATTAGTGAAATTGGATATTTTTATGATTTATTGGAGGGTTCAATTTCGAAAAATTAGCCTCCGGGTAAAAAGCCCCAATTTTGAATGCCCCAGGAGTGCGTAGGTATTTGTATAGAATTGGACGTGTGAGGTCGATCTAGACCAGTTTCATAGTTCTAAAAATTATTCTAAGACATTTGGGGCATCCCAATGTCTTTGGTTAAGTTATTGGAGCCTAAATGATATTTTTATTATATTACAAGCACTCACGTTGAGCTTGGAGACGATCCTACAGGGGAGTACGATTGAGCATCTGTAGTCTGTGAGTGGTCTATATGTTTTAAATGCTTTGGGGTATTATTATGATATATAATTGTGGTTAATTATTTTATATATATATATATATATATATATTATTTATATATATATATATATATATATACTGCCTATATATATATATATATTATTTGATCGAATGGTTTGGTTATGCCTTAAATATAATTATCTGTTTTTATATAAACAAGTTATCATTTCATGTAATTTTGTCAATATTTTAAATATTTGGAAATTTTCTTGGAGTTCATGGATAAATTTGTGGTATTTAAATATTTTGAATGCACGTGGATTGAGGTTTAAACCACTTTTTGAAAAAATTATTGATTAAGAAATGGATTTTGAGATTTTTATGATTTTAAGCATGTTAAATATTTTTAAGTTTTATGTGCTTAAAATTGGTTATGAATGAATATTTTCATTGTGGTATTTCTCGATTTCGGCATGAATTGATGAATTGAAATTCATCAATATATTTGATTGAGTTGTTGAATTAAATTTATAAATTCTTAATTTATAATACAGTATCGTTGGAAAAGTATATGTGAGTAAGGATACTGTGTTGGTTGTTATAAATTGATGTACCATATAATACTAGAGTTCAATTCAGTATTTATATTACGATGCCTTTGTAGGTTTTGCCACGGTGTCGTGAGTTCCCAGTTTCGCTCCCGACCCGGTTATATCTTATTTCCACGATCGTGGTCGGGTTTTACCACGGTTCTGTCGCATTGCCATTATTCTGGCATTTTCACGATGTTGAGGGTCGTGAGGTGGGTAGCATCTACCGCGTTTATGATGGGTATATGGTATGGTACATTGTTTTGGTTTCGAGGTAGTATAACCCGTTTGATATTTATGAATTATTGTATTTTCATGATTATTTTCACGACATGATGTTTATATATTTTATGCTCAAATTTTATGTTGTGAATAAATTCGGGTTATAATTTTCTTAATAATAATTTCGGATTAAATTTTGGCTTGAAATTTCATATTGTTGATTTGGGTATAAGTTTGGGTTTGTGAAATGATTTTAAATGGGAACCTTGCGAAAAGAGTGGACGTGGTCTTAAGAGAGGAATTTTCAAAAATAAAAAGCATTATTTTCTTATAAATTATGTCGCTCAGCTGAGATTTATTATTTCACGTTTTATTGTTTTAAATCTGTTCCTAGGTCAGGCGGAGTTCGTAGAGACACACCTCGGCGCGACTTCTACATCACTGCTACCATGACAATTTGCGGTATTCTATCTTATCTATCTGCCTTTTTATTTTATTGGACTTATGTATTTTCATTTGTACCCTAAATTCGCGAAACACTCTTAGAATGCTCACGATCTTAGAATTGAACTCATATGAGTGTATTATATGTGTTTGTGGACCTGACCTACAGATAAGATAGGTCGGTTATGGATTGAATTTATTTGTGGATCTTTTTATATATTTGAGGAATTGTATATTAATTCATGTGTTTACTTTCTTTCTTAAAGTGGGGTTCCATTGGATATTCCACGAGTTATGCGGTGGGACTTCGCTAGAAGCAGACTCACCGGGAATCCTAGAAGGAGTATGCGGGTTCCAGATCTGTCGGCTTAATTATCGAGCTCACAGGTTTCTAAATCCCTTGGGGTTATACATTGTTGTGCAACTCATCCAGTGTTTTGTATACCTTCTTAACCTTATCCTTGAAATTGATTATGTTTCATTTATTCTTGGAAATAGTTCTTCTTCCTAATGGCGCACAGAGGTAGACGTAGGTCCCAGCAGGCTTCGGTGGAAAGTTCAGATGCACCTACTTATGAGGAGAATCTTGTCGAGCGCCTGGCTCGATCACTCGAGAGGAGTGGGTTTACTGGTGTTCCTGTTGACGGGCTCGTAGACTTGGGTGATGGGTTTTGATAGCTCCGGATCCCATGGTGGCTTTATCTTGGCTAGATGACATAGAGAAGATTTGGACCCGAAGATGTACGATGTCCAGGATGAGGATAAGTCGGGATAATTTGGTTTTTACGCTGGGGGTAGTGCAGGAAGTGGTGGGCGTGAGAGGGTAGGAGGCGGCACACTTGGGCACGGTTCGAGACTACTTTTCACCGAGTTTGCCCAGGCCTTTATTTGAGACCTTCAGAGGCTAGAGTTTGAGACTCTCACTCGGGGTAGCATAGCGGGTTTAGTACGAGGCGTAGGTTCGAGCTATAGGATTTAATGATTTGGTTGCGGATGAAGTCATCAAGAATAGGAGGTTTCTCGATGGATTGAGTAAGCCGATAGCTTTGAGCCTCTCAGGTTCCGATCATCCCACGTATCAGTCGATGAGAGACGTTGCTCTAGAGGTGGAGAGACAGACCACTGATCACGCGGACCGGCGTCGGTGATCTGTATGATGGATTGTCTTCGGGGAGCCCCAGTCAGGGATCATCTAAGAGGGGTAGTTTCAGCTTTGGATCTTCGGGCAGCAGAGGATCCAGTGGGGACAGACGTGGTGCCAGCGGTAGTAGGTTTCAGAGAGGTGGACATACACATGGTTCTGGATTTCGATCAGTGAGTAGTGGTAGTAGCCATTTTCAGAGATCTACAGGTCGAGGCGGTTTCCGTTCAACTTGTGGCGTTTGCGGCAAGATTCATGATGGACCATGCCAGTGGGATAATGTATGCTTTCAGTGCGGGCATACATGACATTTTAGGAGGGACTGTCCCTATCGAGGATCCAGCCAGACTAGAGTCTCGGGGTTAGGTACTCAGTTCCAGCGGGCTAGTGGGCATGGAGGACTGGATACACAGACAGGGCGGACCTCGGGTGGTTCCTTAAGCACGGGACAACAGTTTGCACCGGTAGTTAGAGCGGGAGGCCCGAGAGAGGGCGACCACGCTAGAGAAGCCGAGTTTATGCTATGACTAGGCGGGAGGCACATGCCGCCCAAACGTTGTGGCCGGTACATTATCCCATTGCTTTTGGTGTGATGCGTGAACTCATTGACCCGGGGCTACACACTCTTTTATTTCACGTGAGTATGTTGCGCGAGTCGGGATGACTCCCGTTCCTTTGGGATGTGGTTTGGAGATTGCCACACCCACAGGAGGGTCTCTATGGCCTAATAAGATTCTTAAGGGTAGCTTGTTTTCTATTGAGGGCCGAGTTATGGAAGCAGATTTGATATTAATAGATCTCAAGGGTTTGGATGTGATTCTTGGGATGGATTGGCTTGCTTCAAACTATGCTTCAATGGATTGTTTCACAAGGAGGTGATATTTGGAGCGATCGGGATTTACCCGATGTAGTCTTATGGAGGCGGAGCGACACGCCCGGGATGCGATTTACGCCATTTACGCTAGATGTTTGCCAAAGGTTGTAAGGGGTATCTAGCTCATGTAGTTGACACTCGTAGTAGCGAAGTGAGATTAGAGGATGTACCAGTAGTGAGGGACTTTCTGGATGTGTTTCCTGACGATCTTCCAGGTTTACCTCCAGAACGAGAAATAGATTTTCCCATTGATTTAGTCCCTGGTACAACTCCTATTTCTTTACCACCTTATAGAATGCTTTGGTGAGAGTTGAAGAGTTGAGACTTCATTCTGAGCTAGTGGATAGGGGATTTATTAGGCCTAGTATTTCTGCAGGGAGGCCAGGGTGTTATTTGAAAAGAAGGATGGTACTTGGAGGTTGTGTATAGACTCACGAGACAATTGAGCCAGGTCACCATTCGTAACAAATATCCGCTGCCTCAGTTATTGATCCTATTTGATGACTCGAGTCTGAAGTGTTCTCAGATTGACTTGAGGTTAGGATACCATCGGTTAAAGATTAAAGGGAATCAGACATTCCAGACGGCGTGGGGGCGGGAATATGGGCATTATGAGTTTCTAGTGATGTCTTTCGGACTCACCAATGCCCAGCGGCTTTTCATGGATTTGATAGGCAGGTCTTCCGAGTCCATGCCGTCCCGGTTTGTCATTGTCTTCGCCGGCCGATATCTTGGTGTACTCGAAAGCGAAGTAGGAGCATGAGAGACATTGGGTTTGGTGTTGCCGAGACTTTAAAGCGGCCTGATTGTATGCAGTTAAGCCGAAATGTGAGTTTTGGTTGTCTTAGAGTGGGATTTCTCGGACATGTGGTTTTCTGTGATGGCATTTATGTGGATTCTCGAAAAGTAGACGGTGGCAGGTGGGGAGCAACGACTACGGTGGCGAAGTGCGGAGTTTCCTCGATTGAGCGGGGTATTCACGATTCATAGAAGGGTTCTCAAAGATAAAGTTAAAAACTGTTGTTTGACAGATGGATTCAGTTTGAGTGGGGCAGTGTGAGGAAGCTTCTAAATAGTGAAGGAAAAGTTGACGTCAGCTCCTGTTTTGACATTGCGGAGGGACGACGAGGGGTTCGAGGTTTCTGGCTGATGCTTCCGCGAGGTTTAGGTTGCGTGTTGATCTGACATAAGAGTTATGGACTATGCTTCGAATGATTGAAGAAACACGGTGAGATTATCCTACCCATGATTTGGAACTTGTTGCGGTAATTTTCGCGTGAAGACTTGGAGGCATTAATATGCTTGACTTGTCGGATATTTACACGACCATAAGAGCCTTAAATATTTGTTTACCCGGAAGAGGTTAAAACTTAAGGCAAAGGAGTGGATGGAATTATAAAGTTATGATTGCTTATCGACTACCATCCGGAATTAAGGCAAATGTAGTGGCGGATGCCTTGAAGCGGGGAAGTGCGGGGCTCTTTGTGGCTTATATGCGGACAATCTGACTTCCATTGATGGTCGGGTGAGGTTGGGGGTTGAGTTGAGGATGCAGCTGCGAGAGCACTTTTTCTGGTTTCAACTACGATCGATACTTGTAGATCGTATCCTCTCGAATACTGACTAGAAGATCCTATTTGATGAGCATGAAGAGAAATTCGAGGAAGGGGAGCGATCAGATTTTGCTATTAGAGACGATGGAGCCTTGGTGATTTGGTTTGAAGCTTTGTGTTCGACAGCGAAGAGTTAAAAAGTAGAATATTGGTGGAAGCCGCTAGTTATGTATACTATGCACCCCGTGAAGTACCAAGATGTACCATACAACTGAAGAAGGAATATTATTGGTGATCGGGATGAAAAGAGAATGCAGTATGTATCGAGTGCTTCATCATCCAACAAGTAGAGAAGCGAGAAATCAAAGAAATATACGGACTTCTGCGGCCCTTACCGTCTAGAATGGAAATGGGGCACATTCTGATGGATTTTATATTCGAGCTCCCTCCCGGGTCGGAGATACTTAATGGCGACATTTGGGTAGTAGTTGATTGACTCACCAAGTCCGCGCATTTCCTACCTATTCGTGAGAAGTTTTCTCCTCGAAAGCTAGGAACTCTTTATGAATCATATAGTGAGTTTGCATGGGATTGCTGAGTGTAACTCCGATCCAGGGAGAATTGTACAATACATGTAGCTGTGAGTGCCAGAGCACCAAGTGTCACCTTTGTGGTATTTTGGAGAGGGAATTGTAAATCATAATTTATGGAACTCGGAATTGAATGCCCCAGTGCGGGAAGTAAAGTGGTAAATTCAAGAGTATAAAGGGCATAATTTGAGAAGATAGTATGCTAAATAGAAAATAAAATAAGTTGATTTGCAATATCAAAGTGTTTGAGGACTAAATTGTAATTGCCATAGATATGAGAGTCAAAATCAAGTAGAGATGGGCCATAATAGTAAAATCAAAAGTTAAAGTTCAATATTAAAAAGTAGCGAGGACTTAATGGTAATTAAAGAGGCAAAGTTAATATTATAGAGAAGAGAGGAGACAAACAAAATTTCACATTTTGGTCTCAAAATTTGGGAGGGCAAACCTGTAGGAGAAGGAGAAGAGAGTAAAGAAAAAGAAGAGGAGGAAGAAGAGGAAGAAGAAGTGGGAGAAAAACCAAACTAAGGTATGTTTTCATTTTCTGATTATGGGTATTTGGATTTCCTATGGTTTGGTATGGAGATTAGTGCTCCTTTGGTCTAGGGTTTTGTGGGGAAATCACATTAACCCTAGAATTCTTGAGGTTATGAGGGTAAAACCCAATTGGTGTAAAATAAATGAGGAATCATCATAATTATATGGTTTTATATAGAATTGGTGAACCTTGGGTTAAATTCATATGAGTTCTTGGATTTTCACCTAGGGTTTTGTGGTATGAATTTTCAAATCACCAATTCAAGTGTTGTGGAGTTGTTTTGAGTTAGATTTCATGTGGTTTTTGAGGTATTATGGAATAATTGTAAAAAAGATAATGTTGGGTTTTTAAAGGGAATGCTGTCAAAATTTTTGTAAAAACCCATGTTCTTGTTTTGGATATAGATTAAGTTATAATCATCAAAATCGATCATCTTTGATAGAGATCCACGATTCACTTCGAGGTTTTGGAAGGGATTGATGAAGGAACTAGGTGTCAAGTTGAATTTGAGTACCGCTTTTCACCTCGGTGATGGGCGTCCCGGGAGGACCATTCAGACCTTAGAGGATATGTTGAGGTCATGAGTATTGCAATTCAAAGGACATTGGAATGAATATCTACCTTTGGCAAAGTTCACTTATAACAACGGCTATCACTCAAGCATTGAGATGTCACCTTATGAGGCATTGTATGGGAAACAATGTCGCACTCCATTATGTTGGAATGAGGTAGCGAAAGAAAGTACAAGTCTTTGGTGTACAAAGCCCAGTGGAAAGGTTAATGTTATACGTGCCAGGTTGGCATTTCAGGGGATAAACGAGCTATGCGGACGGCTTGCATAGAAAGGATATTGAGTTTGAGGTTAAAGATCGAGTATTCTTAAAGCTCTCTCCTTGGAAGGGCGTGGTACGCTTTGGGAAGTGAGGGAAGCTAAGTCCTCGCTACATTGGACCTTTTGAGATTGTTGAGAGGATAGGTCCAGTGGCTGATAGATTAGACTTGCTTGGGAGGAGAGCAAGAGTCCATAATGTTTTCCACATCTCAGTGCTACGCAAGTATATCTCGAGATCCTCATGTGTTGGAGATGCTGAGATTGAGCGAGGTTGACATCTATGAGGACCCGACCGGTCACCGGTCTGGGTAGAAGAGAAGGAGCCCTTATGAGACAATATCCTTAGTGAAAGTCCTTTGGAGGAAACCACCTAGTCGAGGAGGCGACTTGGGAGCGGGGAGGACGAATGCGGGCCGGTACCCTCGTCTCTTTCCATGACACGGTCTGGCCAATTTTGTGGACGAAATTTTTTTAAGGGGTAGGTTGTAACGACCCATACCAAATAATACAAGTTTTTAACACGTTTGACGTTAGTAAGGTGGGCCCAAGTTGACTTTCAAGGATGAATAATTTTTGGGTTGACTAAGACACCGTTTCTCGTAGGCCTCGTCGATACGAGTTAAATATAGACCAGTTTGAGCGTCAAAAATCGGGCTTCACGGGATAAAAAGTTATGGCCTTACTGAGTTTAAGCAATGAGTATTTTATCGGTGTCAAGAAATTTGTCCCGGTTTACCCAAAAACAGCCCGGCTCTATAAACCTAGTTTTGCATGCCAAATATAACCTTAGCCCCAAAACACTCATTTTTCGCTCAAACCACGAAATTCCCGAACCGTGGACCGGCGGTCGTTTCGACCCGTTTTAAGGCCAATCGGGTTTTAGCCATAGGAGGCGATTTCCGGCCACCTTCTTCATACCGCAGCGCCGCCCCGAGTAGGAGCGCCACCTATCACGACCTTGGGCCAGCTGACATTACACGACGGCCGTACGCCGGGCCTTTGGATCGGCCCGGCCAACGAAGGACTGCGGTGCTTGATGGGTGGTCGGTTTCTTAACTTTTGACGTTCGAGGTAGGCCCCATACCTCCCTTCCTATTTTTGGACCCTACAGCGAACCATTCATTCCTTTTGTGAATTCTCGTGGTTTGAAAGATCTGACGAAGGAAGTTTAATGAAGCGGTTGGATCACGTTTCCGACCTTGAGACTTTTAGACATAAGGTAAAGTGCTAGCATTGTTCCTTGTCTCTTGGGATTTGTTGATATAAAGTTGTAAATTTTGGACGTCGTTTAGTTAGTTTTTTTTTTCCGTTTTTAGATCGTTTTAGGGTAATTATGAAAGGGTTTAATTTGAAATTGGCGTAGGTGTTGAATTAATTAAATGAAAAGTGAAGATCATATTAGTGAAATTGGATATTTTTATGATTTATTAGAGGTTCAATTTCAAAAATTAGCCTCAGGAGTAAAAAGAGCCCCGATTTTGAGTCTGCCCAGGATTGCAGTAGGGGCGCGTTGTATGGTGGACGTGTAATAGGGGTCCGATCTAGATAGTTTAAGTAGTTCTAAATATTATTTTAAGACATTTGGGCCATCAGTGTCTTTGGTTAAGTATTGAACTAAATAATTATTTTTATTTATATTATAAGCGGCATCACGTTTGAACTAAAGACGATCACTGCGGGAACCTGTTGTCTAATAGTCTGTGTGGGTGGTACATATGTTTTTAAATACTTTGGGGTATTATTATGATATATAATTGTGATTAAATTATTATATACATATATATATATATCTCTATATATATATATATATATATTATTTGATCAGAATAGTTTAGTTATGCATAAATATAATTATACATTTTTATATAAGCGAGTTATAAATTTACATGTAATTTGTCAACATTTTTAAATATTTGGAAATTTTCTTGAGTTCATGGATAAATTTGTGGTATTTAAATATTTTGGTATTTTTATGGATTGAGGTTTTAAACCACTTTGAAAAAATTATTGATTTTAAGAAATGGATTTTGAGATTTTTATGATTTTAAGCATGTTAAATATTTTTTAAAGTTTTTATGTGCTTAAAATTGGTTATGAGTGAATATTTTCATTGTAGTATTTCTCGATTTCGGCATGAATTGGACGGTGAAATTCATCAATATATTTGAATTGAGTTGTTGAATTAAAATTTATAAATTCTTAATTTATAATGTCTGATATCGTTGGAAAAGTATATGAGTAAGGATCTGTGTTGGTTGATATAAATTGATGTTCCATAAATACTAGAGGTTCGTTACGGTATTTATATTACGGTCTTGGCCAGGTTTGCCACGGTGTCGTGAGGTTAGTTTCATCAGCCCGGACGTATATCTTATTTCCACGGTCGTGAAGTCGGGTTTACGCAGTTTTACTATCATTATTATTACCCGGCGCCTTTTTCGATGTGTGAGGGTCGTAGGTCACTTGGGTATCCCCACGGTTTATGATAGATATATGGTATGGTACATTGTTGGTTTTAAGGTAAGCTATAACCATTTCAATATTTATGGTTATTGTATTTTCATGATTATTTTTACGACATGATGTTTATATATTTTATGCTCAATTTTTATGTTGTGAATAAATTCAGGTTATAATTTTCTTAATAATAATTTCGGTTAAATTTTTGAGCATGAAATTTCATATTGTTGATTTGGGTATAAGTTTGGGTTTTGTGAAATGATTTTAAATGGGGAACCTTGCAAAAGAGTGGACGTGAGGTCTTAAGAAGAATTTTCAAAATAAAAACATTATTTTTCCTTATAAATTATGTCACTCCTTTGGGATTTATTATTTCACGTTTTATTGTTTTAAATCGCTGTTCCCTAGGTCAGACAGGTTAAAGTAGAGACTACCTCGCGCCAACACCATCACTCTTTACGCGGCAGCTGCGGTATTCCCTATCTTATCTATACAACAGCTATTTTATTGGACTTATGTATTTTCATTTGTACCTAAATTATGAAACACTCTTAGAAATGCTCCACGATCTTAGAATTGAACTCATATGATGTATTATGTGTATTGTGTAGTTGCCGACCTCTGATAGATAAGTCGATTGTGGATTTGGTTGTTGTGGATCTTTTTATACTGTTGAGAGTATTATATTGGCCATGTGATTTTACTTTCTTTCTTAAAGTGGGGGTTCCATTGGATATTTCCACAGGGATTATGCAGTGGGACTTCACTAGCGGAGACCACCGGGAATCTGAGGGTATTCGGGTCGAGATCTGTGGAGTGTGTCGGTCGCCTCTCTTATGATTAAGTCAGCAATATGGAGAGGAAGAAGGAGGTTGAGATAGTTGGAATTGCATACCTTTACTTTGTGGGGGGATTTTCCCCCGATTTATGAGACTCGGTTCCCCAGTCCCTGGATTCTTATTTTAGGAATAAGATCCGTTTTTCCTTATTAAGGATTATCCTTTTAAGAGATAAGATTTGTTTTTTCTTATAAATGATTATCCTTTTATGGGATAAAATATGTTTTTCATATCCGAATTATCATGAAAATAAAGGATTTAGAAACTAAGAAATTAAGGGATGAATATGCTTTGCGTATTTTCCCATAACAAATTTCTCATATGCAGTGAGATGGCCAATTGGGGGGACTTGGGATCCCAGACTAGGACTGCACCGTCTGGTGGGTTCCCGTGTGGTTTTAATACAGTGAATCGCCTTAGGCCGCCCGCTAAGGCGGGTCGAGCCCCGTTCAGACTGTGCGGGCGTCGAACTGATGAGTAGTGGAGTGCAGGCGCAAAAAACCATGGTACTCACACATCCCATTTTAACTTGATGCCCTAGGACTTGGTTGACCAAACATTGGACCAAATGAAAACATATCAAAATGACTTAGACCCATATTTGCATTTGGCATGATTAGGCCTAACCTAATGGGTTGAGCTGGTCGTTTGAAACTTTTACTTATAAGTGTAAATTCTAGATTGATTTGAAAACTAAATTTTGGAAATATAATATTTTATCAAAATTTGATTTTATTTTGATAAAAATACCTTGTTTTCTTATAAAAATAACCATTTATTTTCTTAGATATACGTAAATATATAAAATGATAAAAGACATTTTTCTTGAAACTTATCTTTGAACATAGGAAAAACTTGTTAAACCAAAAATATATTTTTTGACAAATTTGCCCTCTTCCTGCTTAAACTTGATTTTCTGTTTGGATGGCACTCATATAGTTATCCCCAAAA
Source organism: Tetrastigma voinierianum (assembly GCA_016808115.1). Taxonomy (NCBI): domain Eukaryota; kingdom Viridiplantae; phylum Streptophyta; class Magnoliopsida; order Vitales; family Vitaceae; genus Tetrastigma; species Tetrastigma voinierianum. Next base: position 202,157 of record JAEQBH010003443.1, read on the forward strand.
CTACAACTTCACCAATTCGATTCTTGCTCTGCATATGATTTCTCCCTCTGAAAACCAGAAGAAATCTCATAATTGAAAAATAAGCCTCTTGCAAGTTGCACCTTCTTGCAAAATCGGAGGCAGAGCAAACACAAGATAGAAATCAACCCTCTTACCTTCGAGATTCCGATGCGGTCATGACCAGTAATCGTCTGACGAGGTTCGGTCCTTGCGTTTGGCACTCGAAAGAGAGGGCTGAGAAAGGTTCTTGGGCCCTTGAGAGAATCTATTGCTGGGAGTCCTTCATTGGTAGGAAATTACCTGATTCCTATCTTCGGTTATGAGAGGAGTATGAATAAATAAATCAAGCGACACACACACAATATTTACATTAGTTCGACACAAACTTGCCTACTCCATGGGTTCTGTTGTAGATCTTTCACTAAAAGGAGAAAAAATATAGTGTTTACGACGATTCGAAAGAGTGCTCTCAATTTTCTCTTACTTCTCTCTTCGTATTACTCCCCCTCTCTTCCATTTGAGATGTAGGATGTATGGGATGGGATGATTACAAATGAGGGAAGAGATGAGGTTTATATAGGAAGATTATAGCCACTATTTCAATAGTATACCACAATTCCAATAGTATAGCCACCATTCCGATAGTAGACGTTTCGAGTAGTATAGTAAAGCGATTAGATAGTGAAGCCACGTTTTGATGATACATAGCCGAATTCCGATAGTATAGCCACCGTTCAATAGTGAGCCATAATTCCGACAATCTCCCGCCCGAGAGCCGATTTGTCTGTGCTTCCGCACATGACTTGTCTGTGAGTCCTCCCGATCTTAATCTTATTTCGGGCGGTAGAAGGCCCGAGCAACGGTTTATCAGTAGTCACGGTCTTTCTTGGCTTACGTAATAAGCGACATATTCTCTTAGAGTTGTGGAGAGAAGCGACTATCATGCATGGTGAGAACCTAACTCAGCTGCGGTACCTCTGAGTATAGACATACTGTAGTGCTCTCGCCAATGTATCGACATTTCTCTTTAAATCAACGTCCTGTTGGTATCGTATCTCCGCACCTTTGAAACAAAGTGCTTTTGCGAAGTAATTACCATGGATATGCGAGGATCCATTTGGCCATTCCAGAGTGTAACTTGCTGGATTATTCATGTACACACACTAACGACTCACATTGCTTAGGCAATATAAGTCTTCTTCTTGAACGAAGGGTAGTTGGCATGAATGGTGTCCTTCACTCATGGAACCTCTATCCATTTGCGGTGCAAAAATCACCTGACACCTTCGCGGCCCTCACAGTCTTCTGCGCGTAAAACTATTCCCGGCTGTCCATGATATGTCGCCCAGTCCCTCCTCGAAGGTCTCATCGCATCAACCCGCAGGCTCTCCCGATCCACCACAGTCGGATCAGGGGTGAACACGGAGCATGGAAACATGAAATACAGCGTGCACACTTTCGACAAACTCGGTGGTAGTGCCAATGCGATGTGTCTAGCCAGTGCCCACCTCTCGAGTATCTCGAAGATTGATATACATCAAGCGACAACTTATCGAAACTGCTGAACCCTAATCACTTCTCTCTTAGGCATCACCTTGAAGGTATGATCCACACCCACCTCGAGCTGCAAAGGTCGTCGTCGTATGTCGAGTGTAACTCTTTTCTTAGGCTCTGGCGGTGAGAAGGCGGCTTAGGTATCCGGTCCACTTCTCACGAGGTGTCCACACTGATCAAAATCCGGTCCGTGGAGGTCTCTCTCCCCACCTCCGTCAATGGCGGGGAGATCTGCTTGGCCTCCACGTCCTGAAGCCTCCTTATGGCGTCATCTGTATACTCGCCTGATAACCGTTGTTGTAGGTGAACTCTGTCAAGGGCAAGTGCTCATCCCAACCACCCTTGAAGTCTAGGACGCATGCTCACAGCATGTCCTCCAAAACCTGAATAGTCCTCTTTGACTATCCGTCTATCTATGGATGAAACACTATGCTCATCCTCATCTGTGTCCCCCGTGGCCCTGCGGGAAACTCCTGTGGCGCAGTGAATCGGGGATCGATCAATATGATAGAAATGACACTCCATATAAGCTGGACAATTCAGTATATACAACTGTCGAACTCCTCTAGTCTTGAAGGTCATCGTACTGCGAGTGTGCTGACTTGGTGAGGTCGGTCTGATAACCCACACTTGCGTCATGCCCCTACGATGTTCAGAGTGGCGGTGGGTCCACAAAGTCCATCGTGGCGTGCTCCAGCCACTCAGCTACCTCGAGAAGCTGGAGTAGCCCAGCGGCCTACAGTGTTCGGCCTTGACTGCGACACGTGAGGCGTCCGTCTGAAGTCTGCAATGTGCCTCTTCATTTCGCTCGGCGATGCTTGTCGTGGTCGTTGTACATCTTCATGCCACTGGATGCAGCACCATCGAGCAATGGAACTCCCTTGGGATCTCATCTGTAACTCTACCAGCGAGCCACCACCGAGTCCACATGCGAAGTCTACCATCTATACTATGTGAATGTTTGACCCTGTGCTTTGTACCCTAGCTGTACTGATCATGATGGAATGGAAATATCTCTTTACGTCCTCACCACCAGGTTCACCAACTACACTTTCGGTAGGAAGCGTATCTCTCTGCTTGCTCTTGTTTGGCATCATTGACTTATTACCTCTCATGCGCTCATTACTTGACTCGCGCTACCTTCATAACAAATGTTACCCTCTTAAGTACCGCTGCTTGACTCCTAAGCCTGACCTTGAGCACCATGCATCTGTGAGCAGCTTTGTTCTCTCACTTTGCTTGAAGGTCGTATCTCGATGGCCTCTGGCGTACTCATTGCGTAGCCCGCACGAGACTGGCCGTGGTGCATTACGCTCACCTCTTGCCTCAAAGGGTGTCCTCTCATATTGTTTAAGCGCTAAGAAACTCCTGGCCCGAGCTCCGTGCCGTGAGTTCCTCATCTGTTGTGTCGGCCGAGACTCGATGAGGAGAGGGGGATACCTCAGAGACGATCTCAAATCACTGGAGCACCACTTACTTTGAAGTGCATGTCTCCCTTTTTAGCACTAAGGCCCCCCCATCTTGCCGACATCTCTCATCCTTACGACCCCTCTCTAGTCGAAGGTAGAACTCCCTCTGTCAGAGTTCCCGTGCCTCTCGAGCATCATCCGTCGTTAGAATAACATGTCGTGCGCGCCTCAGCGACATATAGGCGACATATCGACCACCCGATCCATCTTGCCCCTCCGAAGTGAGGCGTGTCCTTTCATGCATTTGTGTTAGTAGTTTCGCCACACCTCGGGCTCGCCGGGAAGCGGCGCAGCTCACCCAATGGTCTTTGTTCTCACACGGGAAGTCTCTTCTCCCGCTCAAATGCAGGGCCGATCGGGGACTTCTCTGCTTGCTCGACGATACCGCCCTACGCACCCCTGTGCAAGGCTCCTCACTGAAATCCATTGTCCAGTCTATCACTTCAAAAGGCTGTCGATGGCCATTCTTCTTGATTCACAGAATGGTTGCTCACACAGGTCATCCCGTAAACCTAACCTCGCCCAGAGATTGACCTGGGTCATGGAAGTGCGACCCGTTCGGGAGAAGTCCTCAATGAAATCTCCTGTAGTAACCTCCGTAAGACAAAATTCACACTTGCTGAATTTGGCGTACAACCAATGCTCTCGCAATGCCTAGAGAACAATCCGCAAATGATCCTCATGCTCCTCCTCAAACTTATGCATGAGATCCATGAATGTCGTTGACGCATTCGTCAATCCAAAAGGCATCACTGTGAACTCGAAATGCCCATACCACGTCCGAAACGCTGTCTCGTTCTGTGGTGTCATGGCGTAGCCCTTCATCTGCGACCATCGCTCCCTCTCGAATCTGGAACCTCAAAATCGTTTCTGACTATTCAAGCGAACCACCGTGTATTAGAACACCTGCGTCGTGGCCGGGCAGTCGAGCAAAATTTCACTACTCCTGAAAATTCACTATTTATGTGAATAAGTAACCTACTTTGAAAATTGTGAGAAAAAATAAGGTTAAGTATTCTTTTGATGTGGAAAGATGGAGTCAATGTTGCAACCAGAGACATCACCCAGAATATCTAATCCTTATAACCGGGGCTCGATACCGAGTTGTTGGGAAATTACCGATTCCTTATCTTCCAGTTTATGAGAGAAGTATGAATAAATAAATCGCGACACCGATATTTCTCGTGGTTCGGCACAAACTTGCCTACTCACGGAGCTCTTTGCGGGATCTTTCACTAAAAGAAGAAAAATATAGTGTTTTACAGCCTCCGTACTCTCAATTTTCTCTCTCACTTCGCCTCTCTTCCTTCACCTTACTCCCTCTCTCTCTTCCATTTTGAGATGTGTGGGATGTGTGGGATGGGATGATTACAAATGAGGAAGAGATGAGTTTATATAGGAAGATTATAGCCACTATTTCAATAGTATAGCCACCATTCCAATAGTGAAATTGCACATTTTTTCAATGGTATGGCAGTAAATTCGATAGTATGATGCGTAGATTCAGGTAGTAAAAGTAGCGTACTGATAGTATAACATGAATTCGATAGTATAGCCGTCGTTCAATCAGTGAGCCATAATTCCGACATTCATCGATCGCGTTAGTCATTTTTCCATTTCTTCCGCTTCTTGATAGTTTGTGCTGAACTTCTTGCTATTTGGTTGCTGCAAGAGTCTAACGAGGAAAAATAGTGTTTGATTTTTTTCTTTTCGAGATCTATGTAAATTGCCGATTGCTTTTGGATAACGGGTTTCTTGAAGTGCGTTCTATTGTTACGTCGTTGATTCACGCCCAAGAATGTTTAAAAGGGAAAATGAAAGAATTTGGCTCTCTAATCTTGATGACTTGATGTTTTCCCTAATTGACCATTTGATTCTTGGGGTATTCAATCTTTCTTTCTTGTTATTTTCATTCTTTGTAGACACTTCATAGGGGAGAAGTGCAGTTTTGTTTTCCTTTGGATTAGGGTCTTCCTTTAGATTAATTTGGATTAAGGAGATTACATGATCTTACGTATATCTCGATATATTTTTCGGTTAGTTGCTTTTATGATTCTTTGAGAGTTTGATGGGTGGTGGAGGCAAATCGAGGGGCTATGAAAGATTTGAAGGGAAAGATGATCGAATTTTTAGGAATGTGGGATTTGCGGAGTGGAAGGTGTTTAAAGGGTGAACTCTTGTGTCGAGGCTTAGTTTTTAACACGGAAAGACATCCTGAATTAGAGCGAGCTGATGCGAAATCCAATCTTGATTCACTGCAAGAGAGAGTAATACTCTAACAGTATAAAGGTTGGCAATTGGAGTGAATTTAAGTCCCATATGATGGTGTGAATACGCCAATATAACACAGTTATGCCTTTCGGCCAGCCGCATGGCGTTATATTTGATTGTGAATATCCACTTACAGCCCATTGGTTTCTTACCCAGAGGTAGCTTCGTTAGAATCCATGTATTATTGCTTTCTAGAGCCCTTATCTCTTCCTCAATTGCCATTTCCATACTTAGGAATTTCAATCACTTCTTGGATAGAATTTGGTATCTTCTGCTGCATCTAGCAGATATAAAAGCCTTTGCATGGCCAGTAAGTAAAGCCCTCACGTGACAGAGATAGTTTGCCAGATTGAGTTCTTTGTACGATCTTACTCTTCTCGAGGCGGCGGGCGCTCTTAGTTGTCCACCATGAGACGAGTGTCGGTACGGAGGTAAGAGGATTTGATTAGGGTTCATGACTTTGCCTGACCCAGTGAATTGCAATCTATACTTTAGTTTGCTTCTTTTTTCTAGTGTAAGCACGTAGCTTCTTACTAAGTTGTGATTCCTACTAATGGACCAGAAGTTCAGACTAAATGATGAAAAGTTGTGGTTCAGACTGAAGGACATGAAGTTGTGGTTCAGACTGATATATGGATGAGAAGTTTAGACTGAAATATGGGAATTTTTGGTTCAAAGCGAAAGTCATCCCAGAATAACATCCAAAAATTGATATTCCCTCGTATCATACTCCCCCTGAATGTTAGTTTTTGAAAAATAAGATTGATACTCAAAGGATGTTACATCCATTAGAGTTGTAGAACCTTTTTGTTACGATAGAATAACACTTGCTTGCCTTTTATTGGAGTACCCCGAAAAATGCATTTAAGGGATTTTGGATCAAGCTTAGTACAATCTTGTAGGTAAATGTGAACAAAGACCATGCACCCAAAAACTATAGGAGGGAGATTTGTGGAGAATAATCTAACGTGAGAAGAAATACTCATAAGCACCTAGCAAGGTTTCTGGAATTTAAGGACTCGGATAGCCATTTTTTTGACGAGATATGTCGTTGTAAGTTTGGCTTTCACCCAAAAATGTTTAGGTCCATTGGTAGAGAACATGATCTAGCTACTTTAAGGAGGTGCCTATTTTTCCTTTTGGCTACCCCATTTTGTTGAGGAAATTATCCAACACAGAGCACATGAATAATACCTGTTATGAGAATGAGGACGAGAATATGAGATTACAATAATCCCTGTCATTGTCGATTTTAAGGACTTGAATTTTAGTCTTAAATTGGGTATTGATCAGTGAGGATAATGATTTGAAATTTTTTGTTGTTTCTAATTAATCTTTCATAAGATCTGTCCATGTTGTCCTAAATTAGTCATTAATGAAGATACAAAGCAATGTGTCCTGTTATATTTTTTTCCAATGTGGTCCCCAAAAATATCACTATGAGAATTTAAAGAGAGCGGATGAAGGTGAATGTGAAGACTTGGATACATGTCTAGTTGTGCTTTTGCCGGGTTAACCAAATTTCTATGAAAGAACTAAGACTTTTACTAACGAATAAGTAAGGGATAAGAACTGGGACATACATTTTCAAGGCTACCTGAATTTAGGATGACCTAGGCAATTGAAATACCCTTAACATGACTTGATTGTCACTAGGAATTGACCCTTTGAACTAGAAACATATTGAAAGCACAACTGGTTGTAGGAGCTTGTTCTGTAGAGAGTCTTTTCTTTGATTGACTGGGAGTCCTTCCTCGATTTACTTTGTGCCAATCACCTTCCCTGAATCCATAGCTGGGGGTTCTGCCACAAGGATTCTGAGAGAGATTTAATCATAGTTTAAGTTGCGGTTAACTACTAATAGAAGACCATTGAAGAATAAATCTCTTTTCCAATTCTACCACTCGATGCCTGACAACGAGAGGTTGAACTATCGACTTGTCAAACCATGGTAGGATTAGGGCATGGTTAGTATTATTGTAAAACACTCGTATACCATAAGTGTGGTTTGGGAGCTCCAGGAGTACGACTATCCAGGCCTTGGTCTTACGCGAGGCCTTCTGACGAGGAAAGAATAATACCTTGATGTGCTATGTGCTTTCATAATATTTGATCTATTTGTTGAGGGACTTGGGGAGGCAAGAAGGTATGACTAGCCGGTTTACGTGAAACAGGGCTTCAAGTTGTTCCTTTTTGTGAATAATGAACTAATCACGGAAGACTTGCATTTTCTGTTGTTGCAGCACTATTGGCACGAGTATCCTTGTCATTTCTAGCCTGGTTTGGCTTCCAATCTGTTGGTTTTCCACAAAATTTCCAACAATTTCTTTGACATGTCCTGGCCTCTTGTAGTGATGAAATCAGTGATTGATTTTATTGGAAAATCTTCCCAAAAATAATTCATCTAGCTGCCTTATGTAAATGGATAATTTAACTAACTATCCAATAAAATAGTTAGATAAAATCAGGATGAGATAACTGCTTAGGATAAATAGGACTAGAAATTTAATATAAAATAGAGATAATACTTAGCTAACAAATAGCTACTAGCCACCTATAAAATAGCTAACAACCAGTCTAATATTTTCACACTCCCCCTCAAGCTAGTGCATAGATATTTAACATACCTAGCTTACTTGTAAGAGCTTCAAACTTGTCTCTAGTCATTCCTTGAGTCAAGACATCGGCCACTTGTTGTGCAGTAGTAATGAAAACAATACAAACTTCCCCTTTCTCAATCTTCTCCTTAATGAAGTGGCGATCAATTTCAACATGCTTTGTGCGATCGTGATGGATTGGATTGTGTGCTATGTTGATGGCAGCCTTGTTATCACTATATAGCTTCATTGCTACTCGACTTCCAGCCATGTTTAACTCACCTAGCAGCCTCTTGATCCACAACAAGTCACAAATCCCTTGAGCGAGGCTGCAGATTCTATCACGATGTTGTACTTTTGCAACAACGGTGCTTTACTCATAAGTAACCACGGCTACCCTAAACTATAATGCGGTAACCAAAGGTGAATTTTTCTATCCATATTGATTGCTGCTGATACGCATCAATGAAAGCTTCAACTCTTTGATTGCTTCTCCTTCTTAAAGAATAGGTCTCTTCCAGGTGTCATCTTCAAGTACCTCAAGATTCTATAGACTGCTTCCATGCGTTCTTCTTGTGGAAGTGCATGTATTGGATTACTAAG
>JAEQBH010003444.1:0-308218 GCA_016808115.1 Tetrastigma voinierianum
TGATGTGACGCCCCCGAGCCGGGGTCCATTGACAATCCGTCAACTCGCGGAATACATGTAGTCATTGAGTGTCTCAATGCCACAAGATGAGTCTCTCTCTACCCGAGACTCAAACATGAGTAAAAATGGCCACGTCGAGCTCATACATCCATACTCACCAAAATATAACCAACTATATTACAATAGTTTCAAGAGTTAATTACCTCCCTATATACAAACATCCAATCGAGATATTTCACACATGTTTTACAAAAATATGTCGAGCCACATGTCGACTTTCTTCTCAAAGCATTTTAATGAGTGTCGTCTTCACGAATACCACTTTTGTACTTGAAAGGGGATCCCCGCGACGGGGTGAAGCGTGCTAGAGTAGTTGAATTTTCCTGCATTGGGTTACTCCTCCCTTTAAGTGTTCATGCAATAGGTAAACACACACATTAGTGAATTCATGATTCCCTGCTGAATGTCTACATGTTATGGATGAGGTGTGACTCGCGCTCCTAGCGTCTGAGCCTCATTGACTCCCTTGACATGCGTATGCCGATTGTGAGAAACAACGTGCTTCAAAACAAAGGTTTTGTTCTTGAAACACATTGTTAAATTCAGATAAAATTACATTGAATGACACTCGAATAAATCGTTGGACAATCCTCCGAGGTGAAGTGTTGGACAACTCTCCGAAACAATCCATTGGACATCCTCCGATGTGAACTGTTGGACACCTTTCCAAAACAATTCTTTGGACAATTTTTCGATATAATTTTCCTTTGACAACCCTCATATTTTCATTCGTTTGTGGACATACTCCGATAACCAATTGTGAGTCAACCCTCCGAAAACATGTCATGCACTCACACCTACTATTCTAGGATGTCCCAGTGCATATGAAATGCAATATACCATTTTCATACAATACATGTTAACATATCAAGCATGCATATATTAACAAAATTTTACACACTACAACATGTTATTCAATCATAGCAATAACATATCAACACACAAAGCCACACAAACAGTCATCGGTCAGTCTCAGGACTATCCAAAAATAACTCTAGGGATTTCACCACTCAGTCCAAAATTTTGGAACCAAATGAACAGCCACTCAGGCCCCCGAACATCCCTAACCATTAAAATGACTCTTAGCCAAAGATTAACTTAAGTAGGATAAAAACCCCTACCTCGCGGAGTTGTCGAAACTCCACAATACTGGTACCCATGCATAGCTCTTGCAGTGGGGATCAACTTTGCCTCTTGTCTCGTCGGGATTCGACGGACCGATCACTAGGAAATCTAGAGAGAAGGTAGAGCCTCTCTCTCTAGAATTTCTCCCTCTCTCTTTCACTCTTTTCTCTCTCTATTTTCCTCTCTTTTCCTGTCAGGTCGGTTGGGTCGAAAACAGTCCCTAAACACCACTTGTCACATTCCCGTTGGTTCTTTGGATTTGTGTATCAGAACTTATCGTAATTTGGATTTACTTGATCAGAGGATGCCACATGTCACATGGGTTACACTCGAGCTTATGGTTTGGTAGCCACTTGACACATGTCTCATCTTGAACCACTCAAAATGTCTTAGAGTGTATATGCTCTCGGTGCGCCACAGAAGCGTGAAATTTTGACCATCTCGGAATTCAACGAAATTCGACGTAGTTGCTAGATTTCGCGAGACGATTTTAATGGTGAAGTTCGTTTCGTCATACAAGATCTAGAAAAATTTCAGATTTTGACCAAAATTACCATTTTACCCTTTTTCAGAAAATTTGAATTTTCTCGGGTTTTACACATGAAAGCCACCTAGAAAGTATCAAAGAAAATTTAACATATATGAAATTAATGTTCACATGTTACCCAAAATTTAATATTAATCTAGGAGATAAAGATTTTGATAATAGTTTAAGCTTATATTTCAAATTCTTAAGGAATGATTCTATGAAAGAAGGCAATAATGTAATGACAATGTATTATAGTGCTTTGTACACATTATCAAATTCAAACTATGGAAAAATTTACCAAGATAAGCCATTTATTGAAATTAGTGATGAATGTAAAGAAATTGCTCAAATAATAGAACCTCAAAAGTTGGATATAACAGAAATACCAACAAATTACATTTTAAGTCTTGAAGATGCTGTTCCTGAAGAAGATTATATACAAAGAATGGATTTACCTATATTTAGGAGAAATTCCTTAATAGGAAATAATATAAGGGGAAGTACTTTCCAAAACATAAGAGAAGAGGTACATTCATCTTTCCTAATAAAAGGAAATTATTACAGCGGAGAAAAAGAAGTTGAAGAAACAAAAAATTTAATAGATACAGGTGCTAGTTGCAACCATATCCAGGCTGATAAATGTGAAATGATGGGAAGTATAACAAGCCCATATGTTTTTAAAAATTATGATGGTCAAACATTAAAATGTAATTTTGTGACGCACCAAATCCCGGGGGTCTTTTTTTTTTTTTAAACATTTGTGAACAGTGTCCATGAGCGATTGCTCAAAACGACCCGGATCATACGTCGCAGCGATAAAGGCTTTGTCGTGCACACGGCTTTGGACCATGTCACAACACGGAAGGCCATGTCGACCACGGCATCGAGAAGCACTGCACCGCTCTGAGAACTCTCATCGCGACCCTTGTACCTTAAATGGCTTGATAGCTACCCTTCTCAGCTCCTGCACTTCCAGCTCTCACCTAGTTTACTGTCATTTCATTTTTTTTCTGCATTTATCAACCTTTTGCATACATTCTAAATTATGGGAAACCATTAACACTGAACTAAAGAAGTTCAAAATTAAGTTTTTATTACAAAACTCCTCAATTTACAAAATCAAACTGAATGTTTTGTCCAGAATACTACAAAAACAGAGAATAAGCCAAATCTAGCCTTTTCCTTACTAGACCTCAGATGTCTCCACCTCTGGGTGTACTTCCAGCACCTGAAAACATTTTTTTTTTCCACGATGGGGTGAGCGATGCCCATTAGAGAAAATCTCCTACAATGGCTACTCCCCACCTAAGTGCACATGCAATGCCATATTCACACATCCACACACGATCAGTACAAATCTGCATATTTCTACATGAATGTCTACATACCATGCCCCATGTCTCGAGTCCTCATTGACTCCCTCACACATGCATTTTCCATGTATGAAATCTGCTTTTTCAAAACAAAAGATTTTTGTTTTTGAAACTCATTGGACATTCTTCGAAAATCAATATATATTGGACAACCCTTCAAAATATAGTTTAATGGACATGCTCCGAGAAATATTGTGGACAACCCTCCGATTGAATTTAATGGACATACTCCGAGAAATATTGTTGGACAACCCACTCGAATATTTGCTGTTCCGCAGTGCATTTAAATCTTGTACGTAGCCGACTCGCGCAATGTCCCGTGCACATGAAATGTTAATGCTCTTTGCATGGAGTTTACATATTACATGTATCTGAGGAACACTAAATATTCAAAATCATGCTTCATACCAAGCATCATGAGCCTTCATCTTGCATGTAATTCTACCCATACCTGATCCATATTCATATTCGAACATACATATAACGACGTATTCATCCAGCAAATCACAGATTTTTTCACAACCCAGGAAAAACAACATGAACAGCTTATTTTTCCAACAAGTGCAAGCTATTTCCAGCCCACATTTTCCAGCACATATGAACTATGGTTAGTCCATAATTTTCCAGCAAGCATAACCTGTTCAAGAACTGTGTTTCTGGACACAGGAAAGAACTAGAAAAATCGATCCTCACACACCAACAGTTTGACCAAAACTGTTTTTGAACCAACCCTCCAGCTAGAGCTACAACTCATGGCCATTGAATGGCTCTCAAGCAAGAACTAGCCAAGGTAGGAGGCCCTACTGTTGGGGTCGCAGGACCGACTCCCTCTTTTCGAGAAGCCGGGACACACTTGACTCCTTCTTCCCTTTCCTTTCCTTTCTCTCTATCTTTTCTTTTCTTTCCCTTCTTTTCTTTCCTTTCTTTTCTCCCTTTCTTTCTCTCTTTTCCTCTATTCCATCGAGCAGAATTGGCTTTGGGTGTAGGATACCCCCTTCCAACCGATTTGACACATGGCCATTACTAGGCCATGTGTTCTCCATGCCTCATCCTCATCCTCGTCCACCCATTCCATGCACAAGTTAAGAGCATGACACTTGGCTTCCACTCATGTGCCAAGTGTCCTCTCCTCTAGTGCCACATGGCACCATACCCTCATGCCAAGTGTCACTCTGTGATTCATCCGTTCGCCTCGAAATATATGAAATTGTATCACCGAAATTCTTGAAATTCGACTATGTATCTAGATTTCGTGAGATGAACTCAACGACGTGATCCGCGTTGTCATTCGAGATATAGAGAATTTTCCGGACTCACAGTTTGTACTGTAACGGTAACCTATCGTTTCACATTACCCGGGTTCTTACAAATTTAAAGGTAGAAATACCCATAAGATTACAAGGAATAAAGTTTTCGGTAGATTGCTACAAAGATAATAAAATGCAAGGAAATTGACATTATGATATTCTTTTAGGAAATAGTTTCCTAGATAGATTAGATAAATGTAAGATTACAAAAGAAGGAATAGAAATATATAGTGAAGACATATGTATTTACTCTTAGAAAAGACAAAAATGAAGAAATTATTCTACTATATGGTATTTATAATGGTAAATATTCCATAAACTAAAGTTATACCCCATATGGATTAATAGATACATGTCAAAAATAACAATATTTAAAAGCTTTTTATTAAAAGAATGGAAAGATACTAAAATCTCTATAAAAGGTGTAACTTAAATAAAGAAAAGATTACAAAACAAAAATAAAGTGTGAAGATAACTATCCATAATAAAATAATAAAAATAGGAAAAGTTTATCAATATGACAATATAGAATGTGATATTATATTAGGAAATGACTTTTTACAACAATTCGCAATATATCAACAAACAATTTATACAATAATATTTAAAACGCCTTGTAACCACTAGATAAGAGTACCTAGAATATTAAAATATTTTAGGATAAATTATGATAAAAAAGCCAAAGAATAGAGAAAATAAATACATCTATTACTTATAAAGTAACAGTCGATGACACATGTGAAAAATTGAAAGAAAATTTTAGTAATAACCCATTAAAATATTGGGAAAAGACAAAAATCTACTGTAAATAGGAAATGATAGATCCTGATAAAATTATTAGAGTAAGACTTGTAGGGCAAGAAATTCAATTTGGAAAAAGAACAGCTCTCGTAATTTGATTACAAAATTGTAAATTTCGGTTAAAAATCTGTAATTTATTCTCTAAACCTCGGATGAAGAAACGGATTTCTTGTTGGAATCTTACCAAAAATCGGATTAGCAGCGTAAAATTTGCCATAATATTCAGAGATGGGACGGAGTTGGCACGTTTCGAGGCATAGAGTTTTGGTCTTGGTAAAACAAGTTCGATCTGTGAAAGTCGCGCTATAACGTGTCTTTACCGTGTGCCATAAGTGGTATGAGTAGAGGAAATGACGAAAATGGATGGCGGGGATAGTCTTAGAATGTCAAAGCGGGAAAGAAGGATGAAATGATCATTTTTTAAATTTATTTAAGTCACAAAATGACAAAATAGCTAATAGGACCCTTCTTCTCCAACTAAAAGAAGGCAAAACGTGAAAATCAAAAAGAAAAGAACCAGTATCCGAAAATGGAGTGTGTTAGGAGTGAGAGAGTCTAACTTCTCTCTAGAAATAGAGTAGATCAACCAGTCGTCTTGGGACAAGAAGGAGGAGGAATTGCTCTGCAGCGAAGGACGCGTGGTGCAATTTAGGGAGTTTCCTCAAACTCCTTGGTGAGGTTTCTCCTACTTGAGTTTTATTCCTATTTTAAGTGTTTTGTCGATGTTTGAGTAGAATGAGGCGAGTGAGTGTCGTCGGTCCCAAACCTTGGGAGGCCAGAATTCAATCTATAAATTTTTAAAAGCAAAGAGTGGAGCCGATCGTGTATGGAGTGAGTACACATTTGGAGTGCCGGTTGTGTAATTGTGCATTAAATGTTTTGCTTAGTATGCATTAGGCAGGGAATGGCGTAGTGGATTGTCAGGTTCACTAAGTGACCAATGATTTGTAGATTTTTCGGAATAATGTAGGGGTTTCACTATTCTAGAAACGATGTTCTAAAGTACATTTGTGAAAATATATGTTTGGCCAGGTGATTTTAAATTAAATTGCTCGTGTTTGATTATTGTAGTGAGCTAATTTTTATATGTTTGAAATAGAAAATTACATGACATGATTATTGTGATTTGATATTATGTGAATATGTGCGGAGTTTACATATTTGCATGATTAGAGCGTGTTGGAAATGGCATACAGCCATTCCGTATGCCCTTTGGAACATCCTAGGACTATAGGAGTTAGTGCATGGGACAGTCTAGAAAATGGTTGGAGGTTGTCTAAAAACATTAATTATCGGGAGGGTAGTCCAAATTTAAAATATCAATCGTCGGACGTGATTGATATTCATCGGAGAGTCCACAAACGAAAATATATCGATCTCGTCGAGGCTGACTTGATTGATATATATATATCGGAGGGTTGTCCACTAATAAAACAATAAATTCTCATACTAAGGCTTAGGCGAGTGTAGAGGGAGTCGAGTGAGGACTTCGGGATCGAGTTAATATCTTAAGACATTCGAGTAGGATCATGTATTTGCTTGAATGTGTGTTAAGTAGACATTGCACAACACTTGGGTGGTGAGTAGCCCACTTAAGAATTGATTCTCCTACTGAGCTTTAAGCTCCACCCCATCGTCAGGACCCCTTACTACGAGGTACGGGGAGCGTCTTGAAACAGGTTGGGTCGCTGGTACATTTTTAGAAGAAAGCCGGGATGTGGCCCAATTAATACATTAACATACACATGTATTAGAGATGCTTTTCATTTTAATATATGTTGTATAAGAAGTAGTTTATTAACTCTTGAAATGTCAGGCGTTTGGATATGTGTGATGAGTATTGTATTATGGGTTGAGGCCCGTTTATCATGTTGAGATATATTGGACTGTTTGGGACAAGTATATCTGCAGTCTCTTGTATTTGGGTAGAGCTCAGGTACAAAGGGACTACACTTAGATTTCTAAAAGTGGTGTCAGGTAACTTGAAACCATCAGCCTTCATATCCATGAGTTGTGGGTAGTCAACGGACCCACACAGGAAATGGGCGTCTAAGACTAATGATATATTCATAAGAAGATATAGAAGATTTTAAAATACAAATTAATGAATTAATGCAAACGAATCTAATAAGAGAAAGTAAAAGCCCACATAGTAGCCATGCTTTCATGGTAAGAAAACATAATGAGATAAAAAGAGGAAAAGCAAGAATGGTGATAAATTATAAGGAAGTAAATAAGAATACTAAATTTGATGGATATTATATGTAACACCCCAAAATACACCATAGCCGTTTTTAAACATAATTAGGGTATATTATAAGTACATTTTGAAATTTTTCATAATTATTATTTTGCTAAGCGAGAAAAATTCGAAACCTGGAATTTGTACAAGATACAAGGGTTGTGACGCCCCAAAACCTGGGTGTTCGTTGACAACCCGTCAACCCGCGAAATACTCGTTGATGTGGGGTAACCGTGTAGCCTCGTGAAAATCGATCTCGCTATGCTTTGTACGGGGGCTATACAGTCTGAAAACATGTCTGACAATTTACAATGACCACACAGGGTCCACATGTGAGTAAATTAATGGCCAATTGGGCCGCTACATTAATACCCACAAAATACATCAACTATATACAATAGTTCAAGAGTTAATAAATTACTCTTTACCGAACATATATCAAAATTTAGAGTTTTAATACATGTTATAAGCGAGTCTGAAAATCCTGACCCGACTTTCTTCTATCGCGACCTCTAGTGAGCGTCGTCCTCATGTACACTCCCTGTACTGAAATAGTGATCCTTCGACGAGGTGAAGCGGCTGAAGTAGTGATAATTTACGTGGGTTACTCCCCACCTAAGTGCACATGTCATAGCCAGAACAATCATCAGCTTGATTACATGAACCTACTCGAATGTCTACATGCCCAATCCCGTATCAGAGAGTCCTCACCGACTCCACTCACACATACCTAAGCCAAATACGAGTAAAATATCGATTTCAAAACAAAAAGCTTTTTTGTTCTCGAAGACTTACTACCCGAAGAGATTCGGTAAATATGTTGGACTAGGCGAATGCGGTGAATAACCCTGCAGGGAAACAGATTCCATTAGGCCCCTCGGCGTGAATTGGACAATCTCCCGGCACGATTCTCACGGGAAAATCTTAGTGAAATTCCTTTCTAGCGTTTCGTTTTTGTTTTCTTTCATGTCATGCACTCACTCCTAATATTCTAGAAGTGTAGGTCATATGGAATGCATTATCTTGGAATTCAAATAATTTATGCTAATATATTTAACATGTATATTAACATAATTAACTCACAATAATCCATGTTACTCAATTCACAATCAATAACACCAAAATTAGCTCACATAGGCTAATTAACGAATTCAAGCAATTCATTTTGAATCACTTAACAACATAAAAACTCACTTGCAAAAAATGTGTATTAGTATGAGCAGTGAAACCCTCGGGTTGGCAGCATTCCCGACCCTGGCTAATGAAGTTTTTCTCCACTCGGACCTCAAAGCTTTTGAGGCCAGAAACCGCATTCAATTCAGCCTCAAAAACATCTGACCATTTACATGGCTCTTAGCGAAGAATACCCACAGTAGGGAAGATCCCTACCTCTTGGGTTATTCGAACTCCACCAAAATTTGATCTGTAGCTACCGTAGCGTAGATCGACTTGCTTCTTGCTCGTCGAGAGCCGGCCGGTCAGAGCAGCGAAAATTTAGAGAGAGCAGGCTCTCTCTCTCTAAAACTCAAAAACCCAAAGCTCAGCATGACTTATTCCGGCCTGCACGTTTTGGTCTCCTTTCATTTGGAAAGACTATTGCCATTTTGTCTTATTGATTAACATTTCATTAATTCCAATGTGTCCATTTTGCGATTTTTACACTTGGCGCAATCTCGGCCATTCATTTCCATCATTCACTACAATAAATGCGATATGTGTCACATGGGTACATGTAGTAGGTGACTTTTGTCACATCACATATCTTTCCGCGAGCCGTTTATGGCGCGGCACCGACGGCGTGCCTCGAAAATGTGAAATTCCAAGCGTCTCGAATTGACGAAATTCAACGTGTTAGCTAGATTTCGCGAGACGATTCCAACGGTGAAGTGTTTCATCATCCGAGATCTAGAAAATTTCGGATTTTGACCAAAATTACCGTTTTACCATTTTTCAGAAAATTTGAATTTTCCCGGGTTTTACAAGGGTAAAAGTGAAATTTGTCAAAACGGGATATAAAAGTCATAAATTAAGAAGTTGAGATGCTATTATAGAAATGATATAAATTGATTTGCAAATACTTGAGAGATGGAGGATCAAAGTGTAAGAAAAGAAAAGTTAAAAATCAAATGGGATAAAGACCATTTAGTCTCTCATTTGGGGGAAATGAAAAATCACAAATTTGAGGAGTGTTAGGGCTCACACCTTGAAGAAAGAGAGGAGAAGAGAAGAAGAAGAGGAAGAGGAAAGGTATAGATTTTAGTATGGAAGTATGGGTTTGTATGGATTAGTTTGGATTTTGTATGGAAAAAAAAAATCAAACCATAAACCCATTTTTGATGAATTTGGGTCTAAAAGAACCCTACTTGGTATATTGGTTGTGTTTTGGACTTGGGTTGGTTGATTGTAATCCTCAATTGAGGAATATTTGTATTAAGGAAATATTGGGGTTTTAGGGAAGATGCTGTCAAAATTTCTCCAACTTTATGGTCATAATTTCTTCGTCTGAACTCCGTTTCGGATGTTCTTCGACTCTATGGAAAGCCCTTTGAGTCTAGAATCCATCCATATATAGCTTGATAATATTGGAACTCATATTAGGTCCAGAAATCATGAAAACAATAGGTCTTGCTGGTTTTACTCGCAGTCACTATTCATGTGAAGTCTCCAACTTCGGACGGTCATAATTTATTCGTCCGAACTCCGTTTCGGATGTTCTTGGACTCTATGGAAAGCCCTTTGAGTCTAGAATCCATCCATATATAGATTGATAATATTGGAACTCATATTAGGTCCAGAAATCACGAAAAATAGTAGGACCTACTGGTTACGCTGTATTCGTATTCATGGGAAGCCTCCAACGTCGGACGATCATAATTTATTCGTCAGAACTCAGTTCCCACAGATGTTCTTGGACTCACATGGAAAGCCACTTTAAGTCTAGAATCCATCCATGTAGCTTAGTGAAGTGGAATGATAGTAAATAGCTCATAGCATACATGGTAACCGTACTTATTCATGCATATAATGAGATATGAAAAAATGCAAGATACGAATAAATGATTGTAAAAATATCGCATATGATTCTGGATGATAATAATTATTCGGGAATATGGGATATCATGCTGAACATAAAATACACATGGATTGTTTGCTTAGAACTGTGGGGATAGATGGACATGCCACAGTGGAACAGTCACACTTGACATCTTGTCAGTTGGCCGTTTGGGTCATTCTGACGCCTTGGCCGCTATAGATGGTCGTTGTCTCGTCTGATGATAACATCGCAACGAGACCCCTTATAGACCAGTCATTGTCTCGCCGCAATGTCTGGCGCCTTCGGGCCCTTATAGGCAGTCATTGTCTCTCACAATGATAACAGCGCCTTTAAGGCCTTATGAATACACTTGTTTTCGTGCGAGTGAAGTCTGGCCTTGCCGGGCCTTTATAGTTTCCTTTATCCACTTCTAAGTTTTATGCAGGCATGAAACGTAAAACAAATGACTTGAATATGACATATGAAATGATATGATAAGAAGCATCACACCGTATGCGGAGTAATGAAGTATCTTGTGACAGAGCAAAGAAGCAAAGTGTAAAAATGATATGAAATATATGAGCGTTGATAAAATGAAACATGATATGATAAGTAAATATGAGATATGTATAAGCATGTTTAAATGATATGATATGTTAGATGTATATGTATGTGTATAGAAGTGTGATGATCCGTGTTAGTGGTCGTCCACGAGTTTATTCCCACTAAGCGTAAAGCTTAGCACGGGTTTTCATCCGTGTAAGTACGGAAGCAAAGCGAGGACATGACTGATCCAGCGTCGGCCGTCAGAAATTCGACCACATCATTAGGTGCTCACTTGAAGACCATTTGGTGTGTATATGTATTTTGTTTCTTTTGGAAGCAATATAAATATTGTAAATGTTGAATACTTCCATGTATGGAGCTTGTATATATTTTGTAATCCGTTTGTATGGGATATGAGTCTGATTAAGTGTTTAACATTATATGAATGAAAACAAGCTTAAAGAGGTATAAGTTTATAGTAAATAAAAAAATGACACCTACGCTTGACAGGGTCTTGGTTATTGTCACATTATATCCCAAATAAGGAAATATTAATAAATTTGGCAAGAGGGAAAAACTATTACAGTAAATTTGGCAAGAGGGAAAAACTATTACAGTAAATTTGATAGTAAATCAAGATTTTGGCAAATAAAAATGGATACTGACAGTATACCTATTACAACTTTTAGTACACCTAGAGGTCATTATGAATGTATGGTAATGTCTTTTAGATTAAAAAATGCTCCTCAATTTTTCCAAAAAAAAATGATAAAATATTATCTGATTATTCAGCTTTTATAATAGTATACATTGATGATATGTTAATCTGCTTTTGATAATGATAAAGATCGTAAGAAAAATATTTAAATATTTTAAATATGTATTTCTGTAAAGAACATGGTATAGTTCTTTCAGAAAAGAAGGTTGATATTAAGAAAAATGAAATAGAGTTTCTAGGAATGATAATAAATTCTGAAGGCATAAAAGTACAATCACATATAGTTGAAAAAATAATAGATTTCCTTTATGAATTGAGAACTAAGTAAATGATACAGAAATTTTTAGGATGTTTAAATTATTCTTCTGATTGTATAAAAGACTTAGCAAAAAAAAAAGACATAAATTACAAAAATTATCAACAAAGAAAAACCAAATAGGATGGAGTGAAAAACATACTAAAATAGTTAAGAGATTAAAAGATATATGTTCAGATTTACCTAAATTAAGATTGTCAAATGAAAATGATAATTAAATACTACAAACAGATGCTTCAGATAAGTATTGAGAAGCTATTTTAAAGACAGATTTAGGAGAAATATGTCGTTATACAAGTGGAACTTTTAATGATAATCAGATTAACTATGATATTAATGAAAAAGAGTAACTTGCAATAATAAAAGGAATTAATAAATTTGAGGTATTCTTATTACCTAAACCTTTTATAATAAAAACTGATAACACTCAAGTTGCAGGATTTATAAGGAATAACACATGAAAATGGGTACAGGTTAGAAGATTGTCTAGATGGCAAACTCATCTTAGTTATTATAATTTTAAAATTGTTCATATAAAATGTACTGACAATTTTCTTGCAGACTTTTTGAGCAGGAATGTCGAATAACATCCAGGAACTATGAGAAATCGTCATCGATATGGCTGAAGGAATGAATATAATCACAGAAAATTATAATGCTCTCATAACAATTGAAGAAAAAGTAATAAATTTACAAAAAGATATCAACGATATAAGGTCTAAGTCATATATGTCACAAAATCTCCTTGAAAAATATTTTGAAAGATTAGGAGAAATGATAATGAGGACAAATGATGTTTCCTCAGTCTCCTCGAAGTTTAAAAACATCAATAAGGTAGGCTTGGTTATCTTGAGTCTCATTCGAAAAACCCCGGGCCAATGACAATTCTTGATACTTGTAAGGACATGAGATATATGCTGTTAAAAGACAAAAATATCTCAAAAGGTATTTAGGAAATGCCAATCTTTTAAAAGGATAAAAGCTTAAAAGATAACAGTCTTTCAAAAGACAAATACCTCCTAAGTGGAGATAACAGTCCCTCAAATGACAAACTCCTCTAAAAAGGAGAAAATTCAGATGACATCCTCTTTTTCCCAGAAAAAAAAAACAAAAAACACTACTATAAATGCTTCATCATTTATCTTCTTCTGATATTGAGAAAAAATATATGACTTTCTCTGAATTCATCTATAACAACGAATGGACACAGTTGTGCCAAACTTCTACTGAGTCAATTTATCCCAGGATTATAATAACGAAAAAAATTGATCCTATATTTATTCAAAATGCCATGGATTTCGGTTTTGTAGACCAAATCTACTTGAGTCTGATTGTATGGAAATTCTTAATAATACTCTCATAACACAATTATACCAACTAACAATAACACAAAATTATTATGCTAGGTTCTTTAGTATCAACCCAGAATATAATGAAGATACTAGAGAATACCTAAAGGCATATCACCTTATCAAAATGAATAACAGTGAAGAAACAAAAATAGAAATAAATAATAAAAAACCAAAAAAGCTTGGGTATTACAATCGGCCATGGACAAAAACAGAAGAGCATAGGGCATAAAAGCTGTGCTTGGAAGAATTACAGATTTGAGGAAGAAGAACTGTTCAGTCTACTGTGCAACCAACAATTGGATGATAGTTATTGGAGATGGAAAAGCCAGAGGACATAGGATGATGATTGACAAGATAATAGAGCTGGACCAACTATTAATTCCGCCAAGTCAGATGACAAAGAAAGAAGTTGAAAGATTTATGAAAAAGATAAAAGTCAATAATGAAGGTTGGATAACTCTTGGAAAGAAAATGTAATCCCAACTTTCCAAGTGGCCTGACAGGACATGTCTGCCACTATAAATGTAAATAATAAAGTGATCTAATAATGAATGTCTATCACTATAATTGTAATATTTGTAAAACACAGGAAAAGTGAGATTTTCTAAAATGGTAAAATGGTAATTTCGGTCAAAACCAATTTTACAGATCTCGGATGATGAAATGGACTTCATCGTTGGAATCGTCTCGCGAAATCTAGCTAGCCACGTCAATTCGTGAGTGCGAGAGACGATCAGTGCGTTTTTGGTAGCCGGGTAATACGAATTGTCGTATGGCGGCTTGTGAGAGGCGTGTGACCATGACAAAGTCGCCCTCTTACGATATGCCGTGTGACATGTTGCATGATTAGTGAGAGGAAGGAGATGAATGACTTAGATTAAGTCAAGTGTCAAAAAAGCCCTTTAAGTCACTTAAATGGACAAGGATGAAATTAATTAAAAAGATTTAAAATAAAGAGACAAAATATGCCCAACTACTCCATTTTTGGTAAGCGTGCGGTAAGGTGAAGCAGGTTTTTAAAGAGAGAAAGTGTGACTTCTCTCTAGATTTCCCAGGCGTTCGGACTGTTAGTTCTCGTCGGAGCAAGAAGCAAAGTTACACGCGAGAGTTTATGTGTGGCTTGTGGAATTTTTGTGGAGTTCTCTGGAAACTCGAGATGTAGGGATCTTCATACTTACAATGGCTTTGTGCTTTTTAATTTGGAAACCCGTGAATTGTTAGGGATGTTATGAGGCCGAATGACCATGTGTTTTTCATTTCGACGATTGGGATTGGTGAAAATCGCACATGGTGGCGACCGTGAGCGGTCATAGAGCCTAGGGTTTCCAGCATTCACGTGATATGTTATGTGATTTTTATTGTGGTTTGGGTGATTCAAAATGAATTACTTGATTTGTTAATTAAGCGTATGAAATTGAATTTTGATGTGTGTTATGAATTGAATAACATGATCTATGTGAGTTAATTTTGTTAATATATGCATGTAAAATATATTAGCGTAGATTGTTTGGAAATGGCGCTAATGCGTTATACTTATGAGGCGCCTAGAGCGATAGGTGTGAGTGTATGGCGTGAAATGAAAGAAAGTAAGAAAATGGTTATGAAAGGAATTTGAGGAAGATTTTAAGAATTGTCTTGGAAGTTGTCAAACAATTCATACCGGAGGCGAACATGTTATTTTGGAGAATTGCAACAATTCACCTCGGAGGGTTGTCGATATATTTACCGAAGTCGGTAGTAAGTTTTGAGCAAAAACCCTTTATTTTGAAAAACATATTTTTCTCCACATTCGACTTAGGCATGTGTGGGGGAGTCGGTGAGGACTCGAGACATGGGATTGGGCATCATGAACATTCAAGTAGGATCATGTATTTGCTTGAATATGTTTGGTTCTTAAATTACATTATGCTGACTTTTTAGGTGGGAAGTAGCAGCGTAGCAGGAAATTATCACTATTGGGCATTACTCATCTTGTCAGGATCATTATTTCGAATTACGGGAGTGTACGGGAGGACCGACGCTCAACCCAGAGTAGCGTTTTAGAAGAAAGGCTGGATTGTGGGCTTTGGTATTCATTTGTATAACATGTATTAAAACTTTAAATTTTGATATATGTTTGGTTAAAGTAAGTAACCTTCTTGAACTATTGTAATATAGTTGATGTATTTTAGTGAGTATTATGTATGGTAAAATGGCTAATTTCTCTTCGTGTATAGGTCTCGTAATATAAGGCGTGGTATTCGCGGGTTGGCGGGTCAATTGACGAGACACGCAGGATTCGGGCGTCCTGATAACAACTAGCAAAAAGAAGCGATGACAACAGGGATGAAGATAATATTGAAGTCGACAGGTGAAGTCAAAGAAATTGAAGAACACGTTTCTTATGAAGGAAAAGATGACAAGACAAAAGACAGCTTGAGGAAATAAAAAACATGATAAGTTAGAAATGGCCTTCAAACTTGAAAATGAAAAGACGGATATAATAAAGAAAGGCGGTTAGGAAAACCGAGAAAAGAAAGTGTGGCCATGTCTATGCCCCTGTGAAGATAAGGATAACAAATCCTCAAAGTTCTATAAAAGGAGAAGAAACTCACCTTATAAGGCATAGAAAAGCCCTATCAATCTTTGTTCATTTATTTAAATTTATAATAATATAAAATTATAATAAATAAACATATTTATAATAAATATCTAAATTTAAGGAAATTAAGAAATACATTTTGATTTTCATTTGGTAGATCTAAAAAATTAAAGTAAATTTTTTAATAAAAACAATAACTAATTTTTATTTATAATTTTATTTTATTTTTAATGTTTAATAAAACAACTAATAATAGTTGGGGACTTGGGAGTTGGGAGTGAGAAACAAAAAGGATTCAAAACCCAAATGGTGACAATAATAATAATAATAATAGAGAGAAAGAACAAACTAGCACCCATCGTCTACCTGTTGCTCCAAGCCCTGGCAAGTGGCGACTGAGCTTAACGTCCATCCTAGCGCAGCCCGGCCTCTCTCGATTCGGATCCTCTTTATTTGACCCACAGAGACGTCAGCGAAACCCGGCCATTTATGCCTAAGCCTCGATGGCGCTCTCTCTCTTTCACTCTACTCTGCAAAGCAACGACCCCTACCAACCGGAAGCTCCTCCTCAACCACGCCACTCTGCAAAGCTTCCAACAACAGCGCACACCCTGGTTCAACAATGGCGGACAAACCCATAGAATCGGAAGCCGGAGATCCTCACGTTCCTGTAACCACCTCCTAGCCTCCGGCGAAAGTACACAACCAGACAGATATTTGCATCTCTCTTCTCGAAGCTGCTTCTCAAGGTCGATCATTTTGTCTCTACTCGATTAGAACTTCCTAAAACTTATTCTCATTTTCCTTTTTTCCGAGAAATCCTAAGAGAAGAAAGGAAACCGAAAGCAAGCAATGGACTTGGAGTTTTATTTTATGGTTATTTCTCGATTTTGTTTTTGTATTAGTTGAATTTCAGTTTGGATTTTCGCTTTTGTTTGAAGCTGGGCTGTGAAGGTGTATGTTTTTGAGTGTTTTTATTCATGTTTTTTTCTCTTTGGTTTCTGGGCAAACCTAACAGAAGGTAATGGTTTGTGTTGTGATTACTACTGAATACTTTTTCGACGTTTCTTTTGCATACATTATTGTTTCAAAATCAGATTCAAAAAGTTTTACCTAAAAAATTTCGTTATAGGTTGTAAAGGCAAATAAAAACTGGAGAAAATTAATTTTTTCTTTTTGCAGAAGCCATTTCCACCCCCCACAGAAAGAAAAAAAAACGACAAGAAAAAGAGAAACAGACTCTTCGATGATAATCACTATATAACGGAATATTTTACATCATCTACTTTTTCTGGTTATGTTGGACAAATGTCTTCATTTTCCTATGCATAATGCTGAGATAATCTATACAATGTATATTGTTGGTGTTGTGTGTTGTGTTGTGTTGTGCTTCAAGTGTGCCTGATTTTGGTTTCTTTCCTTCTGCTTGTTTACAGAGCTTCAAGTGGGTGAGCTCATTCATGGAGATAATTTTAATCTGTTTGCTGCAATGTCTGCTTTAGAGCTATTGCTGCATCTTGTTAATACTTGCATATGATTTGGTTACTGTCTTGACAATACTGCTATAGGGTGACTCCTATAATCAAGCACTTCAGACATGCTAACTAAATTATACCTTATGTCTTTCTCTCTAGATATATACTTAGGCTACATTTTGCTAACTAAATTATACCTTAATGTATTTTTTTTCCTTTTTGAAGGAACTATTGGGCAATTTTGTTGGTGAATTGTCAAGAATGAATTAATGGACTTTTTTTGTGAAGATTCATGAATTAGGTCACTTAGAGAGAAGTTTAGTTTATCATGATTATTCCTAAGAAAGAAGGTGTAAAGGATTTGGAGGACTTTTACCTAATGGGTTGATGAGGAGTCTATATAAGCTCCTAGCTAAATTTTTGGCTAAAAAAGTGTCAATAGTGGTGAGGAAAATGGTGTCAAATTCCTCACAGACTTTGGTTAAGGGTAGATAAATTTTGGATTTAGTCTGTGTAGCACATGAAGCCATGGACACCAGGTTAAAAGAAAAAAAAAGCTCTAAAAGTAGTAACTAATGTCTTAAGATGAATAATATTGAAAGAGCTTACCTTCATGTGAGTTGAATATCATTTGCAATCATTAAATAAAACGGGTTTTGAGCTAATTAGGTTAGATGGATGAGATAGTGCATCATTCAAGCTCCCTTTTTGATTTTGATTAATAGGATCCCAATAGGGTTTCTCCGAAGTTCTAAAGACCTAAGACACAAAGATCCTCTTTTCCCTTTCCTTTTCATTATGGCAATGAAGGTACTTTCTTATGTTTTGAAGAGGGTAATGAAAGGAGGTTATCTAGTGGACTTCTTGGCTAATGGTAGAGGAGATATGGGTTGAGTGTCATTTTTTATTTATTTGATGATACCTTGATTCTTTTTACTCGATGAAGCATTTAGAGTTCTTGAGTTAGGCTCCATGGGGTTTTGAGGTGATTTAGGTTTAAAATAATTTGAATATTAGAAAATTGTTCCTAGCAGGAAGGTTTCTAGGATTTGGTTAGGGTGAGGTGGGGTGTTAATTGGTTCTCTCCCATCATCTCATTTAAGCCTCCCATTCGGATCCTCTTTTACATCTTTGCGAACTTGGGATGTAGTGGAAGGAAGAATTTAGAAACGGTTCAAAACATGGAAGATGCAATTCTTATCAAAAGAAGAGATCTGCCTTTGGTAAAGAGCCTCCTTATTTATAATCCATTATAAGATTGAATAAGATCCAAATGGACTTCTTTCAAGGGGAAGGAGAGCTCCAAAGTAGGTTTACTTGGTGAACTAGTTAATAGTCTACACGAATAAAGAAGATGAGGCTCTAAATAAGGCCTTTCTTAGAAAATGGTGTTGGAGATGTGCTTTTGTGAATGAGTCTCTCAGGAAATTGGTGGTGTTGTGAAGGATGGGGTGAAGGGAGAGTTGGTTTTCTAGGTTTTGAGGTGTGAACTGAAAATCAACCATGGCTGGAAGTTTATGTTGTGGAGTCTTTGGAAGGAGTTGTCAAGAATAGTTGGAAGGTGTTTAAAGGGTTGAATTTATTGTTAAAAATGGTAGGAACATACAATTTTGGAAGGAGAGATGGTGTAGTGGATTCCCTTTAGATAAGGCTTTTCTCAGTTACAATAGCCTCCACAGATGCTTGAGTGTACCAAATGTAGGAGCAGAGTTGGGGAGCGGTGTGGAATCCAGTGTTCACGAGGTATGATATTGAGAGTTGTTGAGATGGAAGCTTTTGCCAGATGGTTGCAAGAGCATCCTATTATAAGGGGTTTTAGGAATGTTTGGTGGGTGCCAAAAGGTGACATCTGTATAGTTGGTTCCTCTTATTTCTTCCCCAAATTTGGAATTTAAAGGTGTTCCTTTGGGCATTGTGAAACCCTTCGATCTGAAGGGAGTAATTATTTTGCATGGACGGCTTGTGTTTATCGAGCTTATAAAAAAAGTAGGTGTTTTTGTAAAAAGGAGAGGAGGAATCAACAAATTATATCATCCTTGTTTGCTCCCAAGCAGCCATGCTTTGAATCTTATTCCTAGCAATGTTTGGTGTTTAGCGAGTGATGGCGCCTTGGCGATGATGCTCTTTTAGTGCATGTGGCTTTTGTAGGGAAGAAAGGAAGAAGGCGTGGAGAGTACCTCATTTATGATTATTTTAAGAGAAATAGAAAATCCTTTGACAATTTCAAAATGGTGAACCAAGCAATTGTATGGCCCTTTATGCACGTGTTATTGGATTGGGTTAGTGTGTATTTAGGTTTTATCTCATTATCATTACTTTATTTTATTTTTTGGCGAGGGTGTTTTTTTTTTTTTTTGTGTATCCCTCTTCTATTTCGGCCTTTGGTGCATTATGTACATGGTGTATACTTTTGTTTGCCCTATGCTAGGTGCTTTTATTATAATTGCCTTTACCTATTAAAAAAAAGTTATTTCTCCTATTCGTGTGAGACACCCAACATGTAGACATGGTGTATTTCTTATCCAATTGTTGAGTCTGGAGGGAGTGAAAATTGTGGAGACTAATTTTAGGATTGAGATTAAGTGTGGACTGAAATGCCTTTTGAGTTTTTAGTTTTGAACTCAAAATCACTCTCATCAAGCATGATCTGCAAAAATCGATACGCTCTTGTTTTTGTGAAAGTGTTTATCCTTTTGATGTTTTTACTTTATATCTTTTGTCCTTATGAACTTTGTATTTGCTTTTAATTTCAGATAATGGACCCAAAGATGGATTCTGGTATTGTTGTAAATATTATTCTGTAGATGAAGCCATTGAGAATGGTGCTGCTCCAGTTCCCCTTAGCTTTGATAAAACTATTGATGTTCAACACACTATTGACATCATGGATCATCTTCTGTCATGCGAGTTATTTTGAACTTTACATTTCAGTCAGCCCAACTGGTTTCCTTGTGTTCTTCTTTCTAAATTATAATCTCACATGGCAGGTGACGTGGCACAAGGGTCATTCATTGACACAAACTGTCTTTTCGTGCATCTATCTTTTGAGGCTTGATAGAACTTCTTCACATGTCATATTGCCTTCTATTACAGACTCACATTCGATTGCAACCTGCAAAGGCAGTCATTTCAGTTGTCTCAGACACAAGAACACATGAAGTAAAGTATTCCAACAATTTTTTCATCCTCCCTCTTTATTGTTTCTTCCTTGTTCTCTCCAAAAAAAAAAAAAAACCTATGCTTTTTATCTTTGTTCAGGGTGACTAATTGATATAGATAATTAGTTATTCGGAAATTAAATTATGTAGACAATTCATCTAGCTCTGGCATTGAGGAGTTAGCTTCTCAAAACTAAAACAATGTTTTATTTATGCTCCCTGGATGGATATAAAGAACAAATGGAAGAATGTATGGAGCGAGAAGGGAATAAAAGCAAGCGAGGTGCAGGGGGTACTTATACATCACTACATTTGTACAAAATGTTTTGCACATCCTCACAAAAGAAGTTCATTTTGTCTACATACATAATTTTCTGAGCTGCAAAGTTACAATATTTATACATTTTCTATAAAAAATTTTCTTGAATGCTTTTGTTTCAAATTCACATTTGATTACATTTTTTTACTTGGTAGGAAGAGGATCTTTTTACCATGACATATGGTCTGCCCTTGAATAGGGATGGGGATGGAAAATGCTTATCAATGCTAAATGCAGTAGAAGAAACACTATCTCGCCAATTGCGCGCTTGTAAAGCCCCATCATCTAAAAAAGGGTGTTGGAAGGTAATGACATGATCATTTATTACAAATTTAGTTTCTTTACTGATTAGTTAAGCACCTTATATTGGACTGTTAAACAATGGAAACAAGGTTGATTTGATGGGTCTCCAAAAGAGAGGGACTATGGGAACAGGTATTATAATGAGTCATCAAAGCAAGGTCCTACTCGTCAGTTTTTACCATTTTGACAACACTCCAGTTGTATCAGCACAGCTAGACGGCTCTTAGGATTTGTTATACTAAAAAGTCCATGCTGAGTATGATATTCAAAAAGAGAGGGACTCACCAGATGTTTTTAATTCAGTCACAGGTAATTCCTCTAGGCTTAGACTATGTCCTCTTATTCAGGAGCATAGTAATATCCTTATGCAAACCTTCTATAGTGATGAGACATAGATGGAGAAGCAAATGAAGATACAGGCTCTATGGAAAATTTAACCAGTGAATAAATAAACAAGTTTTTGTGTTGATATTTTTTCAAGGGAGATCCTTTGTATTGTGATTAAAAATTTTACAGATAGGTTGAAGCCCTGGATTGGTGTTACTTGAACTCTCTTGCTCTCAATCAATTTGAGCAGTTACTGGAAAGAGGAAGAAAAAGAAAAGAAAAGAGTTTCCCTGTAATGGTAAATGGAGGTGGAAGTTGGCTATTGGCAATGCACTCTGATGTAATCAATGAATCTGCTTTCTAGGTTATTGTTGTTTACTAGTCCCATGTGGTACAACAGTTGTTTACCTGCTCTTAATGATTTATGTTATTTTTATTTTTTTATTTTTGATTAGAAGCAGAAAAGCGATATAGTAAAGAAAAGCAAAAGGAGATGTCTTCTATTGTTTTAAGTTGCTACCTTATGCCTTATGCAAAACATATGTTTTCAGAGGATTTCTCTTGATTATTTTAGTACCTATTTTACTGCAGATATAGAGCCGCTACAAACTAATCTTGATTTGGAAGGAGGTTATTGCAAATCTTTGCTATGTCGCTTACGCTTTCGTAAGGTCTTACCCTGTGTTTACTCTCTCTTTATTGCTCATCATTGCTCCTAGTCTATTTCGTTATATTTTTTCCTTTGAAAATATTATCATTCCCTATCCCAAGTGCTCCAAGGGATTTTATGATTACCAGCCTTGTTTCTTCATAATCATAAGTGTTTATGATTACTGGCCCTTTTCCTTCATAATCCTTATGTCTGGCCGTGCTTCTACTATTTTGTTTCTCCCTGTTTAACTTGATTCTTCCCCCTGCCCACCCTTTCAGGCATTGGGAATACTATGTTGAACTTTGGAGGAAGTTTGGAAAATAATCATGTGTGGCTGTTCAAAATTTAGTAGACTTCTAAAAGAATTTCAAGAATTTGTTATACCTCTACAATGACTTATTTGTGGGCCTCAGTTTATTTGTTTGGATCTATGATTTTATCCATAAACAAGCTTTTTCTATGAATTTGAGTTGCAATTGAGCATTTCCTATCTTGCTTCATATTGTGCCTCTTAAGACTATGATGAAGAATGGGAAGGGTTAGTGAGTTCATGCCCAAAAAATTGCATA
This sequence comes from Tetrastigma voinierianum, assembly GCA_016808115.1. Lineage (NCBI taxonomy): Eukaryota > Viridiplantae > Streptophyta > Magnoliopsida > Vitales > Vitaceae > Tetrastigma > Tetrastigma voinierianum. The sequence goes on from JAEQBH010003444.1 coordinate 22,788, forward strand.
TAATATTAGCACTTGGAAGTGAAACACCAGCAATGTCCAGATACAGTAAGAAATAGGCAAACTGGCGAAGTTTCTCACATTTTAATGAAGGGTCAGTGGATTTTGATGTGTGCTGTCGAACTTGAGTCAAAATGGTGTGAGTCCCAAACAATGACAGGATTGTGGTTAGAGCTTTTTCAAAATCAACAGAAGAAATTTTAGTCATTGAGGTAGATATTTGAGCCTTTCTAGAGGGCCTGCTACAAGCTAGGGCTGTTACCCTTTCTAACCTACAAGTGGTAGGGGAACATATTATATTGTTATCTTGGGTGGCTTTGTGGAGCTGCTCAAGAGGAGAGAAGAGGAGAGGATAGGATAGGATAGGATAAGATAGGATAGGATAGGTTTTGGGAGGTCTTTGTTGTATGTGTAAAGATGCAGATGCATCAATAAACCATCTTCTTGCTCATAGAGGGGATAGCCTTAGAGTTATAACACTTTCTCTCCTCCTTCTTTGGCACTTTGTGGGTTGTAGGTGGGAAAAGAAGAAGGTGTGGAGAACAACCCATCTGCCTTACATGGATAATTTGGAAGGACTGAGATCAAATAACTTTTGAAGGGAACAACTCACTTTAAGCTCTCAAGGATTCCCTCAAAACCAATTTGTAAATTTGGTCTCAAGGATTTCCACTAGGTAACATGCGCCATCAAGGCCCAATTTGCTTGTTATCTTTTATAGAATGGCTGGGCTCTTCTTAAAAGGGGGTTGTAGCTACTTTAGTTGGTTTTTTGTTTCTCAATTCAGTTGCAAGCGAAACAGGCTGAAGCAACAATTTATGGTGTTGAATATGATATTCTACTCCTTTTCTATGTATGACCAGATAGGATCTGAAGGATATTTATCTCAGCTTCCAAACCAAAAGTTCTGAAAGATTTTTGTGCCTTTTTGTATGTGTGCTTGTGGGTGGAGCTTTCCTTTATTTTTCTGAATTTCATGTCATAGCATATGCATAGTTTTCATGTTTTCCTAGGACCTTACAACTATATTTTTAATGAGCCTCCATCACTTCTCGTGACTAATGAATAGAAATGATGGTTCAAATTTTTGGCCAGTCTGTTGCAATGTTGGTGCTTGAAGTTCCAACAAGGACACAGTCACAAAATTACCAATCCCATGACTTTAGTTTATTTTTTGTGCTTTTTTATAGTATTTTTGGTTCTGAACAATTATGCATAGCCATTATTTAGACCATTTTCTGTTTTAATATTAGTCTTTACTATCTGTTGCTTTGTGGTCAGCAAATTTACCATTTTTTGCTTTGTGTTCAGCATTTTTACCATGTTCTCATGTGCATGCAACGACCTCAAGGAAGAGGTTTGGAGTTAGCAAGAAAGCATATTGCCTCCTGTTTGTTAGAGCTAGAATGCATTTATAAATCAGCAGAATTCCTTAGGTCTAGTGCATGTGGAAATTGTGGTGTATAGAAGATAAAACGACAGCCTCTGGTTGTGAACCAATTGGATTTGATGCAAGGATTTAAACAGCAGGTTATCTGCCCTACCCCACCACGTGCCATCAGAATTCTTAGCTTCTGGAAAAGGTGAGTGTATAAAATTAAAGCTGATGATTCTAGTAATTTAGTTTTGTTATTAAATTTTGTTTGCTTTTATTTTTGTAGGCCATTGAATATTTCAAGAAACTTCATCTTGATTTAGACATTATTTGTTCCTACTCTTTGGACCCCTCGTTGGAAGCTGTTTTGCACTTTGTGGTGCAATTCCAGAAGCTTCAGCCTGATTTGGTTGCAAGGGCACATCTCCAGGTTGGTTTTTATTAGCCCACCTCCTGTCACATTTCTATTTCTCTTGGTGATTATTGATGAAGTTCCTGCTTTGTGTATTTATTTATTTATTGGATTTGTTACATTTACAAGTTCTCTCTATCCTTTCAACTATCTGTATGATGCATTTATATATATATATATATAATGCCCTTTCTTTCCAAAAATATTCTCTGCGTTTATTGACCATGAGCAGTTAATGTTTCATTGATCTCTATAAATAATGTATTCTATTGCAAGTTGATTTTGTTTGACGTCATTTTTATTAGATTAGATTCAAGTTGGATGGTTGAGTCAAACCAAATTTGCCCATTTTGAGGTCTGGAGATATGTGTGTAGGATAAGCTTTGTCAAGTTGCAATGAGTTAGGGGGATTGTATACCAGTACTGGTTATTCTCATGCATAGTAGCATGTGGAGAAGTCTTATTCCTGTGCTTTAGGTTTTACCTTTTTATTTTTTCCAATAATAAAAAAAATTCATAATACTAGTGATTTTGCATTCCTGTTAAAAGGATTTTAATTCTATCATCTATGTCGTGTTCTATGCTTAGTGATTGTCATTTTCCAGTTAACTCTAGTCCAGCTACTTTTTGGGCCTGGCTCCAGTGGTAGAGGGATGGGGAGGGTTTGTGGAGTTACAGGTTCAAGTCGCAATGAGGACAAAATTTATCTATAAGAAAAAGGTTTACGCTAGTCAAGCTTGTTGTTTGGTTTTTGCTTCCTAGTTTCGTAAGAGCCTATACCTCTGTCATTATTGTTTTGAATGCACCTGGTTATGTACAGCTTCTTTTGATTCAAGATGGGAAACTCTATGGACGAGACCCTATCTTTACTCTGATCTGTAGAGCTGCAGCATCGCCTGAAGTTTTGAAGAACCATGATATTCAAAAGAATGAATTTGTTGTGCAATTAGGGCAGGTGAGTATCCTTATATCATCTTTCATTGGTGTGGTTGTTCTTCTTTATTGATTTTCTTGGGATATAAAGAAGGTTCAGTTAAAACTTTTGAAGTGATTTATATTCTCCGAAATTAATATTAAGAATGAGGAAAGTTCCAGTCAAAAGATACCAGTTGTTTTATTTTATCATTCTTGGTTAACTTACAGCCTTTGAGATATAGTTGTTCAAATGCATGTTATGTTGGAGGCGTTTGTGTGCAGGAGATGTGGGAAAGTACCCTTACACCTTCTTGAGCAAGATGGTTCTAATTTTTTGTGGTTTGTTCTTTTACCCAGTTAGTGATTAGTTTACTTAAATCCTGTGTACAAATGCTGCATGGCAAAGGCGTAAACTTGGGGAAAATTTTACAAGATTGACCCGTGTTATCTATGTACGAGGTTTGTCATATATATCTTTGGAACTTAATGCAAAAAATTATTTTTGTTGATTTTTCCTCCCTTTCCTTAAACATCTTTAACCATCTTCTATTTGCTTATCTTTCTGAATCTACTCAGTATGTTTCATCATTTTCCTTTTACTAAGCAAAAAATCATTTTCCTTTCTTTTAAGGCATGTATCTCATGCTTAATTCATTTTAAAATTCTGTAAAAAAAGTGCATTTTTTTGTCCTCTTTTGTCTTACTTTCCCATCCTAATTTAAGTGAGTTTTTTAAAAGCTGACTAGCTCATATTAACCTCGGCTAGATCTAGGGTTTGGTGTGCATGTGCATGCAGATGCATGTATTTGTTCGAAGGGTCTTTAATCCTTCCTTATTTTTTGTTAAGAAGTGTAATCAGAGATAATTGAATGAAGAATTGTATTTTTCATTGATCGCGAACAACTTTATTTATATACAAGATAATCCTAACGAATGAAAGAATATGAAGTTCATAACTCTACATGAATACATGTTTCCTTTCCCAAACTAATTCTACAATACTATAACTCTCCCCCTCGAGTTAGACATAGATGTTGATCGCCATGACTTGTTACATAAATAACTTACTAGATCCCACTCCAAGGTTTTGTGAAAGATCTCTTAACTATTCTCAGTCTTTACATATCCTAGAAATCAACCCAAGTGGATCTTCTCACGGACAAAATGACCAATCCCAATACCGATATATTTGGTCAGTTAAGTGAAATCTGGGTTGGATCTTTATGTCACGTATTGAGCAGTTATCTTTCAGCTCCTTGTAATGAGTTTCGATGCCCACTTCCATCAATAACTGACGTATCCACATGATCTCGCATACGGATTGTGCCATGGCTCGATACTGACTCCGCACTAGACCGCGAGACAACACTTTGCTTCTTACTCTTCCATGAGACTAGATTTCCTCCAACAAAGACATAATATCCTGAGGTGGATCTCTGTCTTCCTTAGATCATGCCAGTCTGCGTTTAACACTTTCAGTCTAGTATGTTTCATGCTTCTTATACAATATTCCCGTCAAGGAGCTTCTTTCCGTAACACCGGATATGTTCTCACGGTATCGAATGAATAGTTGTAAGGAGATGACATATGCAGAATTAACACATACTGCCGAATAAAGCAATATCTTGGCGAGTTATTGTAAAGTAATTTAATTTCCCAACTAGTCTTCTGTATCTCTCAGGATCTTCAAATAGTTCTCCTTAGTTAGTTCTACATTAGGAGCCATAGGAGTGCTACATGGTTTGGCACCAAATTTCCCTATCTTGGATAACATATCAAGTACATATTTTTAAGATTGAGATAACGAAGTCGCTGCTACTTACCGTGACTTCAACACCCAAGAAATACTTCAACATTCCTAAATCCTTTGTGTGAAACTGACTTATGATAATAACAACATACCACTCCCCCTGATGACTGACCTGGAGCCTCAAGAGCCGATTCACTGCTCTTGGTTTGTTGCTTCATCGGCTCATAGTTACTATTTTTACTGACCACTGCATTACTCATCTGAATAGATGTGAAACGGAAGTCTCATGCGTTATAATCGATTGAAAGTTTCTGTGTAATGTCTCGGGGACTAGAGTCTCAAAGATTTGTGATATCAAGTCCCAGAAGGAAGACTAGCTAAAAAACTCATAACCACTATGTTCTCTGGGTTGCTAGTACGACTATCGACACTAAGGCGACCAAACATATTCAACTTCGAGAGAGTTGTGGCTAAGAGGGGATAAAGAACACAAACTTTTTCCATAGAATGACGATGCACATAGAGGCTGTTTGAAGAAAATTAAAATTAATGGGAGTTGAGTACGAAGATGAGGCGTGAGGGGAATTGTTGAAGCTCCAGGTTACTCTCAAACTGGGTGGTTGGCTTCCTGGCATGTGGGTTTAAGTTTCCAGTCAATCGGGGAAGGAAGGCAGGTTCTTAGGGCTTGAAGATAGATTTACTGAGGATGAAATTTTTGTGGTAGTCTCTAGTTTAAATGACCCGAATGGCTTTCCTCTTGCTTTTTGGCAGTTCAATTGGGACTTTGTCAAGGAGGAGGTTATGGATTTTTTCAATGAGTTTTATGAGCAGAATAGGTTTGTGAAGCACAGATTCCACTTTTGGTGTTAATTCCTAAAAGGGGATGCAATGGATATTAAGGACTTCAGGCCTATTAGTCTAGTGGGAGGGTTGTACAAGATTTTGGCGAAGGTTCTTGCTACTAGACTCAAGAGGGTAGTAGGAAAGGTGGTCTCAGAGGCGCAAAATGCTTTCGTGGAGGGTAGACAAATTCTTATTGTGGCTTTGATTGCAAATGAGGCAATAGATGCGATGTTTCGAAGAAAGGAGAGGTGTTTTATGCAAGCTGGGCATAGAGTAGTAGACCTTCTTGACTAGGATTACATTGAAGGTGATGACTAAAATGGGTTTTGGTAGTAAGTGGACTAGTTGGATCAGTTGGTGTATTTTTCGGCGACATTTTCGGTCATGGTGAATGGGTCTCATTCTGGTTTCTTTAGGAGTTCAGGAGTCTAAAATGGGGGATCCTCTCTCTCCTTATCTCTTTGTGATTGGGATGAAAGCGAGTTGTCTCATTGCCAAGAGATTGTGAAAAGGAGGTTTTCTTTTTTTACGGTTTAGATTGAGAGAAAGGAAAGAGGGGATGGGCGCCCAGTCTCCCACTTATTGTATGCAGATGACACTATATTGTTTTGTGAGCCGAAGCAGGATCAAATGGCCTACCTAAGTTAGGTACTAATGTGGTTCGAAGCTATCTCGGAGCTAAATATTAACTTGGCTAAAAGCAAGATTATCTTGGCTAAAGCAAGATTATTCCCGTGGGAGGAGTATATTATGGAGGCAGAAGCATGAGGGTTAATATGTGGTTCGCCACTTTATCTTTCAGGATTGGATAAGCCTGAGTCAGTTTCACGCCAAAGTCAGAAGGAGGTTTTTTGTGGTTGTAGATTCAAGGAAGAGAGGAGGATGGGTCGGTCGCCCCACTTATTGTATGCAATGACAATTGGCTTGTTTTCAGGAGTCGGCAGAGTAAACGGCTTCTACCTAAGGTTACTAATGTGGTTCAAGCTATCTCCAGTTGGAAGATTAACTTCGCTAAAAGCAAGATTATTCGTGGGAGGAGTGCTTGATATGGAGGTTCTAGCTAATGAGTTGTGGTGCAAGATGTGGGCCCTCTTCTTCATATTTAGGCCTCTTCAGCCCAACACACCATGGCGATAGTGGATGTTATAGAAGACAAAGGTTTCTGAGAAAGTCGACTTTCAGGGAAGAGACAATAAATATATCTCAAAAGGGGGAGGACCACTTCTTCCTCAGAGTTCTCTCCTCAAGCCCACCGATTTGATGACATGTCTCTTCCCACAGTTTAGAGAATTGCAAAGATTATGACTCTTCTGGGAGGAGGGTCTTGCACAAAAAACATTCAAGTTAAGTGGGCCAACGTTACTCCGATTAGTGCTGGGGCTAGGTGTTGAGGCTCAGATAATCTTACCAGAGTCTTCCAGCAAGTGGCTTCAAGCTTGCAATGAGAAGAAGTCCCTATGGAGGAAAGTCTTCGCCAAAATTGGGAGTGATCTGGGGGGAGGTGTTTCAGGCAAAGTAAGAGGCCTGCGGGGATGAGTCCGGAAGAGATTAGAAATGAGTGAGTCCTTTTCCTTTAATACTATGTGCTCATTAGTGGAATGTAGAGGTTCACTGAAGGACTTTCGTGGAAACAACCCTTCTCGACATTTTCCTTCTTTGTTTTCGCGTCGATAATAAGGAGGTTTGGTATGCATTTATGGAACTATTGGGAGGAGGGTATCCCCCATTTCCAGATCTTCAATGATCGGGAACTAGAGGAAGTGTATTTGTTTTTGCATGTCATTCACGTAGAGAGTCATCTCAGTATAGATGGGCTTCATGAAAGATGTTAAAGATGGTCGCTTTTCGTGAAGCTTTTTACTTGTTCGATCTGCAAGGACTCTGCTCTTCCCTTTGATTTGGAATCCGGTGCCTCCACAAAAGTCAGTTTTCACGGTTTTCTGCAGCTAACCCTGTGTTCAATCAAACAGTGCTTAAAGAGGCGCTGCTAATAGGTGCTTCCTTTGTGGGGAAGGAGAAGAAACAATTTTTGATCATTTGTTGCTCCATTGTTCAAAGGCCACATTCTTCCTGATTTGCTTTTAGCTATTTTTGTGTTAGTTGGTGTTTCTCTTTCGTGAAGGAGACTCTTCATTTGGCATGGTTCTTTTGTAGGTGTTTATCTAAGAAGGCCTGATGGCACCCTCTCCTTGCATTCTTGACAATTTAAGGGAAAGAACCGTCTGCTGAGGATGTGATTATTTCAATTAATAGATGAAGTCTACTTTTCTTTGTAATCTGGTCTCGGTCAACTCAAGACGTGTCGCAGAGACCAATGTCTTTGGTAGACTTTGACCTGTATCACTGATTTCTCCGGTTTCATTGCATGAGGTTTTCCATGCCTTTGTCGGGAGACTCATGTATATACATGCTTTTGGGACTTCCTATGGTTTAATATAATTTGCTTTTATCTATTAAAAAGTATTCTCGAATTCCATGATATGGCAAGAAGAGACTTGTCCTGCTTTTTCAGGGATGAAAAGCCTTGCATACCTCAAATGACCGTGGGGCGTTCCCTTTCCCGAATACGAAACTCGAGTAATCCATATGAAGAAACCACTAGGTCATGACCAATTTCATAAACGCAAAAAAATTCACGGTTGGCACCTGAGCCGGATGGATGGACTCCACGAGGCCAAGGCGCGCCATACGTAGTAAGTGAAACCCGATCCGGGCTTGACCATGCGCCCTCACGCGCGGCGCGTGTGAAAAAGAATTTACAATCATTAGATCAACCTGCGTGTTGCTCACGTCTTTGGAGTTCCGACCCATAGAACTTGGTAGGTGATCGTTGGTGGCTAGGGTGCTCCTCTCAGTGGCGGTGTCACTTGCATGAGTTGGTGTTTGAGCACCCCGTCTCTTCTCCTCTTCTCCGTTCTTTAAAAAATTCTCTAAAATTTTTGCCTCTTCTAGGGCAAATTCAAAACTATGCTATGATATTATGTAATCGGAGATAATTGAAGGAAGAATTGTATTTTTCATTGATCACAAATAACCTATTTATATACAAGACAATCCTAAACCAAATATGAAAGAATATGAAGTTTCCTAACACTACAAGAATAAATGTTTCATTTTCCCAACTATTTTCTAATTCTACAATTCTATAACAAGAAGCATTGTTGAATCATGGAATAAACAACTAAATTCACATCTCTTATTTTTACAATCCTAGAATCCCTTTAAATATGTGGCCAACATTCCAGTTCACAAAACAAGGAGAAAATTTAGGAAAAATAAACTACCAGAAAATAACTCTGAAAGCTTAACTATTTGATAGGATTCTGACTATTCATGTAAGTAACTATTTGATAGGGTTACAATAGAAGTGGGAATATGGGTTGAGCCCGATGGGTTGGAGTGGGCTGACTCAAAATTTAGGAGGACTAGGTTGAAAAAATGAAGGCCCGAATAAAATTTGGGCCGTTTGGCTTGGCCCGGGCAACCGGGTTCGGGTCGGGCTGCCCATTGGGCCCGTTTTTATTTTTTAAATACCTAAAATATAAACTGAAATTTCTTAACCCCTTTCTCTTTTTCCCTTTCTCTTTCAAATGATTTGAAAGGACGGATACCACATCTCCACCCGACTCTCTTTATTGATAGGCATCAACCTTTTGTCTTTTCATCAATGCCGTGTTGGAGCTTCTTCTCCCACATATCAATTTCTAGGGTTTCGCTATATTATTAGGGTTTTTCTCCTCCACCAAAACCAGGCATTGATCTTCTTGTTAGTGTTTTTTTTTTTAATTTATTTTTAAGGGTTTTCGGTAATTTGTGCTGGTTGTTGATATCGGTTGTGTAATGATTTGAGTCGATGGTCAATTGGGAGCATCAGTGTCGATTGGGTGATTGGAGAAATTCCGGGGGTTGAGTTTGGCGTTGAGTCAAGGGGGACTAGGAAAATTTAGGATTTTTTTGGGGTTTTGGGGGCGGGATAGCTTTATTGGGTTTTTCCTGCTCGCTTCTTGGGTTTATGATGATTTCATCTCCTCTTGATGAAAATCCAATGGTTTTTGTGTAGAGATTGATTTTGGGTTTCTTGTAGAGGGTATGGTTTTTGGTTTCTTACGATGGAAAACGGCTTTTAAGGTTTTCTTGAGGTGGAGTATGGTTTTGTGTTTTTCTTGCCGTGGATACGGTTTTTAGAAGGAGAAAGAGTGGGTTTGGTTTTTATAAGAAGAGGTGGGTCTGGTTTTTACTAGAAGTGGTTTTTACATGGGAGAAAGCTTTGTACATATAGGCGTTCAGAATTCCTCTAGGAGCTTTGTTCATAGTTCTTTATCTGGTTCCTTCTTCTACCCTAATTGCCACCATGTGCATATTTTATTTTGCTCCTGGGAGTTGTTTGGTTATTGAGAAAATGCAAAAAGGGAAGAACAAATTGTTAAAAGTTAAAATAAAAATAAAATCATGGTTAATAAAAATAATATAGAAATGCCTTTTGGCTTTTAGCGTTTTGGCTCGCAACCCATGTAGGGTTGGGTTGGAGAAACTTCTACTAGTAGGCGCTGAATAGAAATGGGCCGAAATGGCCCGACCCATTTTGGCTCGTGGCCCGAGTGGGCAAGGCTAAAATGGGTCGGGTCAGCCCGTTTCCTACCTCTAGGTTACAACTATTCATACGAGATTTCCTACACTCCCCCCTCAAGCTTGTGAATATAGATATTCCATTCCCAGCTTGCTATCATTCTCATGAAACATGTTGTGACACAATCCCTGTCATCACATCTGCAAGTTGAAGGCCTGAAGTTGATGCTTGAGAACTGTAAGGTGTCTGATATTATATGTAGGATTCTGTTGGGTTGTGCACAGCCTATTCTTCAACAATTGAAAAGATGAAATCCGATATCATTGATGTTGATGAAACAGCAATAAAGGATAAAAGAGATCACGAAATAATGGCAATGGAGGCCACGGGAAAATTCAGCAATGAAGGCTGAGAATTAAACCAGCAATTAAGGCTGGAATCAGCAATGAAGGTTGAGAATTAAACCAGCAATGAAGACTGGAATCAGCAATGAAGGCTGAGAATCAAAAAGGCTGGAATCAGATATATCACCAGTGAACTTCACATCAACGTATCGGTCTTCATAAGGCAACATGAAAAAGTTCCAAAGTCCCTTCTGGACAGTTTTCCATCATTCTTTTCACACTGACATAATCCAAGGGAAGAATTCCTGTGGAAACAAACCAGAATTTTGCTGTGTAATCTCTCAAGTATTACTAAAGGAGGAGCCACAGTAACCCGAAATGAACTTGCACCACTCCCAAGTTTCAATTTTGACAAACCAGCAGCTTGGACGCGTTCACACAGTAAAACATCTTTAGAACCACGATTGGGTAAATGCCCGGGAATTGCAAACGGGATAATATCTAAGTCGGTTCCATGCTAAGACCTTTGAATGAGGAATCTTGGATGGAAAGAAGAAAACATCATAATCAGAATGGAGAACACAAGAGTGCAGAGGAGGCCCTTCATTTTATTTTTTTGGGGCCTCGCTCAGTTTCTCGATGCGAGAAAAAGTGAAATTAAAGAGAGAATCGAGAGAAGCGCCTTTATCGTGGATTTTATTCACTTAGGCGAGATGATGTGTCGGTTTGGAAAATGAAGGCTAGCAAGAGTTACCCTATCTTCCCAAAAAACTCAAATTGTATAGCTCTAATACCATGTTGAATTATGGAATAAACAACTGATTTCACATCTCTTACAAGCTTGAGCTTTTAAGAGAGTTGGTTATTTAACATGGTATCGGAGGCTTGGTTTAACAATTAATGGATTCGGCCAAATCTCTTTGCAGTTTAAATCCTCATTTGTTTTATTTGAAGAGTCCGCGAAGGGTACATTTGGTTTGTTTGACTCTCACATGCGAATATGGGGTGCACATGAGGAGGTGTTAAACATGATATTCATATTAAACCCAAATCCTACAAGTTTGAGCTTCTAGGAGAGTTAGTTGTTTAACATTTTCTATTCTTTTAGTATATTTATGTTTCCTATTCAAGAAACAATCATAGTCACAGATGGATGTACTTGTCTCTGCATATTAGCAGACTTTGATAATGGTGAATGCTTTGTCCCCTGGAAACATAGTTTTTCATATGAGAATATATTTCTATATCTGATAATATGATGAAATAGTTTGATGACACTATTATAGTAAATTTTACACATCAATAATTGTTAATAGAATTGCACTTAATTGATTATATGGCAATTGATTAATTTGTTAGTGCTATAAGCCTTTTTTTTTCATTTCTATTTATGCACTGCTAGTATACTTCATTCGCATATGTACGCTATTAAGAGAAATTAAGTATTTAACAACTATCCAATAGGATGTGAGGCATTATTTTCCGGGTTTTCATCCTTGTAGGACTTCTGAGAGGTGTTTGAATGCCACCTTTCTTGTTTTGATCCTTAAGAATGGTTGGGTGGAGGACGTTGGTGACTTTAGGTCTATTAACTTGGTGGTCGTTATAGGTTTTGGCTTAAGAAAGTCGGTGGCGGCTCAGCATCATAATGTTGTCATGGAAGGTAGCTAGGTTTGGTTGTTGCTCTCATTGTTAAGGATGACTCTAGGTCAAGGTCAGGGATAGGTGTGCGAATTAGATGCTGGGAAAGCTTGTGACAATATGAATTGGTGTCTTTTTTTTTCGCCTTCACTTGAGTTGTTTGATCAAATTTAAGATTGAGACCTCATTGCATTGTTGAGTCCTTGTGAAGTGGTAGATGGTTATGGGACCCAGAAACATTTTAGGTGGCTATGAAAAGGATATGAAAAGAGTTGATATCGGTAATCATAATTCAAATTAGTCACTTTTTTTTTTTTTAAACAACGCAAAGAGATTTTTGAGTGTATTGTTTATGATTGAGCTTTTCCATTTAGGAATGAAAATGAAAAGATTCATATAAGATGTCAACTTTGAAGGAGTTTGGAGTTCTACTTTAAAGTTTTGCCTTTGCAAAAGAATGTAGGATCAATTGCAGAAATTCTCATCCTATTGGAGGAGTGTCATCATTTTGAAATATGGCTTGGAGGATGGGGGCTGTTTTCCTCCTACTCCTAAAGGATGCCATGGGGTTGGTCTTTGGAAGGAAATTTGCAAAGAAGCTTTGTTTCTTAGAAATCCTTGTGGTGAAGGTGGGGGATGGATCCGGCGAGATGCAGGAAGGCGGTGGTGTAGGTAGAAGCTCTACATGCTTCTTTTCCCTTTGTATCGTTTGGCTAGCTGAGGGGCTAAGGTTGCGGAGTTTTGGGTGAAGCCAGGTCAGGGAAGGATGGAACTTCGAGTTTGGGAGGCACTTTCATGATTGGGAGTGGGAGGAGGTCTGAGTTTCCTTGCCACGGTTAATTCTCGAGTAGCCGATCCTAATCGCCGATAGAATTTGGTGGAAAAGAAAAATGGTGGTTTCTGCATTAAAACTGTTTTGACTGTTAGAGGGCGGAAGTCGTGATCAGTGCCTATAAAGATCTTTGTGGAACCTACGGATTCCTTCAGGTGGGATTCTTTGCTTAGGAAGTTTGGTGGGGCAAGATTTTGACCATGGATCAGCTTAAAAAGAGAGGTTTCTCCCTGGCCAGCAGGTGCGCTTTTTGTGGAAAGGATGAAGAATCTTTGGGAACACACGCTCATCCATTGCTTTCGGAGTTTGGTGCATGTGGTGCCATTTCTCCTTTGTACGGAGGGGTGGGTTTGCCCTTTTAAAGTGAAAGACTTGATGCGGGGTTGGCCGTGCGGAAAGGGATCTGAAGTTATAGAGGCGAGATCCCTTTTATTTGTTTGGGCTATTTGGAAAGAGAGAGAAATAAGTCGTGTTTGAAAGGCGAAGCCTTTTCAAGTCGGATGAAATCCTGGCATATTTTCTTTTTTTTCTCATCTTGGGCTAGCTTGGTGCTTGATGTGGAACACACCCTTTTGTTAGAGATATTTTCAGTATTCCCTAGCGCTGGCATTGTGGGCTGCTTTGTTTTTGCTTTTTGCATTCGCTCTTTCTTTTGGTTGGCTTTAGTCCCCCTTTGTATACGCCCTGTATACCCCTTGGGGTCCTTGTTCCTTTTTTTGGTATTAATATATTTCTTTATCAATCAAAAAAAAAAAAATTGCAGAAATTCTCATCCAGTGGCGGATCTAGGATTTCATATTTGGGGTTATCAACATTATAATAGACTAATAATATATGAGAAATTTTTTTTTTTGGGTGTCAGCATTATAAATTTTCTTTTAAAAGGGCAAAAAAAAGGACTGATAAAGGTTTTTTTTTTTTTTTTTGTTTTTTTTGTGTGTCAGTTGACACCCAATAACTACACGTAGATCTGCCTGATTTCATCCATTACAAAGTTCCTAGCTGTTGAGGTCATGGTCCTTGGCCAATTAGAGATTTTTATGGGTTAGCATATTGTTTTTGTCTATGTATGTTTTGACAGTTGGAAGGATCTTTAAGAACATTCCAAGGTTTTGAACTGTAACTAGTGATGAAATTTTTTTTTTTATCTTTTTCTTTCTTGATGGTGTTTTTTATGTGTTCTAGTGAGGTCGAGGGTTTCCAATCTTTCTTTGATTTCATAGATAGTTTGGGTTATGAAGTAGCCTCCTTCACGAATCTTGCTTTTTGTATTTTCTTTATTTGGGCCATTGGAAAGTGTTTCATATTCCCATTTGGTACATAATTCTTCTTAGCAAAAAGTTTTGTAAAGAGTATTTTATTTATTGATATTTCCATGTAAAGTTAGGAATCTCTATATAAATATTCTAAGAAAGGTGGGAAAAAGTTGTGGGATTGAGATTAGTTTATAAAGAATATATTGGATTAGTAGCCTGATATAGGAAAGATTAGAGAAAAACACCCGATGGAGTAAGCGTTTATGGTTACGGTTGTAGATATTAAAAGTGAGAAAAATAAGAGATGATTTGAAGCTTACAATCGCGGAGTAAGCTATATGTCTTTCCCTCTCAGTGTACAATCGATGAAAGCTCGATGTGTGAAATGAACTTTGTAGTAGAAGCACCGCACTAGTAGTGTATACACTGGTTCAACCAAAGAAATAGTGGAGTCAAGTATTATCCTCTCGAATATCGCTTCCAACCCAAAGTTGCTCATAAATTGGGGATCAATATTTCTTGGTAGTATTGTCCTTTTATTGAAATACTGAATATATCTATCAAACTCTTCATTTGTGTTGAATAACCTAAGGTCATTCCGAGACTTGGTTCTTGCCTCAGTGTCAGTTGTTTGAGTAGGCCGCTTATACAAATGCTTCCTCCTTGGTGCCATATTAGTCTCTAAATACCTATAATAGGAATGTCAGACAACAAATATGTTAATACATTCAATCAAAACAAGCATCCATCATTTCAATATTCATCACGAATTACAAGTTTATTTACAACAATTTTCTCATAACAACTAATTTAGGAAATTATACACAACAATAAATAATTGGAATAACTTCAATTAATAATTTAGTATCAATAATTCACTCTTGAACAACATTCTCAATTTTTTTTTTTTTTTTTGACATTTTCCTTACTTTTTCACTTTACCCAAACCATCTAGAATGTTGGTTGAGTTTGATATCAGTCTACTAAGCCATACTTGTTGAATTTGGGTTCTTGGCAAGAATTTTGAGATCTATAAATTTTGTGATGATAGTTGACATCTAAAAACGATAATGGTTGAAAAGCTCCCTAATGATTGGAAGCCTCTATGGAATGACAATTTTCAGGTAAGACATTGAAATCTTTATAACATTTTTTTGGGAAATTTTTTGTCCAAGGAGAATCATGGATTGTGGGCATCAATTTCATAGATTGCCATACAAAATAAAGTATCAACAGTTTATAAAAGAGCAGACGACCTCCATATACAGAAATCATGCATGACCAAATAAAATTTTCTCAACAACCAAGCACATGGAAAAGAAAGAGACAACGACAAAGAGACAAAGAGAGAGAAAAAAAACCCATTGATGAAGAAAGAAACCTAGATTATATGGCTCGAATGGGCATTTTGATTGAACAACTCGGTTGACCATAGTTTCCGTTTCGAGTGACCGGTTGTGCTTTGGAGGAGGAAGCTTCTCAGTCGATGGGGTTTTCGGGTTAGGGCTTTGAGTCAAATGAGAGGCCGATCTTGAAGAAACGAGGTCGAGCTTGAAAGGAAGGGAGAGATGCAAAACGGGTTGAGGAGAAGAAGAAACAAAGAAAGTGAGGTGTGGGGTTGAAGAAGAAGAGGGAAGGGGATGTTTGGCATGGATTTTGGATGTCAACCCGGTTGAGAGAGGAGAAGGGGATGTTTGAATTAGGTTAGGGCTAGTGGGTAAGATAAATGAAGGGTATTTTAGGAAGAAAAATTTTCTTTTGTCACCTCATGGACTCTTTATCAAATATTTGGGCTCTTTATCAATTATTTGGTTCAAATAGGACTTGGGTTAGGTTTGATAAGTTTTGGGCCTAAATTTTCAAATATTTCATGCTAGGCCCCCATAACATAGTTTTCTCAATTAAGAATGTGACCATCAGGACATATCAGCATGTGTGCAATTTGGACAAGTATAGCTATTGTTGCAGTGTTTTTAAAGGCTAGGCACGCCTTGAGACGGTACAAAAATGCTTCGAGGCGTTTTCAAAACAACGCAATGCATGGAAGGCCCACGTCTTCTTCCCTAAGGCGTTTCAAAAGCACAAAAACATACGCCTTCTTTGCTTTATGGGAAGGTGAAATGGCTTAAAAAATGAAAAAAAAAACCCAAGAACCCTACTACAATCATATTTCACTATGTCAATTACATAAAAATCATATATTGCTTGTAACCCATGAATCAGGATAAGAGGCTGCCTTATAATGTGAGCAATTGCTAGCTAAATGCATAACTCAGCTTTTATAGTCTTATAGATCATGAGTATTACTTGATACTTATATTAAACCTAAAATCCTAAAAGCTTGAACTTTTTAAAATTGTTAGTTTAATAATATGGTATAATGCTTGGTTTGGTGGGAGGTCATGGGTTTTTGAACCACCTTTATGTAATTTGAATATTTGTTCCGTATTTGCATATTGATGCGGAAAAATTGGTAGTTTAACATGTAGTGATCCAGTCACAGTATTAATCTGGATGAATAATGCTTGGTTGCCCAGATTTTCTAATCTGTATGCATATGCTTGTTGCAGGTCATTTCCTCTATCTGCAGCTAGATGCTTCTCAAGATTTCCCTCTGGTAAGTCCATTTATTTCGAGCTCTTCCATATAAATGAACTGAAAACATGCCCTGATTTTCTTTTTTTGAAAAGTAATTAACACTAAAATAGCTGCAGGGCACATCAAACCTCATTGAATTGAAGCAAATAACAGAGTCAGGAGGTGAGTTCACGCCGCCAGGAACCGCCACAACACGGTGGCCGTTCTTCGTCTTCTTGGGCGGCTCCATGTTCTGCCTCCTCTCAAGCAGCACCTGTCACCTCTTCTCCTGCCATTCCAACAAACTAAACATCTTCTTGCTGAGAATGGACTATGTTGGAATTGCAGTCATGGTCATTTGCTCATTTTTTCCCTCCCGATTTACTACATCTTCCAGTGTGACCCCCACTGGCAATTCATTTACCTAGCAGGGATCACAGCAATGGGGATGTTCACCATCATAACACTGCTCTCCCCGTCCCTTTCATCCGCCAAATACTGCGCTTTCTGAGCCTCGCTCTTCGTCGCCATGGGACTATTCGGCATTGTCCCTGCAATCCATGCTCTCATTGTGAACTGGAATGATTTCCCACAAATCTATAACTCTGGTCTATGTGTTGGCCATGGCTCTATTCTATGTGACTGGTACTATGTCTATTCTATGTGACTGGTACTATGTTCTACATTACCCGGATCCCGGAGCGGTGGAAGCCCGGCTGGTTTGACCTCACCGGACATAGTCACCAGATATTTCATATTCTGGTGGTGATGGGGGGCGTTGGCTCACTACGGTGCCACACATATTTTTGGAGTGGCGCAATTCAGTAGGGTGTGTGTAATATGTATATCATGAGCAAAATATTATGTAGTTGGAGTAGAGGCAGAAGATATTTGCCTCATGCAAACAATGTTACAAGTGGTTGCTAAAAATATCAGTGATCGAAAATGAAAGATTTATTTATTATTTTTTGAGGAGATTATTCATTAGATCTGTGATGTTATAATAATTGAATATGGGCAATCTAGTATTTAATTTCTTCTACAAACAGTCGTATAATGTAGTCTTGTTCAAAGAATTTGATCATATATATATTGTTGGGTGGGCCAAGTCAATGGTATTGGACTTTAGAACTGGCCCAGTAGTTGAGCACATTGGTCAAATTTCAAAGCCCACTAAGATATTCTTGGGCTTTATTTAATCCATCCTGTTTCACCATCACTTTCTCCAACGTATCAGCACCTTGTTTGTACCCTATCAAATATAAAAGTGGTCCATTCAATTGTACCATATTAACTGTCTAGTGTACCTTTCCTCTGCAATTTTCAGTACATGAAGAAGCAAAATGGAATTCAATCTAGAACAAAGGTCAATGATAGCTACTTAATCTTCCAACCCCTAGGTACTATCTTCTCTTTTCAAGTATGGCAAAATTGATACAGCGACCACTTTTTTCCATTTCAAAGAGCATGCTCATTCGGAAATGAAAGGCGTAAAAAGGAAAGAAACTTACACTTTGTTTGGTTCCTATTTTTTAAAACAAATTTTGAAAATAAAGATAGTATTATTTTAGTATTTTTTGCAAATTATTATTATTATTTGAATTTAACGTTTTATGTGTTTTTTAGAAAAAAGAAACTATGAACCAAATGTGTTATCTATGTTTTTTTTTGTTTGTACGAACATAAAATAGTTTTAAAAAATAGGAATCAAATAGGCTCACACCTTCTATTTGTATCACGACTAAAAAAAAAGAAAAAAAAAATTCAAAATTGTTAAAGTTGGTCAGTCAACCTTTATTCGATCTTGATGCTGGTATTATAAGTTAAAGGTGTCAATTATGGAATTCCTATAAAAAGTATAGGGAATTCTTAAATACAAGTGTCTCCAAACTTTTCCTAAAACTAGTGTGGCTTGGGTCACGTGGATCTTGTCTTTTGTAAATATATTCAATGTAAAATTACTATTGTCTTTTGCGAATACAAGTTTACTGTAAAATCAAAACTACTTTTGAGTACATAATATGGTTAGTGTAAAATCAAAGCTCATTTTTAAATAAAAGTTTAAACTAAAAATTAGAACTCGTGTTTTGAATAAACAAGTTTAATATAAACTAAATGATCATCCTTTAAAAGATGAGTTCATGATAATAAGTGACAAGATTTATTTAGTACAATGAGCATTCATCAAACATAATTAATTAAAATTTTTATTGTTTATACATATGATATGTAAACAATTAAGCAACCTATACAAAACAATCAAAATTCAACTTATTATTTGTTCAAGCCAACATAGACAGACGTACCATCAATTAACATGTAACTTGTTCAAAAAGTATTCAACCCAAAATCAATATGGCCAAATAACCCAAAATCTTCTATCAAATCAATCTAAAGTAACTTTCCTAAACTTTAAGATTCCTTACTTTACTACCACTAAATCCAAAATAATAATAATTTATCTACAAGATTATATTTTGTAACCTTCCAAACTTGTCATGTGTTAGAATATATATCATGTGTCAAATATATGTGATACATCAATTTATTTTTTTACTTCTATTCATTTTTGTATAATCGTTGTACTACTATGATTTACAAGATTCAATCATAGTTTTCATATACTCAACCCATTCATTTTATCACTTGAGACATGCCTCGAGGTTGTGTGACTCATGATTTGTTAAGCCTAAATTTAGTTAAATTATTTTTGCATAGATATTGTATTTTTTTCCCTTGCTCATGTATTGCAATTTATGCTTGTGCACAAATAACAAACAAAATTTCCAATTTAGTAATTTATGACGAATACTATAGAGAGAGAGCCACTAAATGGATGCATCGATCTTTGGAGTTGTGTGGATATAAAATCAAGGCGAATCAATTGAATCCACAACCATTAAACCAAAATGTGGGAAAGTGTGATGCCTAGGCCGAAATTCGTTGACAACGAATCAGCCGCGGAAAACTATGAATATCGGGTGCTCCGATATCACACTCACATGTCTCATACATCGAGACCCATTTTTGCATATTTTTTTTATAATAATTTACAAGAGTTTGATGTACAACTCTTCTACACTTTTACATGCCAAAATATATTAAAACTAGATTGTTCTAATATATTTTACAAAATGCTTCTCAATGCCACAACCCGACCTTCTTCGTACTCACGGCTTCGAAGGAGCGCCGTCTTCTTAAGTACCTGAAAGGGGTCCCACGACGGGGTGAGTAAAGCCCAGTAGAGAAATAACTCCTACAAGGGCTACTTCCCATCTAAGTGCACATGCAATGGTCGCACAAACAAACAAACATCCAAGTAAAATGTCTACTTGAATGTCATATGTCATGCATGAAATGTTTTCATGCCCATATCTGAGTCACTCATGAAACTCCCTCACACATGTGCCTATGCGAGTGTGACAATCCTTGGTAGTACCAATGACACCATATCTGAAGACACCCATCGGCTCACTGGCACCGATGGGTTGCTATTGGGTAACTAATCCCGAGTCAATCCAGACTCCTATCACCCCGACTTGATCTAAAGTGATAACCGTGGCCAGTGTGTCTTCTTTAGACCTTGAGAACTTTTCGGCTCACGTCATGGGTCTCTTACACCCAAACATAACTTTTAGGATCACATCAGGTCTCTTACCCACCATAGGAACTCTGATATCTGTGGTCTCTTACACCCACCATAGAACTTCGGGATAATCTGTGGGTCTCTTACACCACCCCACAAAACTTTTCGGATGATCTGCGGGTCTCTTTACCCAATTGCTGACACATTACTTGTCATTTAATGGCCTTACACCTCGTGGTCTCTACCTTGGACTTTTGTCCCACCTTTTTAGAGCTCATGACCCGTTTCTGACACTATTGAATAAACAATACCATGTACCTGCACGACTCACGCGATATACTCGTGCATATGAATCACGTGATCTTACGTCACGTTTTAAGCCCCGTATTTAAAGTATATCACGAGTGCTACATGGTATTTACATACCATGGATAATTATAATTGATACATATAATTCTCCTCCGTACACAAACCCATTATTTAATACATCATCTGACATACATTAACATGTCATATTCACACTACATGTTATTCATCTGACAATAACACACCACCGGGTCACAATCTTGGACCCATCAACGAGAGTGCGTCACGACCCTTCAAAGCATGAACCCGGTTTGGTTCGATCATCGAAACAACATCTAACAGCGAGGAAAACCTAGAAACTTTTAGTTTCCGCTTCAAACTGACCCTGCAGTTTGGAGTGTGTGACGTGATCATAGAAATCCTCATCCTTAAATCCCAAGTTTTGGGACCCCGAAAGCCATATAGTCTCTCATGGCCTCATAGACAGCCATATCATACCCAATACAGTAGCTTACAACATGTCATCGCGTGGTCATATTATATCATTTATTCACTTTCGACCTGTCTTTGCAACTGCACACTTGGTGAAAAACATAGACTTTTAGTAGGGTTATGATTACTCTTGTCTTCCGCAGTACATGGATGGAAACGTGACTCGATGGTTTCCATAGAGTCGAAAACACCCGAAACGGAGTTTGAGCAGAAGAAGTTATGACCTTCAGAAGTTGGAGGTCACACATGACTAGGTAGCCTTGCAAGGGACTGACCTACGGCCTGCTGAATGCCCCCTTCCAGGCTAGCTCACAGCGCGATGCCCTCCACAAGAATCTTAATGGAATCATGACTCAATGGGCTTTCCATAAGTCGAGAACACCCAGTCAGGTTCATAAGAAAGTTATGACTTTCGAGAAGTTGGAGGTCACACACATGACCTTCAAGCGGCCTTGCCGGACGGCTGACCTGCCGAATACGCTAGACGACTCCAGTACCAGCTGCCTCGGGCATTGGTCCAGATCTTGACTCGATGGGCTTTCCATAGAGTCTAAGAACATCCCGTCGGAGTTCGGATTGAAAGTTATGACGCTAGAAGTTGGAGGTCATGCATGATCTTAATGGACGGGACCCATCGAATAAACCCATCGGGATTTGATCCATCAGGAAACCCTTCCATTAGATTGTTCTGGTAAACGGACCATAACTTGGGCTACAAAGGTTGAGAAATTTAAAAAGCCCCAACATCGGGTTCAACGATGTGACTACAATTACACGAAGAACTCCTTTACCAAACTCGCTATTTCCTACCCGAAAACCGGTTCTAAAGAATCCAGGTAATGTGTACTACAATATGGTAGCTTCCATGGTTGAAAACACAACCAAACATTCCCCTTAGGGCGAGGCAATGACACCATTATTCTTTCCTTACTAACACATAAAAATGGCATACAAGGACAATAACTTAGTCCGAAATTACTCCCGATTTGTCGCGAAAGCAGGTCCGGGAATCTCGGCCACACTTTCCCGAAGTCTTGGGGACGGTTCCTTACGACCACTCACGGCTTCACCTGACCCGTACCATTGAATGACCCTTAGACAAGGATTAAACCAAGTAGGAGAAAAACCCCTACCTCTAGGAGTTTGTCGAAACTCCCCAACTCCGGTCTCTATGCGAAGCCCTTGTCGTGAGGATGGACTCTTCCCCCTTGCTTCACCTGAAACCGATGGTCCGATCGTCGGAAAAATCTAGAGAGAAGGTAGAGCCTTTCTCTCTCTCTCTAACTCTTCCTCTCAAATTTGGTTTGCCTTTTTCTCCCTCCTTTTCCACTCTCACATGGTTGGGAGAAGATAGTCGAAGTCAGTTATCTCTCGCTTGTCACGTATCCGCTTCTAAGTGGCTCTTTGGATACACCTATCCGTATCCATCTATAATTAGTTTTCACCCTCACATGTTGCCACATGTCTCTCATAGGTCCCATTAGGCTCATGTTTGACTCGTCTCTTGCTGTGTGTGTGTATCTTATTTCTTCCCTTTGATGTCTTAAGTGTCGCCAGCTAAAGTCTCCGAGAAAGAAGTGAAATTCCAACTGTCTCGGAATTCGACGAATTTTGACATGGTAGCTAGATTCCGGGAGACGATTCCAATGGTGAAGCCCGTTTTATCATCCGAGATCTAGAAAAATTCCGGATTTTTGACCGAAATTACCGTTTTACCCTTTATCCGAAAAATTTGGATTTTTCGGGGTTTCACAGAAAGTCTTCATATCACACCTTAAGCTCCGCTCTACTCAGAAGTCCTCTTATAGCCGTTTAATTAACACAAACCCCAATACTTGTCACACAATTTCCAAAGCTTATACCATTTTCCTTTCAATTTTAGTGGCCTAAATGTCACTGCTAAAGTTGGACTTTTGACATTATACCACTGGCATTTCAATCAACTGGGGTGCCATCCAAGACCCACGTCCTTTAGGCATGTGAAGGGCAATGGAATTTGAGATTAAATCAATTAATTTGCCACAGTCCAGTACTTCATAACAATTGCTTTAAAATCCCACTTGGGAGAGGGGATGGGAGATTAGATGTAAATATGTATATTAGCTACCACATTGATTTTTGATAGGACTTCATTTATAAATTGGTATGATTCAGTAAATTTCAATCAGAAGGCATTTTATGGTGACATTTGTTTGTCAATTTCTCCCCATAATGCATCTAATAAATGCCATGATCTTTGCTTCCTAGTTACTGATTGATGTTACATCCGCAGTTGATCACCAAGCTAAGAATGAAATAGGTGTATTAGCACTAGATTTTCCTAAATGGACGCATATACATATTTGGGCTATGGAAACCATGTGCTTCTTCCTTCAAGTTTTGGGCACTGTGGGAATATCATACTTTTAGGGCTTGAAGAGCTCTAAAATTACAATCTTAACTGAGAGTATATATGACTCTAAGAAAATTAATGAAAAAAAAATATAGCATCAACCTAAAACATATATGGCATTCCTTTCCCTTGCTTGTTATTTTTCTCTCCTCGCTACCACCATTTATCTCGTTGAGGGGTGCTTTGGCTCCACCCTGGTATGTGTTAGAATTAAGTCTAGATAAGCAAACTAAAGTTTGAATTAAAGTTGGACAGTGAACATATAGACTAATTATAGGCCCAGAAATATGTAAGTGGATTCAATGACCCACTATTTTATTATAAATATATACTTATATTTGGGTTTAAGAGTAGCAAACAAAAACCTATTTTCAAAGGAAGAGAATTTCTCTGTCCCCAAATACGAAAAGAAAAAGCCCAGATTGTTCTTGGAACCCACACTCTGATTAAGACACGCAAATCGGTTATTGCACGGAAGATTCACGGATCGGTTCCATTAGGTTAGTATGTAATTTTAATTTTTCTTAGATTTGCATATGAAATCATAGATTTCTGGATGGATGTCTGGGATTCCAACATCTGGTATCAGAGCGGGTTTCCTAGATTTTAGATTTGAGATCTTGAGATTTCATAAGTTAATAAAAATGAAAATTCATTTTTTTTTATTTGATCTATCAACAGATCTTCTCTCGGAATCTTAGATTCTAGATTTGAGATCTTGAGATTTCATAGGTTAATAAAAATGAAAAAATCATTTTTTTATTTGATATCCGGTTATTATTTGTTTTGTGTTTGCAGAACAGTAGAAGTGCTATGTAAAAAAATAAAAAAAAATGCGGCACTATTGAAAGTTTTTTAGCTTATGATAATCCGAATTTGAATATCCTAGATAAATGAATTTTATTTATTTTGGATTATTCTTGTTTTCTTGAGTTTTTTTTTGTCAGAAAAATCCTAGATAAATTAATTTAATTAATTTTGTGATGAGGAGGAATTAAATTAAATTTTAACAAGTATTATCCTTTAATGGATAATTATTAAATAGATATATAATTTAATTTATTCATAACATGATGGATTTAATTAAGACGTGTTGTTGTTTTAAGATATTTAAATTATTAAATTAAAGTAAACAACTTACATGTTCAAGAAAATTATAAGTGGTATGTTTATAGTGCTTATTCTAGAATTAGTTTGACTATAGAAATTTGCTAAATTAGAGAAATTTAGAGATCAAATTTGGTTGAATTTAAGAATAAGCAATGACATAATCTTCAAAACACTGAAAATTATAAGTGGTATGTTTATAATTACATTCTAGAATTGGATTTGACTATAGAAATTTGCTAAATTAAATTTAGAGATCAAATTTGGTTGAATTTAATAATAAGCGAGACGATGACATAATCTTCAAAACACTCGAGTTTTAAAATAATTAAGTGGGAGAAGGTTTATGGCCAGCGAACTTTTCATTCAAGAAAGAGTCTTGAGATTCGTGTTTGGATCAGCATAAGTTGAACAAATGTGAGGATCTAGTTAGAGACTCGCTGTAGTTAGTTAATAAATATTTTAGTGGGGCAATCGGCCTAAAGTTGAGGTTCTTTACTTAAGAAATAATGAAACTAAGATCGGTGGTGCACACTTAATTTGAAGAAAATAATAAAACTATCTAAAATAGTCCCTATTTATTTTCTCGAGGCTAAAGTTTATAGGTAAGTGATCACTAGTATAAGGATAAGTGACTTTTGGGATTGAGGATTAAGATTATATATCTTATTAACTTTGAAGCTAATACTGCGCAAGTGGATGTGAAGTTCTCATGAAGTTAATTTATCCTGTCACGATGTAATTTTGAGTGTTATATTATCGCTATCAATGCAAATTGTATATATAATTATACATGTCTTATCTTTGGCTAATGGGCTATTAGTCAACACCAATTTGATTCTTAGGATAAATATGCGCCTTCAATCCATTAGCATCGATCATTTCGAACTGACGGGTTAGATAGAACCCGACTATGTGAGTTGGAAGAGGAATCTAAACATTGTCTTAACTTGTGAGGTATAATTTGGGTGACCTTGGAGTCACTTCATGTAGCACCAGCGAGGCTGACACACGAAGAGAGAGCTAACTATGAGGCATGGAGGAAGGATGATGAGAAAGCAAGGATGTATATCTTAACTTCTCTCAATGAAGTGCTGCAAAGTCAGCATCAACCCATGAGTACCTCAAGTGTAATGCTCTTGAGTCTTCAGGAGATGTTTGGAGTTTAGAGTACATCAGCTAAGCAAATGGTAATGAAGCAGATAATGAACGCTAGAATATCTGAAGGTACTCCAGTGAGAGATCATATGATAAAAATGATCGGACTCTTTAATGAATTGGGAGACTGGAAGTCGCGATATTGGTAGGAAACCTGAAAATAACTGGTCCTTGAGACATTGTCTCCTTCCTTGATCATTTCAAGTTGAATTATTACATGAATAAATTAAGATGGTCTTTGAATTTGAAGCGATGCGACTTCGGATAAGTGAGACACAATTAGCCAGGAGCCAGCCAAATGTTAATTTTGTGTCAGGTGAATCCTCTAAGCCTCCCAATGGGAAGAAAAGGAATAAACTAAGTCGGTCGGGTGTTAAATTTGCTCGACCTAAGATTCTTCCAGAAAGGCTGAACCTTTTGATCCTAATAGGAAACCAAAAGGAAAGTGCTTCAAATAATTCAGTCTTAGTTATGCATGATTGTTTATTTGTGCCAGACTCTAGAAAGAATTTGATTTCAGTTTCTATATTATGTAATGACAGTTATTTAGTTTCTTTTAATAAAACTTATGTTTCTATTATGAAAGAAAATGAAGTTGTTACATGTGGTACATTGGTGAATAATCTATATCATATTGATTGTATTTGTTATTCAGGATTGATAATGTGGAAAAATCATTGAAAAGAAAGAGCTATTATCAACCAAACTCAGTTATGACACTTAAGGCTTGAGTCACAAAAATTTTGAAAAGAATCTGAAGACTAGTGAGTTGTGGGCCATTAGCCACTTTAATACTGGGCTTGACTACCACTATGTCAAATTGTATTCAAGGTAAAATATTAGAGATCGTTCTTCACCAAGAACTTCAAAAGGGTTAGAGATCGGGGATATGCGGATTTGATACACTCGAGATATGTGGGTCGTTTAGTGTCCACGTGCGAAGAGGTGGCTATGAGTATTTCATCACTTTTCTTGTGACTACTCCAAGATATGGATATGTGTACCTAATGAAGAAGAAATCGAGGCCTTGGATAAATTCAAAGGAATTTAAGGCTAAGTCAGGAAAAACAAAATTAGGGGCCACATTAAATCGCCGTTCTTAGAGGTGGCGAGCACATGTCTGGTTGTTTCTTTCCTCGAGGCATGGGATTTTATCTCGGTTTAGTGCTCGGGGAACTCCTGACAAAATGGAGTGGCGGAAAGAATCGAACTCTATTAGACATGGTAAGGTCAATGATGCGTCTTTCCACATTACCTTTATCCTTTTGGGATATGCCTAAGACGGCGAAACACATTCGAGATAGTGCGATCGAGTCGATTGCAGACACCCATGGAAATGTGGGTCGGAAATTTATTTTAAGTCATATCATATGGGGTTGTCAAACATGTGTTAAGCGGTCATTTGACAAGTTGGATCACGAAGTCGAATTGTGTTGGTTTGTTGGATATCCAAAAGGTACAAGGGGTTACAATTTCTACAATAAATCTGACATGAAGGTATTTGTGAGTACAAATGCTAAGTTCATGGAAGAAGTATACATCATGAATCACATAATTAGGGTTATGAATGAATGGATGGAAAAGGCCGAATTATAGCATCGAGATAATGTTGTTCTGATGATCCTGACCCTTTGTGCACGATGCGATACACGAATATGCCTCGTCATAGTAGGTAAGATCATTAGACCACTGTTAAACTCCGCATTGATGGGAGAATCATCTTTGACAATCCCAGAGTCACATGAAGATGATCCCACAAGTTACTATGAAGCAATTAATGATAAGGATTTCGGTTTTTGGAAAGAGGCTATGAAATCAAAATTAGAATCCATGTATTCTAATAATGTGTGGACTCTTGTGGATTTACCCCAAGGGGTTAAACCTATTAGTTGTAAATGGGTGTACAAGAAAGAAAGGAGGTAGATGGAAGGATTTAGACATATAAAATGTTGGTGGCAAGAGTTATAGTCGAAAATCGGGTTTGATTATGAGGAAACTTTTTCACAGTGGCCATGTCAAGTCTTATCGAGAATACTTCCTCGATTGCAACATATTATGATTATGAAATATGGTAAATGGATGTCAAGATAGCCTTCCTTAATCGCTATCTTGAAGAGAACATCTATATGATGAAACCAAATAGTTTCATAACCAAAGGTCAAGAACACATGGTATGCAAGTTGCATAAGTCCATATATGGACTTAAGCAAGCATCGAGATCATGGAACAAACGTTTTGATCAAGTAATCAAATCTTTTGGTTTGATCAAAATGAAGAGGAACCCTTATGTATATAGAAGATGCGAGGATGATACAGGTGGTTTCCTAATTTTATATGTAGACGACATTTTGTTGATTAGAGCTTGACTTTGAGATGTTGTCGAAGGTAAATATCAGTTAGCTACTCGATTCGAATGAAGGATTTGGGAGAGGCACAATATGTTCTAGGTATTAAGATAATCTGAGACAAAAGAATAAGATTATTGCACTTTCTCAAAGAAAATTATTGATAGTATATTGTCTAAGTACAACATGCAATATTCAAAGAAAAGGATTTACACCTTTTTAGATATGGAATCAATCTTTCGGCTATGTGATTCTGAAGAGAAAGAATACGCAAACGGTACCATATACTTATTGATTGGTAGTCTTATGTATGTGATGTTATGTACTAGACCAGATATATGCTATTCAGTTGGAATAGTGAGTAGGTATCAGTCTAATCTAGGTAGGGAACATTGGACCGATGTGAAACATATACTTAAGTACCTAAGGAGAACGAGGGATTATATGCTAGTTAATCATGGAGATGAGTTGGCCCCTATAGGATATACTGATTCTGACTTTCAGTCAGATGCAGATTTGAGGAAATCCACCTCTAGATATGTTTTTACATTGGGTGGAGCAGCTGTTAGTTGGAGGAGTATCAAGCAATCATGTATTGTTGATTCAACTATGGAAGCTGAATATGTGGCAGCTTCAGAGGCAATTAAGGAAGCAGTATGGCTTAGGAAATTCCTTATGGAATTAGGAGTCATAGTTAAGGCTGTTGATCCTATGATACTATTCTGTGATAATAGTGGGGCGGTTGTTCAAGCAAAAGAACCAAGGAATCATAGGAAAGGCAAGCATATTGAAAGAAAGTATCACCTAGTACGAGAGATTTTGTAGAGAGGAGATATTATAGTAGAAAAGATTGCATCTGAGGATAACCTAGCAGATTCTTTTACAAAAGCACTTAAGACTAAAGTGTTTGACTTTCATGTATACAACATAGGTCTCATATGTACTTTCTAGGTTTTGGTTTCCATGGTTTATAATGTAATTAGTTTGCATTAATAAAATTGGTGTTTCAGTTACTTCATATTATTGTGTTCATTCAGGCCTAGTTCAAACACATTATACATGTCTGGCATGTGAATGCACAGAGGACACAAATATGAGTTCCTTGTGTTTGTGGTTGTTCACGACGGTTCATGGATGTTGGCAATCCATAAGTAGTTGTGGTATGATATATGCCTAGTTATTGGGAGTAGTTTATCACAACTGCTAGAGTGGATCTCCAGGATATCATACTAGTATGTACTTGGTACATATTGAACGAGGCTTAGGAGTGCAAATCATCATATACTATATTTGGATGGTTTTGCCCCTAGCTACTATCTCACATGGGTTCTTAACCCTGAGGGTCGTTGGAGAGTTGAGGAGAGTACGTTATCATTTTGAGGTGCTTCTTGTGACCATTTATTAGTGATAGTCACTCAGAGTGATCTTGGATGACTTCTTGCTCTAGCTCATAGATTCTTACTTTGACCAGATATGGGAACCATGATGACCCTAATTATAGGGTAATATACAACTTGAGGTAGCTTAAAAGGTGATTGATCGTAGTTGTCCCTGGCTAGGGCGGCCCCACTTGAGTTTGGGGCAGACTTACAATCATGGTCAAGTCAAAGGTTAAGCTTGTAGCCTTAAGGTAAAATGGTAATTTCAATATTTTATAGTATAATGTATGAAATTACGAGTATCGATTCATGGGGAGGTGGTGTGAGTAATTAGTAGGGCTTGGTAATCTTCCACAATGATTTGGAATGAGAAGTTTTCAATTTTGGAGTGCAGTTGGTCTACTATAGTGGTCTGATTGACCAATTATGGAGTTATGTCCGATTGATTCCACGGGAGCCAAAATTGGAAAGTACCATGGGTCCCCGGGCAAACCCATTTGTAAGTGACCAGTGTTATGAGCAGTATATGATCCATATGACCCTTCAAGTTTTCTTTAGAGCTAGTGGGAGAATGTTAGAATTAAGCCCATATAAGCAAACTAGAGTTTGAATTAAGTTGGACCATTGAACTTATATGGAGTAAATTATGAGCCCCAGTATGTAAAGTGGATTCAATGACCACTAAAACCTTTATTATAAATATAATGATATTTTGGTTTAGAGTAACAACAAAAAACCTATTTCGAGGAGGAGAGAATTTCTCTATCCCAGATCTGAAAAGCAAAAGGCCTTGGATTGTTCTTGGAGCCCACACTCTGCGGTCAAGACCTATAAATCGGTTATTGCCTGGAAGATTCACGGATCAGTTCCATTCCGGTTTGTCACGTCCCGAAACCCACCTTAGAGGCATGACTGTCAATTCACACCCTCAAGCCTTCAGCCTGAAGGTTTGAAAACGACACTAACCTTTCTTGTAACTGGATTTTGTCAATTGCAAACACATTCGGAAGTAAATCTTGACCTTCTAAATTCATAAATTCTCAAATTCAAAATTACATGCCGATAATAAATATTCAAATCCTCGATTGTGCATGTCATATAAAGTTGTTCAGCATATAACAATATCTAAGATCTCCCAAATCTAACTTTGTACTAATATAAAAACGAATGTTATCATCCAAGTGACTTTCTTAATTAACTTTCAAAATCCGACATTTCACATAAACATGAACTTATTAGTTCAACATGATCCAACACAAAGTTCTAATCAAATCCTAATAATAGCGAATCCCAGCCTAGCCCATCACTCCTCGTGGAAACTAAAAGTACACGAAAATATGTCGAATGGGAGTGAGCTAAAAAGCTTCAATAGAAATACTATCTGAGTTTCATGGATCAAAAAGTTTTCAATCATATAACAAATAGGAGATGTTTTTCATCAAAACTTTTGATTCAAAATAAGTTGGAACATTAACAAAATATACTTCAAAACATTCTCACATCCATTTCAAATCAGTTTCATATCAAATGTGATCCAAACAATTTCATATCAAATTTAAATTCAAATACTTTCATATCAAATCCAAAATCAAATACACATTTCAAATATATTTTTCTCACGGTCATCAAATATCAAATGGTGCCCAGGTTAGGTGGGACTTTTCAAATGGGTGGCTAGCGCAAATTGTTCCTTTTTAAGGTGGATAGGAACCCGAATACTTTGCTAGTCTTAGTAACCTCCCAGCAAACCTAGAACGTGGTTGAATCAATTACATTACATGAAAATGTAAAGATTGACTATTATATCCAGTTGATAAAGGCAGGAATGATTGTCAGCTATTATTCAGTTGACAAAGTAGAACTAACCAGGTCAAATATTTCATTCAAAAGTTTAAATTACAAAACATCATATCTCCATTTTCTTTTGTAAACAAAGCAATCTGAAAGTCTGATCATACAAACTACTTTTTGATCAATGGATAATCAAATAAATAAAAAGAAGTAAAACTTTTCACAAACAAGATTTATATATAGATTCGGTTTATGATTTTCATCCTCGATGAGTAAAAACGAACAATTTTCTTTTAAAGATGCATTAATATCCCTTACATTTTATATATAAAAATAATAATTTTTCGAAAAGTATGTTAAAGTCCCTTACCTCGAAGAAGAGGTACTCTAAAGCTTTGAAGGAGCTAATTCGAAAATTTCACCCTCAATGTCAAATATTTCTCTAAAATAATAAGGAAGAAACTATCATCATTGCTTATTTATTCTTAAAGAAAAAACACAATTTGATATTCTTAACAATGATATTATTTTTGTTCACCTCAAACATATTATTATTGTTCAAATGATAACTATTTGAATTAGAGTAGTTTTACAAATTTTATGAAACTCATATTCCTTTTGGATCTTATTTTAATAATTTATGTATTTTATATACCCAATCAGAACTAAATCTTTTACTAGAAAGAAATAATATTAATAATATTTTACAAATTATATTATTACATAATACACATCTAGCCCTTTTACCTAACAATTATCATACCTGACAACAAGTATTATTAACGGATCTTATTTCCTATAATTGCTAAATAATTATTCTAATCATATTCCTTATCTAATAAATTCTCAATCCTTAATAAAATATTTACTTGCCAAAATACATATATATTTAATACTTATCAAATACATATATTTATACAAAATTCAGCCTTTTCAAATTTATCTTATTTGTTTATTATTATTTTCTTTCAAAATTATCGCCAAATACTTTTCGTTTCTCATCTTTCAGTAATTGATGTAGCCAGCGATCCTTATTTTATTTTATTTCTAAAACGAAAGTATGTCTAGCGCAGCAGGGGTTTATCTAGCGAAAGAAAATTAAGAACCTACATCAAAGGAAATCTAGACAAATAAAATAGGAAGATCTTACCTAGAAAATTTTGTTATTTAAACCACACAGATCAGAAAGCGTCGTCTGCGGAGTGCGAGTGGAGAGAATTCAAGATAGATAGGATTTTCTTCTCTTATTCAATTTATACTAGGGTATCTATTAGGGAAATTACCTTTTTACCCCCCTTTCATTATAGTAATTAATTAATTACTAATTGAATTACCATTATTATTTTCTGAATTATTATTGTGCCTCATACGTCCTTTCGTTAAAGTAATTAATTAATTATTACCATTATTATTTTCATAGCGATCTAATTGAATTATAAATTTATTATTTTCGTAACTTATACTTATCACAATTCACATCATTATTATTTTCCCTAACTTATACCTATACAAATTTCTGGGTGTTACACGGTTAGTATGTAATTTTATTTTTTGCTTCCGTTGCATATGAAATCATAGATTTATGGATGGATGTCCCGAGATTCCAACAGTGTGGACTTAATTAGATTTTCTATACTTATATAAATTAACGGTCACAATACTCTGTTCTTGTAATCATATTTGGAATGGGATAAAGATGCATCAATGCCTTAAATTAACTGTCACAATACTCTGTTCTTTTAATCGTATTTGGAATGGGGATAAGGTGCTGATACCTCTAGAATTTTGCTCATATGTCCCATTTGTGCTTAAACTTTTTTGGTACTAAACATAACTTAGTCATATCCTTCTCTTTAGAAATGGAAATTGATGAACGGAAATGCTAGTTAAAGCTCATTAAATACCCCACACATGTGAGTTTTCAGCCTAATTTATGACTTGACAATAAGATGGACATGGGTGACTACCAAAATAAAAATTATTGGTATCTTGGAATTGAAAAAAGTTAGTGCAAAGTGGAACATACATGTAAAAATTGAGAGAATTTGTGCGCCTTATGCCTTATACCTATTTGGAATGGTGGATTATTTTCTTGTGCTTTATTCTGTTTTCACATTTCATTTGATATTTCAGGCACCATCCGTTTCCTATGCAAACCCAGAGCTATTAAAGAACTTCATCCGAGTCCTCTGCAATGCCAACACCTCAGAAGGATTCAGACCAGGAAAAGATGTCTCACTGCCAGAAGTCTATTTACCCTTTGGTAAGCTTGGGCCACCAAGGCTGGGCCAGCCCCCAAACAACCACGACATCATCAGGAAAATCTTATTCGAGCATTGGAAAGAAAAAGATAATGAAGTACTTATTTATAAGCGTCTCCCTATAGGCAAAAACTATACCAAATTGATGGGGCAGAGCAAGTTTTGCCTTTGCCCAAGCGGGTATGAGGTGGCAAGCCCTAGAGCAGTGGAAGCAATATACATGCAGGGTGCATGCCGGTGATGATTTCCGACAACTATTCTTTTGCGCGCAGGATGTCTTGATTGGAGCCAATTTCGGTACAAATTCAGGTGGCGAAGATGCAGGAAATTAGAACATATTGAAGGATTCCAGAGATAGGTACTTGAAAGTAAGGAAAGGGTGTCTAAGTGCTGAGGCATTTTGTGCTGAACCGGCCTGCTAGGCCTTTTGATATCATTCATATGATCCTCCACTCTGTGTGGCTTAGAAGGCTTAATTTTGAGCTGCCAGTCCCACATTGACTTGTTTGATTCACCTTGTAAAAATGTTTACATTCATGAAAATCATGTCTCTCTATCTTATATCATACAACCACATTGTTATTATTCTCTAAATCCAGGAGGAATAGGCAGCTTTCTTCTGGTGAAATCATGATTTCCAATGCAAATGAGATCAGACTGTAGTTAAAAAACCACAAAGTCAAGCATTGCCGTACTTAAATTCCTTTTTTTTTCCCTTAATCTTAGTAAATACTAAATACACCAAATTTTAGTCCCTAAGAAGGGTCTACTAAGGTGGGTGTATTGAATTACGACTCTTCGTGACTTTCGTAGAATTACAAAGTCTATAAATATCATGATGTATTGGATTCACGATTTTAAGTATATAAAAGTCGTAGTGTAATCAATTAAGACTTTTAAAAGTACATAAAAGTCATGATGTGTTGTTAAAACCGAAGTCTATATGAAATCGCCAATTGTATTGGATTAAAACTTATAAAGCTGCAAAGTATACTAGTATTAAAAAAGTCGTACTTTTATAGATATTAGACTTTTAATTACTTTAATGACTTTTCTAGTAGCGATAAATACTCACCTTTAAAATTTTCGCCATGACACTCATAAAATTGAAATAGCTTTTTATTGAGTGAGTGAAGTCAATAAGATTTTTTTAGAGATAAGGGTTTAACCCTATGAGTAAGATAATTTTTAAAAACTCATACAATTCATAAAATTAAATAATTTTTTAATTCTTCATATTTTAAGAACTAAAAGTTAAAAAAAATGTGATTGTTCCTAAAATCACATACGAATTATTTTTTTTAATCGTTTTACATACAAATATGATATTTTAAGAACTAAAAATATCATAATCGTTTTCAAAAAAAAATATCAAAATCAAAATCAGATACAAATATGATATATATTTTTTAGAATCATAATTTTATTCAAATACACCTTCTTGTCTCATTCAAAATATAAATCAAAATCAAAAATTACCAATGACACCTCACGCCCAAAATGTATGTATGTATATCGTATAGATTATCCCTGTTTTTTCATTTACCAACCATGAAAGAAGAACAGTTGAGGGAGAAGATAAAGTTATATCCGCTTTCTAATCATCTCATTTTATCCTACATGGCAAAATTTCTTCTTCTTAATTCATTATCAGGTTTTTTTTATTGTTTTCTTTTTCTCGATTCATTATCAGCAGAGATCTATTCGTATAACCCGAAATCTATTCATCATCAAGCAAAGTTATTTATAAATAATAGAATTTTTTTTAGGTAAAGGTTTAACCCGAGATCTATTCGTATTGTAGTAATTTGATTAATCTGATTTTTAAAATTTACTCTAAATTTTAAAATCAACTATATGCATATTCTCCAGTGAGTGAAATGAAATATGATTTTTTTATTCGAATTATAGTTCTTGATTGTTCTTAAAATCACATATGTATTGTTTTTTTTTTTTTGTTTGAATCGTTTACGTGACGGCTGCCCACGTACTCGGCAGGCTACGGCGAATCTCGGATCAGGGCCCGCGATCCTCTTTTCCATACCAATTCTTTTTCTTTTGTCAATCAAACACATTTCCAATGCTCATTTTGTAAAGGATATTTATCATTATGAAAATATATTTGTATATACTAATTCAACTTAAAGGGGGCCCATCATTTTGTTTTCAATACACATTTTCCATTAAATATGACATTACATGCCCATTTGGTCCATTACCACCTTTATACATTATGACATTATAGCATTTCCAATGCAAAATATTCCTGAAAGCGAAATCGAGTTTATGCAAAAAGAGTCTCAAATATATTTCATGAATGTAGGGTAGGAGCTTTACTTCAACTCCGTGAGGCCTTGACGTTGACTCTGAATCACTGCGGTCTTTTCCTTTGTACCTATTCACTTTGTATCTATGCGATGATAAAACAATGCGCTAAGCATTTTCATACCTAGTGGTTCTATACAGTTCTCTTTTTATTTCAGTTTAAGTAAATCATGCATTTTTCTAAAGCGATGCCTTTGTATAATTTTTTCAATGACCAATGCGATAGAATACATATATATCTTTTCATTTCGTATACATTCAAATTACAATTCATTTGGATTTATTTGATTATGCGGAGTTTCATATCGCGATAAATCATTCTAACCTGAATCATGCATTTCAAAATTTTCTTTTCATTTTGCCCTTAAGTGAATTAACCTATGCTTTCGGTGCACGGGATAGTGAATCATCGCACGGTCCTGCCGTGGCGCAAGCCCGGTATAAAGGTTTTATAACACAATGCGGTTCTCTTTGTTCTTGGCCAGTTATTAAAATCATTTCGTGAACACTATATCAAATCTTGTCCCCTTTGGAGCCTACGGATCAAAGTGACACATCATTACGTTCGGCGCAATACTGAACATTTGACCCTTATTGGTATGTCAATCTATCCTTAACTGGAATTTAACGATTAACATTCTATTAAGGGCGCTCAAATCATTCATAGCATTTTACAAAAGTTTATATACATTTATATCCAAATACTTGGTTTGATACTCATGCAATTTTTCATGTGCAATTCATTTCTGTCGATTGTATCAAATCAATTTAAAACAAATCAATATCACGATTTATTACAATTCATTTCAATAAATCACTTATTCATAATCCTTCAAACATTTTAGAAATAGAGAGAGAAGTGGAGGGAATAAACCCATTCATTTTATTGCTTAAACGGAGCACACATGCATATTCATATAAAACCTTTTAGATTTAGTTTGACAAACAAAACACAAAACCGAAACAAGGAAAGAAGTGTGAAGAACAAACCCAAAAAGGTTGTCGCTCTTCGATTCCTATTCTCGGAATCCCTTTCTTGGATCAAGCTTCCTCGTCATCAACCCCTTAATCCATCACAAATATGTCACTATCAAAGAACAACCCAAGAAAAAAAAAATCAGTTGTGCATTCTAGGATTTTTGGTTAGGGTTGATGTCTCTGTCTGGCAGCCATGCAAAATTTTGGGATATTTTGCTCAAATAATAGCTCTATGAGTGGATTTTCAGTAGAAATTAGAATCATCTCATTTGGATCACCCAAACTCAAGTTACGACATTTTAATGTCAAACTGGTCGGTATGCCTAGCTCACTCGGTTACCTACTGTTATTCTCGATTTCAAGGTCTTAAATCCATAAATTGGTAATGGTTCCTTCCACTAATTTGAAGCTATGGTTATAAAGTTTCTTCTCCAATTGGAATCATCCAATTTGGATCACCTAAACTCAAGTTTTTGCATTTTACATCAAGACTACTCTAAGTTGCAAAACAGAATCAGATTGTTCTTGCACATATCTCCATTTTGACAGATTTATGGGCACTTTGGGGTTACAAATTGCATACACTTCCTTCAAATAAATTATTCCCCTAGAAGTCTAGTTTACCCAAAATTTTGAATCACTCAATTTGGATGAGTGAAACTCAACTTACGACCAAAACACCATAACTACACCCAAAACAGATCATACCCTTTAGCTACGAAACTTACGGGTCAAGCCATATTCGAGCCTTAGAGCTAATTTGCTCCTGGTCCCTTCTAACCATTTGTAGCTCTAGCTCTTATGGTTCTTTACAATTAGAATCACTCAATTTGGATGATTATAATAGCAACTTATAAGCTAAAGCAAAACAAGGGTTTTGAAATTTTTGGCAATGACTCCTTTGAAACTTCATCATTTCCTTTATACAAGAATTCATGAACAACAATATACTTGACTTAGAAGCTGACTGAAAGCGAAATAAACCAATAAAACTCCATTTTTACACAAAATAGGGTTTTTTAATTCAAACTTAACCAATCGAACCCTGATACACACCATGAAAATCTTACCCACTGATACAACCACAAGCGAACTACAACCTTCCAAAACACTTTATACCGCATTTGGGGTTTTATTAAACCAACCTTAGTAGAAAGGGGGTTAGGGTTTGGTTTTTCATACTTTAAATATTGATTCTCTTTCCTTTCTTCTTCCTCCTTCTTGTTGATCAACTTGTCTCTTGATTACATGGAGAAGAAATCACAAATCCCTCTCTTCTTCTCTCAACCGGAATGTGCCCTAGCCTTTCTCCCTCTTTCCCTTTTGCCAAATGTGAGAAATGACATTTACAAGACCAAATTTGGTCTTAAGTCTTAAGTCTTCATAAGGCCTTGTTTGGCTTGCACATAAATTCTGGCCACCATTTTTTCTCATTTTAACTCTTCATTTCACTTTCATTTTTTCTCATTTTAACTCTTCATTTCACATTCATTTTCACTTCATTTCATTTCATATTCATTTTAACATTTACACTCCTCATTTATGATCCTTAGGTCCTCATTTGACATTTTTACCAAATTTATTTGGCTCCTATAAAATTTTCGAGTTTTTATCATTTTTTGTTTTTAGCCATTTAAACGCCAAAAAAAATATAATTTAATTTATTTTACACCATGAACATGTTATAAAACTGTTAGGGTATTTTTAGGGCGTTAAAGTTTCATATAAGTATATAAATAAAAATAATTTTTTTACATCGTTAATGTTAAATCACATCAAATACATTTTTCTTGTATTTCATAAATTGATAAATTTTGGAAATTAAGAAATTTTGAAATTTGATAAATTAGGAATTTTGATTATTTAGATAAGGAAAAAAATGAAATTTATGATTCTGTTTAAAAGCAGAAACGATGAATAGAATTAGAAAATTTGAGATGAAATAAATATAAAAAATAAATAAATAAAATTTATTTTATATTTTGAACTCAAAATATTTAATTATGATATTTTAATTTTATTTATTTTGATTAAAAATATTAGTTATTGTATTTATTTACGTTTATAAAGTCTATCAATATTTATAGAAGTCCCGTAAAGTCTGCTCGATATCTACAAAATTCGATCCAAATTCTATAAGAGTCTTATAAAATAAAAGTCTATAAAGTCATCATTATATTTATAAACTTTATAAAATTCTATCAATATACATAAAGTGTCAAAATCTATAAAAATCTTTTAAAATAAAAATCTATGAAAGTCATACATATATTTACAAACAATACAAAAATCTATAAAAGTCTTTAAAAATCTATCAAATTCTATAAAAGTCATCATCTTAAAAAAGTCCATAAATGTCATTAAAAGTCCTAATCTAATACACCCTCATAAGTAAAATAGGTCCAGGTTTTGTGTGGTCCCCTCCATTTCGTGTTGTTCTATTTGGTTATAAACTCGGTAATATATTAATGTTTTAGATCCTGATTTTAGGGACGTGGAAGGTAACACAAACAATCAGATAAGGATAGCATAGATAATAGATTCGAGAACAAAAAGATAAAGCAGGCTCACGCCTGTAAGGTTTTAATAAGTTACGTGACCATGTCTATGCTCCCGATGGATGAGAGATAATCTTTCTACTATATAATAGAAAATGTTATAGAGATAGAACAACATTGTTCTCAAAACATCTTATGTTTTTTCATTCCTTCTATCAATACCTTGAACTACAAAATTCATCCCTTCATCGGGTATTCAAGTTCTTTCTCACATCTTTACACTATCCAAATTATAGTGATATTCCTAACAACTTTCTTTATTACATAAAGAATATTTCCTTATCGATAAAAATTTAATATTACAATAATATAAATATCGAGGATTTATCCTATAAATATTATGCACAAATAAAAATTAATATTAAATTTAACTTTTACACAAAATGTATTTTGGAAAGAAGAAAGACAGAAGGTATTTTTTGTGGGAGAAGGTTTAATGATGATAATAATAATAATAATAATAATAATAATAGTAATCATCATTATGCAACTCTTCTTTGATTTTGCCTTTGACTTATGTCCACTTAATTTTCATTTCCTCCAAAAATGGCCATAGACACCATTAACTCTTCTTGATTTTCCTTGAACTTATTTCCACATAATTTCCGTTTTCTCCAAACATGTCCATAGACACCATTACTCATCCCCCTTTTCTTCATGCGTATTGATCCAAATGTGTTGTAAACCTTATGCACCATTCCTCATGCCTTTCTTCCTGTGTATTGATCCAAGTGTATTTGTAAACCTTATTCATCATTCCTCATCCTTTTCTTCCTGTGTATTGATCGAATGTATTTATAAGCCTTATGCACCATTCACTATTCCTTCTACATTAGTATATTATTCATTTGGGTTTGAGACTTCATAATTTTGCTTTTAGACTTTTCTTATAAAAGAGGCAAATTGGATGTTATTCGCTACTTATATACTCATAAGTCTTTTCATTCCCAACTAATGTGAGACTTTGTGGACTTTGAGTGCACATTCAACAATCCTCTCATCGAACAAAGTTCTATCGAACCTCCCATTAAACCAGGACTTCCTTATTTTTTTATTGCGTTTGGGCACACGCTTTACATGAAGCACTACCTACCAGAGGCTCACCACTCACCACCAATTTGTTTGACATCCACTCATACGGTTAAGCATGAACTTGACTTTGATACCACTCTTTGAGAAACCTCATGAACTCTTCCCTCCATATTAGTATGATATTATCCATTTTGAACCTAACCTGTCATGATTTATTTTTAGGCTTTGCTCCCAGGCTCGAATAATTAGATATTAGTTATACATATATACTTATAAACCTTAAATTTCCTAACGGAGACTTTGGCGCACACCCAACAAATTAATTGACCCTTTTATTTATTTGAAAAGAAAACTAGAGACGACTAATCTTTCACATTTTATTAAATGAAAAACCATAGTAATCTTTGAAATTAAATTTTAAAATATTTTTTTCACTAATTTTATCACTATTTCTTTATGAATCTTTAAAGGAATTTCTAGTTTCTTAAAGCCAGGCACTTGTTACTACCACATAGGACTAAGAATAATATGTGCAATTTGTGAACGATTTTGAAATAATGAATATTGTGTTGTGGCCCATAAAATTAAGAACGTGACCATCAAGGCAAGTCGGCCATACGTGCAGTGAATAAGTATGACTATTGATGCAGTGTTTTTAAAGGCTTGGCGCGCCTTGAGAGTTAAGACGGTACAAAAATGCTTCTAGGCGTTTTCAAAACAACGCAATGCGTGGAAGGCCCACGTCTTCTTCCTTAAGGCGTTTCAAAGGCGCAAAAGCGTGCTCCTTCTTTGCTTTATGGGAAGGTGAAATGGCTTAAAAAAACCCAAGAACCCTAACCAAGTTCTCAGCGACCTTGCTCTTCTCGAGAAGGTGAAATGGCTTAAGAAAAAAGAAAAAAAAACCAAAAACCTGAGAACCCTAACCAAGTTCTCGGCGACCTTGCTCTTCTCTAGCATCACCGATCTCTTCTTCTTCGTCTGTGGCTACTCTTTGGCGTCATCGCTGCTTCTCCATCGCTCACCCCTCTCCTCTCCCCCCCTCTCCTTTCCTCCTTGTCGTCGAAGACCTTTTTTTTTTTTTTAAATTTAAACATTTAACCCCTCAAAACTCTCATAAAGCATATCTCATTTAACCCCTCTCTCATTAAAAATCTCTAATTTGACCTCCTCTGATTAAAAATCTCTCATTTAACCCCTCTTTTATAAATCTCTCATTTTTCGGTCCTCTCTCATTATTTATTAATTTAGTTCAAAATCAATTAAAAATGTGACACTCAATTATAAATTAAAAATATAAAATACAGTGATTTGGGTAAAATATAATAATTATTTTTATTTTGGTATGCTACAAAATATTAAATATCATAATATCTGTTTTAGTATTCTATAAAATATAATAATAAGTTATTTTGGTAAAATGAGAACAAAAATTTTATAATTAATTATAAATTATATTTTTATAAAAATATAAGCTATTTTTATTCCATATGTTAGAAAAATGGACATAAGCATGTTTTAAAATTATAATTTATTTTATTATTATTATTATTGTTTTAATATATTATAAAATATTATTTATTTTATAATGTGATCCACAAAACCCTTATACCTTAAAGTCTCAAAGCTTATGCCTGACCCCACACATATGAAAACGCCTCAAATTATGCTTCCCCTTCTTTGAAAACATTGACAGTAAAAAGTTCACACCAAGAAAATGAAATCATCAAAGATAGAAAGATAGAAAATGAAACACAATGTAGGCCATGAAAGATAGAAAGATGATAAAGATTCCTCAGCTAGTGGAAGAAAGTTCAAAAGAAAATAAAGTATTAGATACTATGGAGGCCAAACAGAATGGGAAAACAAGAAAAGACGATTACCTGTTGAGTTTTGAGTCGTTGAGAGACGTGTAGAAAGTAGACCTTGATTCAAAAATCTAGTAAAGACAATTAATAAATATATAAGAAATGGAAGTAAAGGTTTATAGTGTAGGGTCCAGCCCCATGCATTATGAGCAGGAGAAAAACTTTTCTCTCACTGCCACAATCAGCTTCATTAGGCTCCAATAGAAGAGTTTTAGATTGAAGTATTTTGTTTGAAAAAAAAATGATAAAATTAGTTTTTAATCGAAAGTAATACCCAAAGTAATCCGTTCGGACCACGGAGGATTACAACATAGAGGATTATAATTTTAAGTACCAAATGCCGCTATCATGGATAATGTGCTTTTAATTGGGGTTTGGTCTTCTTTCTCCCCCATTTCTCCTCCCCCTCACCTATTCTCTTCACCACAGACAGGACTAAGGCTTGGTAAATCTTTGGAGAGAGGGTGTGTAGAACCAGGTATGAAAATGCCCAGCGCGTTGTTTTTATGCGTCGACCAGTGTTACAGGTGAATAGGTACCAAGGAAAGACCACGAATGATTCGAGTCAAAGTCGAGGCCTCAAGTAGTTGAAGAGAAAGAACCCCGATCCTGCATTCATGGAAATATATTTGACACTTTACCTTTTTAAACTACGATTTTGTTTTGTAAATATTTTGGTATTGAAAGCGACATAATGTCGTAATGTATAAAGGTGGTAAATGGACCAAATAGCATGTAATACCATATTTAATAAAATGTGTATTGAAAACAAATTATGGACCCAAAATTTGAATTAGTATATACAAATATATTTTCATAAAGATAAATATCATTTACAAAATAATCATTGGAAATGTGTTTTACTGACAAAAAAGAAAAAGGAATTGGATTCGAAAAGAGGACCGCATCCGGATCGGTCGCCCTTAGTCGGGGGTCGGTGTTATGGGGAACATGGCCGATCACATTTTAATTAATTATCAGGCCTAGGTTTAGGCGGTTCTACAAAATGATTTTGAAAATTTTTTTGTAAATGATTTTTAAATTGTTTATGACATGCATTGCATTTACATATAAGGATGGCGTGACTCTGATCACGGATCTTGTCGGTCTTAATAGGTAAGCATGGAAAGTTCGAGGATTGATAGTGTGGATTGTGAATAGAGTCTATAGAGATTGTCCCATTAGAATACGAGAGTATGATTTTCTGGGAGATTTGATCAAGTTGTCATTTAGAGAGTTTGATGTGATATTGGGGATGGATTGGTTGTGTAACACCCCAAATTATACCCTGACGGTTTTATAAATGTTTAGGGTATAATAAAAGTAAATGTATATTTTTTCGAAATAAAATAAAATAAGCAAAACCCAGAATTAATTCAAAAGTCAAGGGTAAATTGGTAAGCCACTTGGTGGAATCCCAAATGACATAATAAGAAAGGTTGTATGTTAAAGTAGGGAAATTGAATAAGTTAGAATGGCAAATAGATGAGAAAGGAGATAAATAGCAGTGAATTTGATGTAAAGGGTGGATAAGGCAAACATGGCACTTATCTTAAAACCACAAAATATCTAATTTTGGTAAATACGTAGAGGAAGAAGAAAGAGGAAAGAGAGAAAGAGAGAAGAGAAGAAGAGAGGAAGAAGAAGAGGAGAAGAAGGGAATAAGAGAAGTTGAAGGAGAAGAAGAAATCAGGTATGATATGTAAGGAATTTTGGTATGAATTTGTGTATGGAATTGTTTGTATGGAACTTTGGTAGGATTGTGTATGGATTTGTA
The DNA here is from genome assembly GCA_016808115.1 of Tetrastigma voinierianum. Classification (NCBI taxonomy): domain Eukaryota; kingdom Viridiplantae; phylum Streptophyta; class Magnoliopsida; order Vitales; family Vitaceae; genus Tetrastigma; species Tetrastigma voinierianum. The sequence goes on from JAEQBH010003444.1 coordinate 66,649, forward strand.
TGGATACTTGTTTGGAGGTTTGGATACCTCTTTTTGTGTAGAATCCTTGTTTGGTTTGGTTGTGGTCCTCAATGGAGGAAAAATTTGTATAGAGAAAATGTTGGGTTTTAGAGGAGACGTTGTCCCTTTTTTTTTTAAACCCATGTTTTTGTTTTAAGCCAAATAACATAAGTAAATCATTTCGATTCAGGAATTAATTGATTCAAATTTCTAGGTAAACGACACTTCTAGATAAACAAATATTCTTGAAATAAGTGTATGCAAATTTGGACACACATTATGCGAGAAAATTCATTAGTGAGGCTCTGTTTTGAATCAATTTTGATAAAGTTTTTTGGATTCACGAAACTTGATTTTATTTAGGCCATAAGTTGAGTTTCACTCATCCAAATTGAGTAATTCAAATTAATGAGTAAATTAGACTTTTAGAAAAAAAAAAATCCCTGAAATAATTATATCCAAATTTGGACCTCATTGGGTACAGAAAATTCGTCAAATTAAGGGAACAATTATGTCCACACAATCACATCTCCTGTAGTCCACTGAACTAGAGTAATTAGGTGTTTAAATCGCCTTGAGTTATATTAGTCCAAATGAGGTGATTCAAATTTCTGTACAAACTAGACATCTGGAAGAACAACTTTCATGAGAAATTATGGTCAAATTATCTCTCTATCATTCCCAGAAAATTTTCAAATATAGAACACAATTCCATATTTGTTCACAGGCTAATCGAAGCTTGATTCGAATGTTTAGACCATATCTCCCAAATTAAAAGTCCAATTGACATGATTTTTGAACCATAAGAACTTAAGACATAGGGGTATATTGAGTTAGAAGATCACTTTCTCTAACAATCTCGTTTATAGGGTCAAAAATTGTAGTTGAAAATGGACTTAGGAGTTGCTTCGAATTGTTCAGGCATAATTGGTTATGGAAATTGAAATTGTGTAAAGGTTATATAAATGTATTGTTATATGAAATAATGCATCATAGTGATATGAGCATGATAACATGTGTTATAAGCTAAAGAAGAATACACGTATAATTTTGTTATATGAAAAGTGCAGTTAAATGTTATAAGAGATTATTTGATAATGAATATCTCATAAGCATACATGATATCAGTAGTTATTCATGTATATGAGATATCTTTTTCTAATACCTGAAAGATTGTTAAGAAAACATAATAAAACTGATTGCCTACTTATGACTGGGTAGTTGGATAGATAGGCATGCCTATAGGGATACAGTTGCTACAACATACAGTTTATAGATATCGAGGCCCGTTTCGGTCGATGACATAGATCCCGTTTGGATCATTCTGTTGGCCAGATTTAAAGGTCATACAGGATAAGTCCTTTGTCTCATACGTGATAGTACCTTCGAACCTCTGGAGTTCTTTCAGTATCCACTTCTAAAAGTTTATGCGAGGCATGAAACATAAAAGCGAATGACAAGTATCTGTGAATAGGATGTATATAATATATGACATGATATGAGAATCATAGCAGTGCTATGTGATGATAGTATACAGTTACAAGAACAAGAAGTAAAGTGTAAGTGTAAGACCCGAGAAAATTCCAATTTTCTGAAAAAGGGCAAAATCGTAATTTCGGTAAAAATCCAAATTTTTTCTAGATCTCGGATGATGAAACGGACTTCACCGTTGGAATCATCTCGCGAAATCTAGCTACTACGTCGATTTTCATCGAATTCTGAGACATTCGGAATTTGCACGTTTTTCGAGGAAACGAGCGTTGTGCCGGACACTTGAAGCATTTTGAATGGCTCACAGTGTGCCACGTGTCAAGCACCGGTTTAGTCAATTTGAGCTCAAGGTGGGGCCACATTGAATGCGTGGCGTGATGTAGGTGGGTAGAAAAGTCAAAGTGGTTGGGTTGAGTGGATAAGAAATCCTCTCAACCAATTAGGGGTGGACATGTGGCAAAGTGGAGACAAAAAGGAGAGCTTCTTCTCTATTTTCGGCTGGTACGTGCAGTAGGAGAGAAGGGAAGCAGTTAAAATGGAGGTTTTAGAAGAGAGTGTGCGACTTCTCTGCAGGATTCTGGCTACGGACGGTCGGTTCTTTAGTAGAAGCAAAGTGGTTCTACGCAGCGAGGGCTACGCGTGGGCACCGGTTTCGGGGATTTTCGACAAAATCCGTGAGGTAGGAGTTTTATCCTACTTGATTTACCTCTTGTTTAAGTGCTTTGTAAATGCAGGTTGATTTGGCGTAGTGGCCGTTTGGTCAGTCGAAACTTGGGACAAATTGCCTGGAAATTTTGGAGCAGTTTGGGCGGAGTCCATGGACTGTTTGGACAACTTGTGGTGTAATTTATGCAATAAATTGTGTTTTGATGTGTATGAGGCCGAAATTGGCCATGGAATTCGGTTTCAAAAAGTGGAACCAATGTTTGATGAGTGGGTTGCCCACAGGACAGCCTTTGCTACATCTTTAGGAGGCCCGATGACTTACTTGATCTTTAGTTTGTATGAATTGGACCAAAACGTCCATGTGTTGTGTGCATGGAATTGTTTGAAGTTAATGAGCAGGTTGTGTGGAAATTAATAGGTTAATGCATGAACTTAATGTGTTAACATGATGCCAAAATTATATAAAACATAATTGTATGTGTAGGCCATTGGAAATGGAATTGTGATTAGCTCAAGTGAGCTAATTTGGGTGTTGGTTGATCAAAATTGAATAACATGTGGTATGAGTGCAAATTTGAGAATATATGCATAATTGAGATATTGGTATAAATTGTGTTGAAATGGCATAATGCATTTCATATGCACGAGGTAACCTAGAAATTAGGTGTGAGTGCATGACATGAAAGAAAAGAAAAATGGAAAATGGTTGTGAAAGGAATTTCAATGGATGATTTTTCGGAGAATTGTGTTGGGAGATGGTCCAACAATTACACGTCGGAGGAGCCCATGAATTGTTTAGGAAGGTTCTCCAACACATTCGCCTCGGAGGATAGTCCTATATTTTTACCGAAACTCGGTAGTGTGTTTTCGGAAACTGACAAGTTTTGTTTTGGCGGTGTTTCTCATACATGGCTTAGGCAAGTGTGAAGTCGGTGAGGACTCGGGACATAGGATTGGAGCATATAGACATTCAAGTAGGATCAACGTATTTACTTGAGTGTGTGTTTACGATGAATCATTGCATATGCACTTAGGTGGGGAAGTAACCATTTAAGGTATTCAACTGCGGGCAGTGCTCATATCGAGGAATATTATTTAGAATTACGGGAGGAGCGTTCGAGAAGGCGACTCATCTTAGAGGCCGATTTTGAAGAAAGTCGGGTTGTAGCTTTGATGTTTTTGGTATAACATGTATTAGAATAGTAAATTTTAATATGTGTTTGTATTAAGAGTAATGTAATAACTCTTGAACTATTGGAATATAGTTGGGTGTATTTTGATGAGCATTGGTGTATGGGCCCAAGTGGCCATTTTTACTCAGGTATGGGTCTCGCGATACGAGACGTATAGATTTTCTACGGGTTGACGGATTGTCAACGGACACCCCGGGAATGGGGCGTCACAGCTTGGTATCAGAGCATAAGTATATGACTACCTAGGGCTTGAGGGACTTGGGCTTAGGCCATGGTCGTAAGGTGTAAGAACATCTTGGTAAAGCTTGATGTTAGGGTATAGGTATGTGATTACCTAGACAATCACGGGACAGGATTAGAACACTACATGCACTGTGTTTTATGTGATTGTGTGATTGTGTGATTGTTGTGATTGATGTCTGAATGGTGTGCATAACATGAATTGTTATGTGTTGTGTGATTGAAATAGTATGTTTGGTGAATAGCATAGGAAAAATGTTGAACACTAGGGTCGAGAAAATGTAACCTTAGGTGTTTGAGAAATTTTGGACAAATAGTCCAAAATTAAATGAAAAAGAAAATGATGTGAAGAAAAAAAAAATTTCTAAGGTTTTACAGTGTGTAAAACTGGAAAAAAAAAATGGATAAAATAAATTTTTAGGAATTTATTTGGTTTATTGGAAATATATATATATATATATATATATATATATATATATTTTGGGTCTTCCAGTAGATGAAACAAAATGAAGAAAAAAAAAATTGTGAGTGAAAAAAAAAAAAAAGGGACGAGTACGGGAGAATTTGGGCTCTTTGCCCATTTCACTCCTTGTGTGAGTCACGATACGATTAATTTGTATTGTGACACGAGGTGCGCATGGCTAGAGCGAGGCTCGGCAGCGTGCGATGGGTGGGCCACGACACGGTAGAGGAAGGGCTGCGACACTGACCCGAGGGTATCTGTGTGACACGGCCCAGTGATCTTGGCCATTTGGGGCCCAGGTCCTTGATACAAAGATTTGTATCGTGGGCTGAGAGAGAGCGACTTTGGGTCGCCAATCTGATGCCTTCGCGTTGCGATACAATCTGTGTGGCGCCTGATGGCGGGGGGCGCGCGTGCGTCTCTTGTGGCGATCGACCTCCGGGCTTGCGACGGTCGTTGGGCTGCGACACGGCGCGATGTGCGCGTGTGCATGGCAAATTGTGGGTAGGGTGTGCACGGTGCACCTCGACCCGATTTTGGACTCGGTGCCTTGTTTACGAGTCCTTTGTTTGGGACAACATTCACAAGATTTTTCAAAAAAATAAAATAAAATAAAATGAAAATCAAATCAAATGAAATAAAATCTTTTAAAAATGAAATTTTCTAAAATAAAATTTTTTTGTTGCATTTGATTTAATATATTGAATTATTGTCTTGCATTTCCTATGAATGCAAGGACATTGTGTATAAAATATTTTTCTGTATATGAATAGTGTCTCGGGGATGTGTTTATGTCTTAGAGATACTGCATTGAATATTAACTTGCTATTTGACATGTGTAGATGGCTAGTCGAGGGCGAGGACATAGGGGTCGATCCGAGGTGATGGTCGAGCCATCGACTTTTACCGAGCGAGGCCTGTGGGGCGTAGGGTGCCGAGTCGCCACTATCGCACAGGCATGTGCAATAGTGAGCCAGGGCGGGTCAAACGACCTCCAGCATTTAGAAGTACATCGTCCTACAGTGGTTAGAGGGGGAATGGACTCTATGGTCGGGACTACCTTGACCATAGAGAGAGAGATCGAGGATGCTCGGAGCACTTGGGATGCGAGTGCTAGTGTCAAGAGGAAGGAGAGTCAGCCTTCTTCTAGTTCGGAAAGACGAGAGGAGGCTACGGTTCGCGAGGTTCAGGCCCTGGGTTCTCCAGGACGGGGAATGACTAGGGTTGCAGACGGCCGGACATATGTTATGTTTCCACGCCGGCTGGACATATAGGGAGGATTGCCCAGGAGCGAGGATCCCGAGGTTTTAGGACAGCCTTGATCCCAGTCGGAGAGTAGAGACGGGGAGGGCATAGTTTGTTCCTCCACCCTAGTATGGGTCGGGGGAACCCGATGTCGATTCAAGGTGCCACTGCTACAGCATAGTACTTCGCGGACGGGTCACATGAGGCCCGGGACCCGGAGGCGCGGTCGAGGTCGAGCACGGGGTTTGCGGCCCAGGAGTTCGGGCAGCTGGGCGGTGGCGTGTTACCATTGTCGCCAGCACGGGCATGGGGCGGATTGTCTGGGAGGCGAGGAGGTCTCAAGATGCTGGTGAGCATAGAGAACTTCGGATGTAGGGTACGTTTCTACTCTTGCACTTGTTGACTAGAGTAGCGTTTGAATTGGATGCATCATATTCATTCATTAATGCATCTTGTGTGATAGATTTGGGCTTAGAGGTTGAGGCCTTTAGAGAGATGATGAGAAATTCTTCCCTAAGACGTAGGGTGAGAGTTGGTCAGATGTGTCGAGATCGTGAGTCAGGGATCTCAGTGATTCTGCTCATGGTGGACCTTAGGGTGGTAGACATATTGGGTGTTGATGTCATTATTGACATGGATGAGTTGACAACCATCGAGTTGTCGATGAGTGGGACCTTAAGTAGGGTTGTCATGCAGGCACGGTCTTGGAGTTGGGTGAGGTTACATGCATGTGGTTGGATGTGTATGTACGTAAATTCGGGAATGAAATTCTTTTAGGAAGGGGAAGAATGTAAGACAGAAATTTCCAATTTTTACGAAAAATATGCAAAATCGTAATTTTGGTAAAAATCCAATTTTTCTAGATCTCGGATGATGAGCGGACTTCACCATTGGAATGGAAGTCGCGAAATCTAGTACAAGCGTTGATTTCGAGTCGAATTCGAACGGTCGAATTTACGCGTTTTCGAGGAAGCAGGCGTTGTGCGGGACATGGCGCGCATTTTGAGAGGCTCACGTGTGCCGTATGACCTGCATTCGATCTTTGAGCTCAAAGGTGGGGCCGCGTGAACACATATGGCATGATCTTTGTGCCAAGGTAGAAAGTCGTGGTTGGGTTCAGTGGATAAAAATCATCTCGGCAAATTAGAAGGCCGGACATGTGGCAAAGTGGAGGCAAAGGGAGAGCTTCTTCTCCGTTTTAGAGCTAAATCACGTGCGATGGGAAGAAGGAGAAAAGCAGTTAAAAAATGGAGGGTTTTTAGAGAGGTGTTACCTTCTCTCTAAGTTCCCAAACGCTACGGACCGTAGGATTTCTTCGGGCCAAGAAGCAAAGTGGTTCTACGCAGCGAGGGCTAATCGTGAGCACCGGTTTCGGGGAGTTTCGACAAACTCCATGAGGTAGGAGTTTTATCCTACTTGATTTACCCCTTGTTTAAGTGCTTTGTAAATGCTTGGGTTGATTTGAGGCCGTGAGTGGCCGTTTGATCGGTCCCAAAACTTGGGACCAAATTGTGGAAATTTTGGAGCAGTTTTGGGCCAGTCCACGGAATTTGTTTGGGCGGCTGTGGTGTAATTTATCTACGATAAGTGTGTTTTGATAATGTATGGAAGCGGGAATTGGCCATGGGTGGTTTGGTGGAACCAATGTTTGATGAGTGGGTGCACGGACATTGCTTCGCTCTGTTTGGGACCCATTTAAAAACGATTTCGGTTTGTATGGATTGGACGAAAGCGTCCGTATGTTGTGTGCTGAAGGTGACTGAAGTGAATGACGAGTTGTGTGGAAATTAATAGGTTAATGCATGAACTTAATGTGTTAACATGATGCCAAAATTATATAAAAACACATAATTGTATTTGCTAGGCCATTGGAAATGGAATTGTGATTATTCCAAAGTGAGCTAATTTGAGTGTTAGTTGATCAAATTGAATAACATGTGGTATAGTGCAAATTTGAGAATATATGTATAATTGAGATATTGGTATAAAATTATTGTTGAAATGCGCATGCATTTCCTTGTATACAGGTAACCTAGAAATTAGGTGTGTGAGTGCATGACATGAAGAAAGAAAAATGGAAAATGGTTGTGAAGGAATTTGATGGATGATTTTCAGGAGGGTATGTTTAGGAGATGGTCAATGATTACACGTGAGAGGAGCCCGTAGATTGTTTAGGAAGGTTCTCAAAGCGCATTCGCGCGGAGGAGTGATATCTATATTTTTCACGGCTTCGGTAGTGTGTTTTTCGAGAACAACAGGTTTGTTTTGAAAGCGGTGTTTCTCATACATGGCTTGGCGAGTGTGAGGGGTCGATGAGGACTGGGACATGGGATTGGGCATGTAGACATTCAAGTAGGATCATGTTTGCCAGGTGTGTGTTTTACGTTAAGCGTTATTGCATATGGCTTAGGTGAGGGGAGTAACCATTTAGGGTAATTCCACTACTAGGCAATTGCTCACCCTGTCGAGGGATATTATTTAAGAGTGAGGAGCGTTAGAGAGAAAGGCGGCTCATCTTAGAGGCAGTTTGAAGAAAGCTGGGTTATAGCTTTGATGTTTTGTTATAACATGTATTAGAATAAATCAAATTTTAATATGTGTTTGTATTAAGAAGTAATGTAATAACTCTTGAACTATTGGAATATAGTTGGGTGTATTTTGATGGCATTGGTGTATGAGCTATTAGCCATTTTACTCAAATATGGGTCTCGCGTCACGAGACTTATAGATTTTCTTGGCGGGTTGATGGGTTGTCAGCGGACACCGAGGAATGGGCGTCATGATAAGACTGACCGCAAAAAAGTATATGAAATATATGATGAAATGGAAACATGTTATAAAAAGAGTAGATTTGAGAAATTGATAAGTATATGTAAATAGTATATTTGTCATAAGTATATGCAATGTGTCTAAAGTGAGATGATGATTCTTATTAGAGATTAGATCCCGCAGTATTATTGTAAGCTAGAAACAGCACGGGTGTTCATCCATGTGAGTACAGAAGAAACTGAGAGGACATGACAATCAGCATCAGTAGTCAAAGTCAACACATCACTAGGTGCCCATTGGAAGACCATTTGGTGTAATGTATATGTATTTTTGTTTCTTTTGTAAGCAATGTAAATATTGTAAACGTTGAACACTTCCATATATTTTTTAATTCGCTGCTACATAATATAGTACAAGTTAAATGTTTAACATTATATGAATGAATAAGCTTAAAGTTTATAAGTTTATAGTAAACAGGAAAAAAAAAATGACACTCTCTCTTGACACTGGGTGCCGAGTTGGGGGCGTCACAGTTTAGTGGTATCAGAGCCTAGGTTTAGGCGGCTCTGGAATAGAGTATATGATAGAAAAGCATGTGTTTAGTAATGTGTTGGCTTGATGTGGATGTCTTTGTGTTTTGTATAGATGGATCGTCCTCCGAATTTAGCCGAAGAAGCCGGAGTTGAGAGTGTTAACCCGGAGATCAAGGGTTGCAGCTTCGGATCCCTTCGAATATGTTAGAAGCCCGATAGTCATGCCACAAGTAGAGGCCAAATGGGCGTTGCGAGGATATCTCGGGATGTGGCTCGGATATTAGAAGATTCATGACTCAAGAAGCCTAGATAGACAGTGAAGACATGGGGCTAAGGAATTCCCATGGGTCGAACATGGAAGAGTCAGATTAAAAAGTTATTTATGGTTGGAAAAGCTGCAATGAATAGTGGAGGAGGTGAGATGCCCTCCCGATCAAAGAGTGACATGTGTAGTTTCTCTATTGCAAGGCAGTGCTCATGATTGGTGGAAGCAAGTGTTGAGGGTCAGGCTTCGGATCATACCATGGGAGTTTTTCGATCCGAGTTCATGGCGAATGTGTCTACGATATGTACGGGAGACGAATGGAGCCGGTTCCTAAATATGAAGCAAAGGAACTTATCAGTGGCGGAATCTGAGAAAGAATTCAGCCATCTTAGCAAGTATGCACTTGAATCAGTCCCCACCGAGGCATTTCGGTGTAGGCAGTTTGAGGATGTATTAAATGAGTCCATAAAAAGATATCTAGCGCCAGTGACAATACTCCAACAAGTATATTTCTATAAGTTGGTTCAATCGGCAATGAAAGTGGAAAATCTTAGAAACGACAGTGAGAAAGGTTGATAGAGGCTTTCTAGAATTCTTCCTTCTCGTTAAGAGCCATAGAGTCCCCGAGGCGAGTCAGTACATAGTTCTACCATAAGGGGAAGAAGACAAGGAAATACAGTAGTACCTAGTACTGGTAGAGGTGCTTCAACGGGACCAGGAGAAACTCCATAGTGCCCTCATTTCCATCGACGACATTTGGGAGTTTGCAGATTGTTGACAGGAGGGTGCTTCAGATATGGAAGCATTAGTTTAATACTTGAGTGTCTGGATGGGGAATGATAGAATCCTCGAATTAGCAATGAGGGAGGAAATCCTGGCACCACGTCAACTCGAGATAGAGGTAGAGGTCGAGGGGGCCAGAGCCATCATAGAGGACGAGGAGGCACAATGTCAGAGACAGTAGATCGTCCTATGCCTTCAGCGCCAGCACGAGCATATGCTATGAAGGCTCGTAGGTAGGATGCACGAAGTAATTCTTTGGTATAATTTCTCTTTATGGTATTGAAATCATGCATTAATCGACCACAGGCTACTCATTCATATGTGTATTTGAGCATGTGTTCGAATAAGATGTGGCTGAGTGGAAGCGGCTATCATATGATATGCATGTAACCAGTCCTTTAGGCACAGTGTCAATGTGAATAGAGTTTATAAATTGCCTATAATTATTCATGATAGGAATTTTATAGCTGATTTGATTGCTCTACCATTTCGTGAATTTGATTTGATTTAGAATGGATTGGTTGTCTAAACAGGGCTATAATTGATTGTGATAAAAGAACCCAGTAATTGCTTAGATGTTATGATCGGTCACGAAGTGATAGTACATGGTGTTGGTCTTGCCCGATGTCGATATGATTGCGACTATGCGGCTTGAAGCGTTCTTGAAAAGGATGTGAGGCCTTTTTTGGCTTTGGTGCTTGACTCTAAAAAAGGTCAAATAGAATTGGGGAAAATATTCTAGTTGTGAAAGATTTTTCGGGATGTGTTCCTGAAGAGTTACACGGTATTCCACCATAAAGAAAGTGGATTTATCTATTGAGATTTTCTTGGGAGCGAGCTCCTACTTCCTAGGGCACCATACGGGATGGCTCAAGGCGAGTTGAAAGAGCTAAAGATTCAACCTGAGCTTAGGATAAAGGGTTTATCAGGCCTAGTGTTTCTCCACCCCAAGTTACTTTTTATTTTATTCATGAAAAAGAAAGATGGCACTCTACGGATGTGCATTAATTATCGACAAATCAATAAGGTGACAATAAAAAACAAATACCCATTGCCGAGAATTGAAGATCTTTTTTATCAGTTAAAAGGAGCGGGTGTCTTCTCAAAGATAGACCTGCGATCATGGTACTATCAGCTAAGAGTGAAAGATGTCGATGTGCCGAAGATTGCATTTAGAACTCGATATGGCCATTATGAGTTTTTGGTAATGCCATTTGGGTTGACTAATGCACCGACAACATTTATGGATTTAATGAATAGGGTATTCCGACCTTATGTGGATCAATTTGTTGTAGTTTTTATCGATGACATCCTGGTGTATTCTAAGGATGCACAGGAACATGAATAGCATCTGAGAATAGTCTTGGAGACGTTAAGAGAAAAGAGGTTATATGCTAAACTCAGCAAGTGTGACTTTTGGCTAAAGGAAGTTTCCTTCCTAGGTCATATTGTGTCGGCGGGGAATAAAGTGGACCACATAAAATTAAGGTCGTTTATGGGATTGGAAACCACCTCGAAATTATGTCCAGTGGGAGTTTCTTGGGCTGTGAGGGATATTATAGAAGATTTGTGAAAGGATTTTCTGTCATAGCTTCTTCTCTCACCAAATTACTCAGGAAGGGAGTAAAGTTTGTGTGGTCAGATAAGTGTCAAAATAGTTTTGAACCAGTTAAGAGAGAAGAGAATGTTGAAGTTGGAAACTTAAGCATTTGGCCTGACCTACCTCGGGAAAGAGTACACCTTATCTGATGCTTGGGGGCATTAGTTTGGGATGTGTGTTAATACGAGATGGAAAGTAGTGGCTTATGCATCCAAATGGTGAAACCACATGAACAAAATTATCCACTTTCGTGACTAGAGTTGGCTAAGGTGGTGTTTGCTTTGAAATATCTTGGGCACTATTTATATGGAGAAAGTGTAGAATTTACACGGATCCATAGAGTCAGAGTGAGTAGCAGACGAGGCTACTCGGGCTCGGCTCGGGCTTGGCTCGAAAAAAGCTAGGCTCGGGCTCAGCTCGTGAGCTAAACGAGTCGAGCTTGAGCCTTAATTTAGGCTCGATAAATTTCGGGGCTCGGCTCGGGCTCGGCTCGGGCTCGGTCGAAAAAAGCTCGGCTCGGGCCGCCGGGACCCATCAGATCCAGCTGGAGCAGGGCTTAGCTACGATTCTCAGGCCAAGCAGGATCACGGTCTTCACGGGTGCGATCGGGCTTCGGGCGTGCCAAAGTGAAATAATCCGAGGTCATGTGTCGGACTCATCGATGTAATGGATCATCGAAGCTCCCCAGATCAGGTCGATATGGATGCGAATCACGTGAATCCTCGTAGGCCAGTTGGGGCGTGGCGGCGAAGGCGGCGAGCTCAGCGAATCCCAGCCCAGGTCGAATTTGGAGGCGTACCTAGATCTCAGGATGCGCTCGGTGGCGGAAATGGTACCCACGATGCGCGAAGGTGTTGGCGGCTTGGTATGTTGCAGGTGTGGATAGCGTGAAGAGGTGCGTGAGGGACGTCGGGGAAGGACATGGATGTTAGGTATGACCCAACGGTACGTCGGTCGATCTAGTGTACAAGATTCCTATTACAGAATATGGGGGTATTGGGGCTCTGTGCCAAACTAAAGAAATTTGGTGGCCGTGAGCTTAGACGAGGTTCTAGTCTTGGTAGCGTGAGAGCGAATGCACGGACCCGCGATACGATCAAGATTCGGCGATGAGCGAGGATCCAATCTCAAATCTTGGGGTATTGGGGCCCTTTTGGATACTGGTGCTGGACTTAACCTAGCGTATTTAGGCGTGGGTATGGGTATTAAAGGCATGAGGGTGATTGTGGGAATTGGGGTTTCGCTAGAGGAAACAAGGAGTAGACATGCTGGAACTACGAGCAGGAGCCCGGTCTTGCCTTGAGAGTGCCACCGTCCATTCTTGGAGTATGAAAATTCTTGTGAAGCCAGGTTCGACATGGTGGGGCGCGGATTACGGATCTCAGTCCGGTAGTGGTGAAGCCTTGAAATTAATCATGTGCATCTTGGTAGTCAGGAGGGTGGTGGCTAACTTAACCATGTGCAACAGTATATTTCAAAATAGTTTATGTTGTTACTAATGAGTTTGCTTGGCAGATCTTGTTGATATATTATTTCTTTATTTAGATAATTGATTAAAACCAATCATGTTTCTTATTCAATGATTTCAGGTATCTTATTTCTTCACTATGCAATTTCTACTTGTTTTAATTCTATTTCACTTTAATTTTTCAGTTGCAGAGTGTTTTTCGAGGTGGAGTGCGTAATCCAAGGAAACAAATGTTGAAGTGGCACACTACTTGACTTTAGCATCAATTTCTAAATCAACTAGGTAAAAACAAATCCCACTAGAAAATTAAATATTTTCTTACATTACGATGTATTTGTTATCGATTGATTACAAAAAAAGTTAAAAGTATATGGGCCGAGCTTGAGGATTGATTACAATACAAACTTGTATAGGCTCAGGATTGGGCTTGAGCTCGAGTTAAGCTCGAGCTGTTCATATGGAGAAAACGAGCCCTAGCTGAGCTCGAGTGACTTTTTAAATCAAGCCAAGCAGGCACGATTTTAAGCTCGTTCAAAGCTCGGCTGGACTCGAGCCACTCCCGCATAAATTAACAAACCTGGCTCGGAAATGTTCAAAGCTAGAAACTCAGAAACAGGCTCGTTACCAGCCACATCAAAGGAGTCTCAGTATTTGTTGACTCGGAAAAGTTAAATTTGAGACGGCGGAGGTGGTTAGGTTATTCAAAGATTATGACGTATAATGGAGCTACCACCACAGGAAAGATAATGACAGATGCCTTAAAATGAAAGGCAATGGCGGCTTTTTTGTTAATGCATAGTGTGAATGAAATAAGTATCTGATGGAGGCTATATTAGCTTAATTAAAAGCGCTTGACTGTTTTAAAGCAAATTATTATAGATGCTCCGGAAAAATGATGAAGAGATGCGAGAAAAAGTACGGATGTGGTCGATGGTGATAAGACTGATTTTTCGATAAAGAAGCTAAGTTTGTATTTCGAACATATTATGTTTGGAATGATAAAGAGCTAAAGAAAAGTTGTTATTTTGAAGCTCGTAATATATAGTAATTATCATGCATCACCGGAGGTAATAAGATGTCTTAGGGATTTGAAACAAGTGGTGGAAAGGAATGAAAGAGATGTGGCCAGTGCGTGTCTAAATGTTTGACCCGTGTCCAGCAAGTCAAGGCCCGAACACCAAAAGTTCAATGGGTCACATTGAATCTCCTTCCAATTCCTCAATGGAAGTGGGATAACATTACCATGTCTTTTGTGTCGGGTTTTCCCCTCACGCAACAAAAACATGACTCTGTTTGGGTGATTGTAGATAAGCTCACAAAGTCGGCCTATTTTCTACCGATCAGGATGGACTATTCTATGGATCGACTAGCTGAGCTATATGTGAAAGAGATTGTACGATTGCATGGTGTACTGCTATCTATTGTGTCAGATAGAGATCCGCATTTTACCTCGAGGTTCTGGAAGGAACTATAGTTAGCCTTAGGTACAAGGCTGAATTTAAGTACAACATTCCATCCGCAGACAGATGGACAGTCAGAGAGATTAATTCAAGTACTCAAAGACATGCTTTGAGGTTGTGTCTTAGAATTTCCTGGAAGTTGGGATAGGTATATTCCATTGATAGAATTTGCCTATAACAACAGTTATCAATCAAGCATTGGCATGGCACCATATGAGGCTTTGTATGAAGATGAGATGTGGGAACTCTGTGTGTTGGATAGGTGGAATGAAGCATAAAGTGATTGGTCTGGACATAGTAAAGATCTGAGGAAACAAAAGTTTAGGGGTCATTCGGCAAGGTTAAAGCGCTCGGTGATCGAAAAAGTCATATGCCGATTTGAAAAGGAAAGGACATTGAATATGAGTGGGTGATAAAGTGTTCTTAAAGGTATCTCTCCATAGAGGGAAGGTACTTAGATTTGGAAGGAAGTTGAGCGGGTTCATTAGCCCATATGAAGTTTTGGAGAGAATGGGACCGTGGCATGTCGGTAGGCGCTTCCCTCGAGTTAGCCTAGTTGCATGATGGCATGTTTCCATGTGTCATGTACGAAATACCGTTCGATGGAATTGGCACATACTACCTTGTGAAGTACAACGGTGATTTTCATATGATGAGGAGCCCAGGCTATTCGCTTGAGTACAAGCCAGGTTAACGGAATAAGCAAAAAATACGATTAGTGAGAAATTTCTCACCTGGCGCATGGCTTTTCGCTGGCAGAATAAGCTACTTGGGACGGAAGCAACTATGAGGCGCTTGTGACCACCTCAACTCTTCGATTTAGATAGCAATTTAGGACAAAATCTTTTTAACGGGGGAGAGTTGTAACACCCAAATTATACAGCAGTTTATAACATGTTTGGGTACATAATAAAAGTAAATGTGTATTACCTTCGAATAAAAATAATGTTAAAAATAAAATAAGCAAAACCCGAGTGTACAAAGTCAAGGGTAAGTGTGGTAAATTGCCAGTGGGACAAATGACATAGAGAAGAAAGATTGTTATGTTAAGTAGGAAATTGAATAAAGTTAGAATGACAAATAAAGGGAGGACGAATAGCAAAAATGGGTGATGTCAAAAATTGGATAGAACATGACTGTATCTTAAGACTAAAATATCCTGTTTGAAGCAGGGCTTTTATGTGGAAGGAAGAGAGAGAGAGGAGAAGAGAGAGAGAAGAGAGAGAAGAGAAGAAGAGAGGAGAGAAAGAAGAGGAGGAGAAAGAAGGGAAGAGAAGAAAATATGGGTATGGATATGTAGGAATTTGGTATGAATTTGTGTATGGAATTGTTGTATGGAACTTTACAATGATGAGGATTGTGTATGGATTGTATGGATACTTGTTTGGAGGTTTGGAATACCTCTTTTTGTGTAGAAAATCCTTGTTTGGTTTTGATTTTGCGGCGGTCCTCGATGGAGGAAAATTTGTATAGAGAAAATGTTGGGTTTAGGGATCTTAGTTTTTTTTAAACCCATGTTTTTCTTTTGGACATAACTTATCTATCACTCATCCAAATTGCGTGATTCAAATTTCTAGGTAAACTAGACTTCTAGGAGAACAAATATTGTTGAAATAGGTGTATGCAGATTTGGACCTCAGTGTACCCAGAAAATTCGTCAAAGTGAGGCTACATTTTGGTCAGTGCCGATCTGATTTGGGTTTGAACGAGTTTGGTATTTAGACCATAAGTTGAGTTTTACTCATCAGTGAGTTATTCAAATTTCTGATGCTGAGCTTTAAAAAAATCTCTAAAATAAATGATATCATCATAATTTGTGGTTTGGAAATGGTTTCAGAAGGTAAGCTAAAGTAAAGAACAGTCGCGTACTTGAAATCTATCTATAACAGTGGACAGATAATTCCAGTTGTTTAATAACTTGGCAGTTATGCTGATTAGTAGTGCAGATTCAGTGGGAGTTTTTGTTTGAAGCTTGAAGATCTGGAGTAGCTTTCGTGGTCATGTGATAAGTACCATCTCTTTCTCATCATTAAAAAATTTGAGGATGGTTTGTTCTGGATTATGTTCTTGGGAAGGCTGTCACAGAGGGTTGAATCATTTTGAGTAACATATCTCCAGATGGATCTGAATGGGCACGGTGGAGACCGCCGGGAAGCTAGAACTAAATGGGGTACTCGTGGGTTGAGTTTTTCCTTTCTAACAGTCATTACAGGTGGAGTGTGATGAAAATGGACTTGGGTACCTTTCAGTGTTTTGGGTTTTGCAGATCAGTTCATCAGTGAGACCATATAAGAGTTGCCTCTGAATCATATACCATTACTGTAAATCAGTTTATGATCATATTAATGTCATGTAGTCAGTGATGTTTTATGTTACATGAAATAAGAGGAGTATAAAATACATCATTTTGTTATATAGAAATCATGGATTAAATGTTATAAGAGTGTTTGAGTGTGAGCGGGCTCCATCTCATACGTGGCGTGATATAAATGAGTGTGTATCTTGAGTCCATACTTTTTCTATTACTAAGAGATTATTAAAAGAAGAAACATAACAAAGCTTGAATTTATCAACCATGTTGGATTGATTGGACCAATGTAGAAGATATATTGGACCTGGAGTTGCTCTAACCTGCATTTCGTTTTATGATCATGGGGAGAAAAGCTGTTTGAATGGGTGACTGGATCAGGATTTGGATATTATAGCGTGACTTGAAGTTTGGATCTTCAATGAGATCATTTATCTACTCCGCCAAGGTGATACATTTTGGGCACATAGTTGCTCACCAATCCGCTGTGGGAAGTTTATGCAGAAAAACCAGCAACATATGACTCAGCCATTGATCATGATGAGGATATATATATTAATATATGACAGCATAAATGCAGTGAGAAACATAAACGGTGCTATGTGAGAGGAAATGATAGTATACGAGTTACAAGAACAAAGTAAAAAGTATAGATATTATAGTAACATATGAAATATGATGAGGCGTGAAACATGTTAGAAAGAGTGGGCCTGAAGTGGATGAGTATATACCTGGTACTATTTATAATGTATATACGTATCTAAAGGAACGAGATGATCCAGCCCGTTAATTGATCACGTTATTACTAAATTGCAACACAGTGAGATTGTTTCATGTATTTGTAGATACGGCGTGGGAGAGAGCCAGATTAAGACAGATTGCGCTAGGCAGTCAGGGTCTTGTCTTTAGATTTTTATTTGAAGTGTTTGAAATTACCTAATGTGCCCTTATGTATTTTTGTTTGCATGAAAAACAATGTAAATATTATTAAATATTGGTTCTTCCATACCTGTGGGCTTGTATATATTTGTTATTTATGGGACCCAGGTGTGATACAAGTTCAATCATTACATTTCATTATACGATATGAACAGCTTCGAGTTTTATAAATTACTGTGGCAGGAAAAGAAACTTAGGCCTGATGCCTCTCTTGACAGGGTCTTGGGGTTGGGGCGTCCTTGAGGTTGTTGAGCACTTTTCGAGTAAATGATTGGTTAATCAAGATTGGACACTACCTTAAAGGATGATGTAACTTGAGCTGTGGCAAGGAAGTGACTTTTATCCGGAAGCGAGAGTTTAGACCACTCCTCTAATGTGGGTATCGCCTCTGCATTTCTGCGAGGCGGATGTCAGTTCGAAGGAAGGTGTAGAGCCTGCAGCATCATCTGTGGATTGATCTGAAAGAGACTGGCCCTAGTTTGTCGAGATATCCCTATAGTTGCGTTGTCGAATGTGGCTGAGGAATTGCAGGGTTGCACCTCCAGAGAGGGTGAGTTTGCGGTGAAAATCATTGTTTAGTTGCCATAGGCCTCCAAGTACAACAATGTGGAATGGCTCCAGGTGATTAAAGAAGATTGAAGCTTAGGTGTAAATTATTAGAAAGGATTGTTAAATCAGAGTGTATCATAGAGCTCCAGTAATAACATTCAAAGAAAGAAAGATGAATGTTTTGATTGTGTGTTGTTGAGACCTGTGATAGTGGGCAGTAACAATTGAAGAACTTAGTATCAGTTGCCGGGGATGATGACATTCTGATTGAAAGAGGTGCTGGTGTAATACTTTGTGAGAAAGTTGACTTGTGCGGTGTCGTCAGATGGGGTCTGAGGATGCTGGATCGCCAGGCGGTTAGAGCGGTATGGACATTATGAGTTGCCGCCGTGCCACGTTCGGTTTGATGACATACTCGTGACTTTTCGTGAACGGCCGATTCGTGTTTCAGGCGTATGTAGATCGGTTTGTGATGGTGTTTATATATGACATCCTTGTGTATTCGGGTTAGAGAGATGTGAAGCTACACCAGCCCGGAGTAATTATGGAATGTAGAAGGGCGACGGCGAAAGTGGTGGTGGGCGAGGTGTGGGTGTTATAATAGCAAGGCGACGAATATGAATTTTGGTTAAGAAGTGTCATCTTTCTTGTGGGCGCATTAACCATATATTGGAAGAAGGAATTTGATCGAGAAAGGAGGCGGGAGGTGTGGATGTGAGCCGCGAAGTATCGCGGAAGTGTTGTTGATTTCTGTGCCTTAGGATTGGTAAGTTACTGAAGAGTTCGTTAAAGGGTTTTGGAAGTGTTTGCCCTATGATGAGGATTGCTCACAAGGAGGTAGGGGATTTGAGTGGTGAAAGGGTGTGAGCTAGTTTTGAAAAGTTGAAAGCATTCTTAACCGAGGCACAGGTTCTTACTCAGCCGACCTACGATAAAGAATATGTGATTTTTAGTGATTCTTCATTAAATGGACTTGGATGTGTCCTCATGCAAGAGGGTAAAGTGGTAACAGCTTGAGAAGGATTAAGTGCATAGAACTATCCTATGCATGATGATTTAGTTGGCGCCATTGTGTTTGCATTGAAAATTTGGAGACACTATCTTTATGGAGAAAAGTGTTTCATCTACACCGATCACAAAAGTCTTAAGTATTTGCCCTCGCAAAGAGAGCTTAACTTAAGACAACAAAGATGGATGGAATTGAGATTGTGTGATCTATTATCATCCCAGGAAGGCCAATGTAATGCGAGATGATGGAAGTAGAAGAGAAGTCGATACAAACGCTTGGCGTTGAATGCTCATTGTCATTGTCGGAGACGGTGCAATACTTGAATTGATAAGCGAAGCAGTTCGTTGAATCGAGTGCTAGAGGCACAAAAGAATGATGAGAAAATTTCCGCAATTGTAAATCAAAGTAGAGAGGGGAAAGAAACCGAATTTATAGTGAACGAGGATGGATTTTTGTATTATAGAGATCGGGTTTGTGTGTACCCTAGATGATGGTTGAAGAAATCCATTCTCGAAAGAGAGCACACGAGTGGATCTTTTGCTATTTATCGATGAGCACAAAGATGTATCCAGGATTTAAAGACTTCATATTGGTGGTGGAATGAAAGAGATGTTGAATTTGTGACAGAGAGTGTATGGTGTGTAAGAAAGTGAAAGCTGAACATCTGAGGATTCCTTCGGGATTATTCACTGACCTATCAAGATACCGAATGGAAATGGACACAAATCACAATGGATTTGTAAATTAGGGTTATCGTTGAAAGAAGAAAGCATATTTCAGGTTGGAGGTAGTGGTGGTAGATTGACTAAGACATCTCACTTCCTACCAGTGAGAACCGACTATTCACTTGACAAGCTGGCAGAGCTTTACATAAAGAAAGTAGTTCGGTTACATGAGATTCCAATATCGATCATTTCAGATAGAGATCCAAGGTTTACCTCGAGATTTTAGGGAAAGTTGCAAGAGGCTTTGGGCACTCGACTGAATTTCAGCACAGTGTTCCACCCACAAACGGATGGACAATCAGAGAGAGTGATCCAAGTGTTGGAAGCTATGCTAAGAAGTTGTGATCAACTGTAAGGGGTAGGTTGGGATAGACACATTCCTCTAGTTGAATTTGTGTACAATAGCTTCCGGTCAGTATTGGAGATAGGCGCCTTACGAGGCTCTCTACGGAGAAGAAAATACGAACACACCCAGTGTGTGTTGGAATGAGGAGTTAAGCGAGAGAAGATGAGTGGCTGGGTTGAGTTCTAAAGAAACCGAAGAAAAAGTGAAAATGATTAGAGAAAGATTGAAAGTGGCCATGGATAGACAAAAATCCTACGCCGACATGAGAAGACATGATATTTGATATGAGATCGGCGAGAAAGTATTTTTGA
This sequence comes from Tetrastigma voinierianum, assembly GCA_016808115.1. NCBI lineage: Eukaryota > Viridiplantae > Streptophyta > Magnoliopsida > Vitales > Vitaceae > Tetrastigma > Tetrastigma voinierianum. The sequence goes on from JAEQBH010003444.1 coordinate 87,012, forward strand.
AAGTATCGCCTTGGAAGAAAGTAATGAGATTTGGGAAAAAGGGCAAGTTGAGCCCTAGGTTCATTGGGCCATATGAGGTGATAGAGAAAGTGGGTCCGTGGCATACAGTTAGCTTCATCTAGGATTGGAAAAAGATTCATAATGTTTTCCATGTGTCAATGCTGAGGAAGTACAGGTCAGACCCATCGCATGTAGTCTCTTCAAAGACAATTGAACTTAGACCGGATTTGACCTATGAAGAAGAGTCAGTGGAGATCTTGGCTCGGGAAGTGAAAGAGTTACGGAACAAGCGAATCCCATTGGTCAAAGTGCTATGGAGGAACCATAAGGCAGGAGAGCCTGAGTGATGGGAAAGCGAAGAAGTTATGCGGCAACAATACCCTCAACTTTTCAATGAAGGTAATTTCGTGGCGATTTCTTTAAGGAGAGGAGTTGTAACACCACAGAAAATACCTAACAGTTTATATATATAACATGTTCAGGGTGTAAAATAAGTAAATTATATTTTTCAGTTTAATACGGAAAAAAAAAGCAAAATAATAAAAACTCGGAAATTTTACAAGAACCAAATAAATTTGGTAAAAATGTCAAATGGGGACCTAAGGGTCATAAATGAGGAGTGTAAATGTTAGAATGAAAATGAAATGAAATGAAGTGAAAATGAAAGTGAAATGAAGAGCTAAAATGCAAAAAATGGGAAAAATAGGAATTAATGTGACAAATGCCCTGTATATAGAAGGGTTTAGAGTATTAAGACAAATTGGTCTTTAGAAAGAGGGAGTCTCTCATTTAGGCATTTTGTTGGGCAAATCTGGTTTGAGAGAAAGGAGATGAGTGGGTGATTTGCTTCATGAGATCAGGTTTAGCAGTGATGTCAAAAGAAGAAGGACGAAGAAAGAAGAAAGGAAGAGATTTAAGGTGAAAACAAAAACCCTAACCCCCTCTTTCTTGTGTTTGGGTTTGGAGAAAAACCACTAGCTTTGACAAAGTGTTCTTGGATGGTTTTAGTTCAGATTTGAGTTGTTTTGCATTGTTTTGATTGGTTTTGGATTGGTTTGAGTAATTTTTATTGTAAAGGAAATGATGAAGAGTTTAGAAGGAGTTCTTTGATAAAAATTTCAAAACCCTTGTTTTTGTTTTGGCTATAAGTTAAGTTATAATCATCCAAATTAAGTTATTCTAATTGGTAAAGAACCATAAAAGCTAGATCTACAAATGTATAGAAGGTACCAGGAGCAAATTGTAGATATAAGACTCCCAAATATGGGCTTAAAGGTAAGTTTTGGGTAGCTAATGGGTATGTTCTGTTTTGGGTGTGGTTGTGGTGTTTTGGCCGTAAGTTGAGTTTCACTCATCCAAATTGAGTGATTCAAAATTCTGGGTAAACTAGAATTCTAGGGGAATAATTTACTTGAAGGAAGTGTATGCAATTTGTAACCCCAAAGTGCCCATAAATCTGTCAAAATGGAGCTATATGCAAGAACAATCTGATTCTGCTTTGCAAATTAGAGTAGTCTGGATGTAAAATGCAATAACTTGAGTTTTGGTGATCCAAATTGGATGATTCCAATTGAAGAAGAAACCTTAGAACCATAGATTCAAATGAGTAGTAGGAACCATTACCAATTTATGGAGTTAGACTCTCTCTGAGTGATAACTCTTGACTCAAATGTGAGTGAGGGGCTGGGCATGGCACTAGTAACAGATTTTGGCATTAAAATATTAAGTAACTTGAGTTTAGTTGATTCAAATGAGATGATTCCAATTCCTACTGAAAATAAACTCATAGAGATATCATTGTTTTGAAGGAAGTATGAGAAAAATATGGCTCATGTGTCCCCAGAAAATTTTGCAAGTGCAGGTAGGTGTATTGGGTAGACATGACCCTAACAAGAGCATCCTAGATTTATGATTTTTTTTTTTTCTTGGGTTGTTCTTTTGATAGTGACATATTTGTGATGGATTAAGGGTGGTGACGAGGAAGCTTGACTCAAGACGGAGTTCGAGAATAGAGATCGGGCGACAACCTTTTGGGTTTGTTCTTTACACACTTCCTGCTTCTTGTTTAGGTTTGTGTTTGTTTAACAAAAGTATTAAAGGTTTATATGAATATGCATTTGTGCTCCGTTGAGCCATAAACAGATTGGTTTTTGTTCTCCACTTCTCTCTCTATTTTAAAATGTTTGAAGGATTATGAAATAAGTGGATTTATTGGAAATGGTGAGATAAATTGCATATTGATTGATACTTGATTATGAAATGAATTACTAGAAAAATTGCATGACTAACCCAGAATAAAGTATTTGGATATAAATTTATATACATTACTGTAAATTTCTATGAATGATTTGAGCGCCCTTAATAGAATGTTAACCGTTAAATTCGAGTTAAAGATAGATTGGTATACCAAGAAGGGTCAAATGAGCAATACTGGGCTGAACGTAATGATGTGTCAATCCGATCCGTAGCCAGCGGGGCGTGCTCGATAGTGTCTGAAATGATTTTAATAACAGGTTAGCGGCTCGTGGGGCCGTCTTATAAAACATTTTATACCGGCCTGCAGAAGCCGCGGACGTTACCCGGTGATTAGATTATCTGTGCACGAAAGCATAGGTTAAATTAACAGAGGCAAAAATGAAAGAAAATTGTGAAATGCATGATTTGTGTTTGAATGATTTATTGTGTAACACCCCAAAATATACCCTAGTCGTTTTCGACATGTTTAGGGTATTTTGTAAGCATAATTTGACTGTTTCGTGAGTTAAATGCGGCAGAGAGCTTGAGACCTAGGGAATTTACAAGCCCAAGGACAATTTTGTAATTGGTCAAGGGGAGCTTAAAGTCACTTAATTTTGATAAGATTTGAGGCTAAAGTGGAAATAACATAAGATGAGTTACCAAAAACAAGAGATGGAGGACCTTTTTGCAAATAATGAAACTTAACCCAAAAATGGGTTTTGAGGGCCAAACAAGGCCTAAGAAAATCTGGATTTAAAGACCAAATTGGTCTGTTTGTGGAAGGAACAGAGAAAGAGGAGAAGAAGAAGAGGAAGAGGAAGAGGTGGAGGAGCCCCAAGATCAATCCAAAAAGGTATGGAAACTCACCTTGATTATGAATTCTATGAGATTTGGCATGGATCTTTGGGTTTGTATGAAGATTATCTTGCTCAAACCTAGGGTTTTGCTAGAGTTTCATCTTAACCTTGAAAATTTTGGAAAGTAAGATTAGGTAAAGCCCATATGGCACAAGATGGTTATGGAATCCTTCCTTTGAGGATGGATTCATGGTTAATTGTAAGTAAATGAGTTAGGGTTTAGAGTAAACCCTAATTAATATTCATGTTTTGGCTTGAGGATGGGTCATAAACCATATTAGAAGGGTTTTGGAAGAAATTCGCTGAAAAGATTTTGAAGAAAAGATATGTATTGAAAGATGAATTGAATAGAAAGGAGATTACAAGGTGAATTTGAAGTGTTTTTGATGTGTGTTTGAAGTGTAGAGTTGATTGGGTATCAAATTATGGAAAAATGGGTGAAAAACACACATTCTGGGCATTTTCAGGTGAAGTGTACCGGTACACATTTGGTTCTGGTCATTTTGTGATGTGCGACACTTTAAATATCTTGCATTTTTGTTTCCTTTCCATTCAGTTCAACCGGTTTTGTATTTTGGCCATAACACAGGAACATTATCGATTTGAGTGATTCAAGTGTGGTAAAATAGACCAAGAGAAACCAAGCCTAAAGAAATGACATCTCAAATTCTGGCTCTAAGTGGCTCAAATATTCACTCAAAGGTAAGGGTCATGTGCAAGCCAAATTCTGATTTCAGTTTTGAACATGATGGTCAGGGTTGTTTGATGCGAGGTCCCCCGGTGCTCCGATTTGGGTGATTTAATTGGAGATGAACCCTTAGCACCTGCCAACTTTAAGGAGTACAAAGAACCAGTGTCAAATATGGAGACAAAGCACTGGAAAAATGAATAATGCAAACTGTCCCTCGGTAAAATCGGTAAACCTACTAGTTGGCTTGAAAATGCCATAACTTGAGTTTAGATGATCCAATTGGAGTGATTCCAATTTATAAGTAAAGTTGATTCATTGAGGGAATAGAATACATGAATGATGTGTGAAAACATAGGCATTATACTGTGCAAGTATGTGAAATGCCGTATGTAATGGTAACATGAAAAATGTAGGAAATGCAAAATGCATAGATGTGTTCATGAAACGATAATACGATGTAATTTGAAGCAGTGACGCGTGATCATGAGCGTGAATTACAATCTGTCGCAACACATAATGTGTGGCTAATAATGCCCCTATTATAAGAGAGCCATGTTTGTTATTGAACTCATATAATTGTAAAACTACCTAAGACGATTATTAAAAGAACCTGACCTCTGTCTGATTAGTGCGACGACACTCTCTACGATCTGCTTGGCACGTGCCAGTACTCTGACTAGATCGCGGCGGCGCACTCGGCCGATGCCCGGCACATTGTAGTACTTTGGTACTCTTTGACTAGTCGCGACGATACGATCGTGCTTGACACATTGTGCCGGTGCCTCTCTGACTAGATGCGACGACACTCGATTGTGCTTGGCACATTAGTATAGTACTCGACTAGTGCGGCGACACTCTGATCGTGCCGGCACATTAGTACTTCGGTACTCTCTGGTTAGTGCGACGGCACTCTCTGATCTGTATTGTACCTTCGGGTACTTATTGTCTTGTGTCTACTCATTCGGTATTCTTTTTGATGCAGGCGATCTAACAATTATATGATAAGACTTTGAATAATGAATAGAAATGAATATAGTAAGTTACGTGGTACCTACGGTACTCGTATGCGGTGGATACGTATGCTACGGGTACTCTGTATCTAGCAAGTTACATTGTACACAGGGTACTCCTTTCTCTGATTAAGTCCAATTAGTATCTACGGGTACTCATTATCGGTAAAACAAGTATAAAGTCCGAGTGAGTACCTAAAAGGTACACCCTTATCAGTAAGATAAGTATAAGTCAGGTGAGTACCCACAGATGCTCTCATATAGGAAAATAAAGCGTAAGTTACGTAAATTAAGTATAGATCTGTAGTACCCTCACGGGTACTTAGGTATAATGAATCTGTGATCTGTACCTCGAAGGACTAGTAATAAAATTATCTGTAGAAGTATGATTTGACCTTGTATGTGATATGATTCTGATGCATTCCCGGAGCTTATCGTACCTCACGAGACAACCACATACGAGAATAAGATCAGTAGGCCATTAATAAGTTACGTAAAACAAGTATAGGATTGTAAGACCGATTATAAGTTAGTGATGCCGATTATAAATTCAGTAATACCAGTATAAGTTTCGTAAGACCGGTATAGGTTCAAGTAATACCATTAAAGTTAAAGTAATATACCGTTATAAGTTAGTAAGACGTTATAGAGAATTCGGGTAATATCGATTGTAAGTTCCGTATCTGATTATAGAGACCAGGTAAGACCGGTATAAGTTCCGTGTGCGATTATAAGTTCCGTAATACCAGTATAGGATTCAGTAATACCCGATTATAAGTTAAAGTAATACAGGTATAAGTTAGGTAATATCGGTATAAGTTCGTAATACCGGTATAAGTTCAGTAAGACCGTTATAAGTTCCGTAAGATCGATTATAAGTTCAAAGTAAGACCCGATTATAAGTTCCGTGAGACAAGTATATGCTCACGTAAGGCAGGCAGATCTGAAATACAAAGATAAGTTCGAGTAGTACAAGTATAAGTTAGTAATGGGATAATGGCAGTAGTACGAGTTTAGATCTGAAGTACTAGAATAAGTTTTGTAGTACCTGCAAAGTACTTAGTATAAGAATAAGTTCCGCCAATGCCGGTATGCGTTCCGTTTATACCTGCAGCCAGTACCTACGGGTACCTTCGAACAAGTGTTAACTCCGTAGTATAAGTATAAGCTTTGTTGTACCTAAGGGTACCTCTGTATGATCATAAGTTCTGTGAACTCCTACGGGAGATTTGAGAAAGATAAGTACGAGTATGAGGATAAGTATCAGGCTGACAGAAGTTTGATATATATATGTCCTTTGATTGAATAAGTATAAGCGTCTGACATAAGTATGTGTCTACGAGTCAGGTATAAGAATAAATTCTGTATAAGTATAAGATCAGAGATAAGAATAAACATATGAGTATAAGATACGAATAAGAATAAGTTTGTTATAGTATAAGTAAAAGGATTCGATCCTGCATACGAGAGATGTGAACAAACATAAGTTTGTTATAAGACTAAGCATGTATGCAAATTGTTATATAATTCGGAAGATTAGATATACATTGTGTTTGTTATTTGTGATTCAGTAGAAATGCATGTGTTTTGTATAAGATATGTTTCCCACTAAGCGTAAAGCTTAGCACGGGTTTTAATCGTGTAGGTCTGGGGAGAAGACATCGTGAACATCCATCTGCATTGGGCGACACACACTTCGTAGGGTTCGCTACATGTAGGTTCCGGAGTGCTACGGTTGTAATTGTAAAAGTACAGTTTTGTATTTGTAAATGGGACTCAGTAAATGGATGTAAATTTTGATTCTGTTATAAGATGTGGGCCATACCCACAGGTACCAGATCAGCTTTTAAAAAAAAAAAAAAATCAGGTAAAGGGTCCGTGTTGGTCGCGTCCGGAAGCTAGGTTAGGATCATGTCCAGTCGGACCCAGAGATTAGGGCGTGACATATTACATATGGCTTGCATAATTGGAAATGACCAATGAATTTTAATTTAGATATCTGAAGTAAAAATATACATATATGTATTGTACCGCATTGGTCATTGAAAAAAAAATTATCTGAAGCGTCGATTTAGAAAAATCGTAGTTTCTTAAAGTGAAATGAAGAAATGTATAGAACACTAGGCATGAAAATGCTTAGCGCATTGTTTTATCATCAGCCTTGCAGTCAGGGTTGAATAGGTACGAAGGAAAAGGCCTTGACAATTCGAGTCAGCGTCGAGGCCTCACGGAGTTGGAGTAAACTCAGACCACTGCATTCATGAAATATATTTGACACTTTTTGTAAAAACTCTGATTTTGTTTTGTAAATATTTTGGTATTGAAAACAACTTATAATGTCGTAATGTATAAAGGTGGTAAATTGACCAAATGGGCATGTAATGCCATTTTTAATGGAAAATGTGTATTGAAAACAAAATGATGGGGCCCCTTTAAGTTGAATTAGTATATACAAATATATTTTCATAAAGATAAATATCCTTTACAAAATAAGCATTGGAAATGTGTTTCTTAGACAAAGAAAAGGTGGATTCGAAAGGGGCCAGCGTCGGTGGGTCGACTCGAGGTCGGTCGGGTCGGTGCGAGGTAGCGAGTCGATCTAATGATATTGTTCATTTTGGGTCTGAGACTTCATAATTTTGTTTTTAAACTTTTTCTTATAAAAAACTTCAAACCAATTGGATGTTATTCATACTTTATATACTCATAAGTCTTTTCATTCCCAACCGATATAAGACTTTGTGGACTTTGAGTGCACACTCAACAATCCTCCCATTGAACAAAGGTTCTGAACCTCCGCCCCAAGCCGGGACTTCCCTTATTTTTTTACTGCACAGTTGGGCACCACGCTTCACATGAAGCACTACCTACTGAGGCTCGCCCGGTCACCACCATTTTTGTTTGACATCCACTCATACGGTTAAGCATCAGCGACTTTGATACCACTTTTGAAACCTTATGAACTCTTCCTTCCACATTAGTAGATATTGTCCATTTTGAGCCATAAGACATGTGATTTATTTTTAGGCTTTCCTCCCAGACCTCAGGCCAATTGAATGTTAGTCATGCATATATACTTATAAACCTTAAATTTCCTAACGAAGACTTTTCGCGCACCTAACAAATTAATTGACCCTTTTTATTTAAAAAGAAAACTAGAGGCGACTAATCTTGCATTTTATTAAACGAAAAACCCACGATAATCTTTGAAATTAAATTTTAAAATATTTTTCACTAATTTATCCTTGTTATTGCCACGAATCACAAGAATTCCTAGTTTCTATAGGACTTGAAGTCGAGGCACTTGTTACTACAACAGAGGACTAAGAGCCAATATGTGGAATTTGTGAATGATTTTGAAATAATGAATCTTTGTGTTGTAGCCCATGCTCTAATTAAACAGATCGGCATGCGTGCAATTTAGACCAAATATGGCCCATTGGCTGCGGTGTTTTTTTAAAGGCTAAACTGCGTATGAGGCATGCCTAAAATGCTTCTAGGCGTTTTTCAAAGGAAACAACGCAATGTTGGAAGGCCACGTCTTCTTCCTTAAGGCGTTTCAAAGCACTTAAAAGCATGCTCCTTCTTCGCTTTATGGGAAGGTGAAATGGCTTAAAAAATGAAAAAAACCCCAAAAAACCACACAACGAGTTCTCGGCCACCTTTTTCTTCTCGGGAAGGTGAGATGGCTTAGGAAAAAAAACCTACTGAAACAGAACCACCCAATTAGAAGTTCTCGACGACCTTGCTCTTCTCTAGCGTCACTGATCTCTTCTTCTTCGTCTCTAGCTACTCTTTGGCGTCGTCGCTGCTTCTCCATTGCTCACCCCTCTCCTCTCCTCTCCTCTCCTCTCCTCCTTGCTGTCGAAGACTTTTAAACATTTAACCCCCCAAAACTCTCATAAAACATATCTCATTTAACCCCTCTCATTAAAAATCTCTAATTTGACCCCCTGATTAAAAATCTCTCATTTAACCCCCTCTTTTAAAAATCTCTCATTTTTCGGCCCTCTCTCATTATTTATTAATTTAGTTCAAAATCACTTAAAAATGCGACACTCAATTATAAATTAAAAATATAAAAAAATCTGAGTGATTTGGGTAAATATAATAATTATTATTATTTTGGTATGTTACAAAATATTAAATAGAATAAATATTTGTTTTAGAGGATTCTATAAAATATAATAATAAATTATTTTGGTAAAATGAAGCAAAATTTTATATTAATTATAAATTATATTTTATAAAAATATAAGCTATTTTATTATATGTTAGAAAAATGGACATAAGCATATTCCAAAAATTATAATTTATTTTTATTATTATTGTTGTTTTAATAGATTATAAAATGTTATTTATTTTATAATGTGATCACAAAACCCTTACACCTTAAAGTCTCAAAGCTTATGCCTGACCTCACACATATGAAAACGCCTCAAATTATGCTTCCTTCTTTTGAAAACAATGGCAGTAAAAGTTCACACCAAGAAAATGAAATCATCAAAAGATAGAAAGATAGAAAATGAAACAGAATGTGGGCCATGAAAGATAGAAAGATGATAAAGATTCCTCAAAAGCTAGTGGAAAGAAAGTTCAAAAAGAAAATAAAGTAGAATACTATGGAGCCAAACAGAATGGGAAAACAAGAAAGACGTTACCTGTTGAGTTTTGAGTGGTTGAGCCGTGTAGAAGTAGACCTCGACCCAAAATCTAAGTAAAAGATAATTAATAAATATATGAGAAATGGAAGTAAAAGGTTTTTTAAGTGTAGGGTCCAGCCCCATGCATTATGAGCAGGAGAAAAACTTTTCTCTCACTGCCACAATCAGCTTCATTAGGCTCCAATAGAATTCCGGCCATGCTTTCCTTCAATAGTGTTTCCTTCGTTTCTGCCAATTGAAGCCATCCGGGATCAAACGCTTGCCTAGAAATAGGTATTTAGGCAAAGTAGAAATCATCAGAGATTAGGATTCAACCACATAGAATTGGAAAAAAAAAAAGGGTGTGAAATAGTCGGTAAAAATACTCCACAGATAAATAAAACTAATTTAAACTTTTGTTGGCACCTAAATTAAATTTGACCTCCATAAAGTCTATTTAGGCCTAAGTCCAAGCCTTTGATTAAAATCCAAGTGATATGGGTTTAAATCCATTTGATTAAGCCTATATAAAAGTTCATGTGTATTTTTGAAAATTTTTTAAAAAAATTGAAGTCAAACAAGTCATTTTTTCTCAATTATTAGAAGTAACAAAAAATATGGATAATTATTTGAGGTGATGGAAAAAACTTGAGTAGCAAGTTTCCTTAATGGAAGATGTGGACAGTTATTTGAGAAAATGGGAGAGTGGAAAAAATACAAGACTTGAGTAGTTATCGAAGAACACCGATAAAAGGAGGAGAGCTCTCACCAACCAAGGACCAATCAACTAACAGCCAACAATCAATCAATCAACACAAGAAGCGGCAATGACAATCTACTTCAATATTTCTTAACTTTTCAATTAGCTTTCATTAATTTCAACATTCTATTTTCAAGTTTTAGTCAAGTTTCTTTCGATTCTTTAACACATTTCAGCAATTTATTTTCAAGTTCTAATCAATCTTTTATTCCTAAAATCTTTAAATTTTATGGCATTATCTGTTTAGATTATGAAGAACTGTAAAGGAAATCAGAGAATTCGCTTTGTCTGATTAAGATGTTTGATTTTTAGACATAGTCTCATATTAGAAATATTTTAATTTTCTACACACTCACAATCGCATGCTTTTGTTTTATATATTCGCGTGAAAATCAAAAAATCACCGTAACAGCTTCACAATCAAATATTTCTATTACCCTATAATATATACCAATAATATGTGGCGTGTCGAATCGACTAAACTATGAAATGGACATAAAGTTTTGTTGAAATTTTTAACAGGATGGAATTTGGGTGGAAAATATATAAAGTAAAAGGAGGAAAAGGTCACAAAAGACGGAAGAAGTTGTGATTCATTTTGAGTCAAAATTCTTAATATTGATTTCCAGTACCTATTTATAATGGAGAAAGAGAGTTTTGGATTAAAATACTATTTAAAAAGAATTACTGTCATTTTAATTTGTCGCGATAAACTCTGGTTCATAGGTTTGTCGCGATAAACACTAGAACCAGAGTTTGTCGTGACAAACTTTGAGTTTATCGTGACAAACTTCACTGTTTTAAGCCATTTTGTCTTTACATCGAGGGCCAATGACTTAGTAGATACGGGAACATGTTTCTCTTTAGATCGGGTTTAAAGCGGTGAAGTTTGTGACTCCTGATTACGATTGTTTTGTCGCGAGCAAACCTATGAACCGAGTATCCTGATATAAAGCCCAGCGAGGATTTGTCGCGACAAATTAAAATGACAGTAATTTAAAAAAAGAAGATTAATAATATAAATATGAAAAACAATTTAAAAAGAATAATATAAAATAAAATAACAATATAAGTTAAATTAAATAATTTTTTAATAATTAATATCAAACATCAAAAATTTGTTTTAATTCGAGATAAACTAATTTAAAATTATCCGTTGAAAAAAAAAGTTTATATTATCTTATTAATTTAAAATTATTCGTTGAAAAAAAATTAGTTTATCTCGAATTAAAACAATTTGTTGATATTTGATATTAATTATTAAAAAATTATTTATTTTAAATTATATTGTCATTTTATCTTATATTATTATTTTTAAATTGTTTTTCATATTTATCTTATTAATATTTTAAAAAAATATTATCTTATTTGATATTAAAATAATTGAGCTTCATGAAAATTGAATCTTCATAAATAGTGCATCGGCATAAATCAAAGTTTGTGTGACAAACTCCGTAGCCTAATAGCGACAAAGTCGCAGCAGGAGTTTGTCGCGATAGACTGTGAGTTTGTCATAACAAACTTCACAATTAAGCAATTGTTGTTGTCTGGGACAGCGGTAATGGTTTTGTCGGCTTCAAGAGTTTAGAGTTTGTCTTTGTCGTGACAACGTCATTGTAGCAAAATAGCGTTTTATATGTTTTTAAAAACTGTTCTTAAAAATAGTTTTAAAAAACATGAACCAAATAAAATCAAAGGCTTAAGGGAAATTTGGAACTTGTGTGGTACGTGGAATTTGTATAACAACTGAGGGGGATGGAACTTGACGTACATTTGATCAAGTCGGCCAAGGTGTTTCCATAAAGAGAGAATGAGCAACGTGGGCCGTGAGCCTCATAAAGATGATAAAGAAGATAGCTATGTGTTTTCAAAATTATATAACAAGTTAAAAGTCCTACACGTATATCTTAAATGGAAGTATCCTAGCAATTCAAAGTTTCAAACTCGGCAGCTGCTAAGGCCTTGTTTGGTTTTTATTTTTTAAAACTGTTTTAGAAATCGGTTTTGTAAACACAAACTCTGAATTTAAATGGTGTTTTTTGAATTTGGTATTCTCAGTATTTTTCAAAAAACAAAAAAATTGGAAGCAAACAAATCATTAGTGATCTTCATGTTTTCAAAACAAAAAATAGTTTTCAATAACATGAACCAAACAGTCCCTAAGGAGTTGTTTGGTTGCTATTTTTAAAAATTGTTCTTGAGAATAGGTTTTAAAAACACAAAAAACATCATTTTGATGTTATCTGTTTTTCCTTATTCTCATTGTTTTTTATAACAAAAAAATAGTTTTTATAAATAGTAACCAAACTGTCCCTAATTTTTCTAGCCTCAAATTGACCATCATCTGCAGTGTGCTCAAACCTCTGTCCCAAGGATGAGAATATATATAAACATAGAGTCGTCAAATAGCAAACTTAAAGCTTCCATCTGTGAAAGATGGGTGCAGTCACTTCGGGTTTGTATAACGCAATAATACTTTATGCTTCTTTTTTATGGTTACTACTAGTAGTTGGTTATTATGGATGTTTGGGGTGCTTGGAAGACAGAAAGAGTTGGGCTTTTAGATCTTAAGCTTCAATCAATCACCCACATGGCACTGCCCTTTCCTCTTGGGGAGGGGATACTATTGTTGCTGATTGCTGCCAATGGGAATGTGTCACTTGTGATAACAAAACAAAGAGAGTCATCCAACTTGATCTTATTTACATCAGATCAATCGAAGGCTTGGGAAATTGGTCTTTGAATGCCTCCCTGCTTCTTCCCTTCCACCAACTTCAAATTTTAAATCTCTATGGAAACGAATTGACAGGTCGTGGTTCTCTCCCTCACTCACGCCTATGGTTTTTTGTTTTCTTATATATATATATATATATATATATATATATATATATATATATATATATATATATATATATATATATATATATATATATATAACCGTTTCATCTTCCATAAACTAGTATGATATTGACTTTGGCTATCAACTACAAATGGTCAGAATTTTGTCCAAGTATTTTAGTTAGGCTGGTTCATTTACTGTTGAAGAAAAAAATTTGATTTGAAATAGGACACAGAAATCAAAAATAAAATTAATTCTTTATTTATTTAAAATCCTCTATTTCTTTTCTTTTGTGCCATTAGCAGTGGACACCCTCCTACTTTAATTTCTATACTTTAAAATTATATTAATTTCAATGTTATTAATTGTTTACAATAGTAGCAATTAAATAATTTTATTTTAAGTTATTCGGTGCTGTGAGGAAAGTGTTACTTTTTCTGTCATATCTAATTAATAAAAGAATTAAGTAAACTAATCTATTTTGGTTGAACAACATAAATCATTATGTAATTTATATTTTTTCTATTTCTATTTTTTTATTGTTATTATTATCATGTAAACGCTCAATTTCTTCTTCCTACTACTATTATTTATTATGTTTTTCATGAAATATATCAATCTTTTTGCTCTTTCTTTCTACATCCTCATACTCTAGTTTGCATTCAAATTAGTCCATAAATAGTTTCCCAGGGTAAAACATTATGGTAATCTCAATGATCATTTCCTTTTTTTCCTTTTACAACAACTTCTAAAAATTAACTTTTTTTACAGCACTTCTAAAATTAACTTAAAAGTTATATTTAAAACCATTCGATTTGAAATATGTTATTGTCTTGGATTCCCATGTTCATGCTTCTATTGGGCTCACTAACCAAAAATTAGTTATGAGTATAACTTTTAAGTCCATAAGCAATACACGTGATTATTATATATTTATTAATGCAGGTTTTCAAGGCTTACTAAGATTGAAGAAATTACGAGTTTTGGATGTTCGAAGAAATGATTTGACAACAATTCCAATTTTAAGTGCCCTACCTTCCCTTAAGGTTCTATATCTCGGGTCGAATCGTATAAATTCTTCCCAATTAAGAGGTGTGTATATCTTGATAGATATAAATGTATACAGAGTCGCGTCATGAATTTTCAAACTATGATTTCATTCGGACTATACTACTGTGTATCCAAACTCCCCATGTGGGACTTAGTGTGTGTAGAGCAGATGTGATATATTTTGCAGTAAAGTAAAGGCACACACATTTTTTACATGCTTTGATAACCTGCCTACTTCCACGGGGTTATGCCTAGATACAAGGATTTCCACTGATTTGATTCAACGTTTACAATTAGTCTTATGTGGTTCGAGACTCTCTCTCTACCCACACCCTTCTTGAAACCTAATCGCTTTCATGGAATTAGAATGAACTTCCTTCATTCCTCTCAGCGATGTCTGCCCCTTGATCAGCACATTACATTAAAATGAAGAATATAAGAACCATCATCTTTCACTAGAGGTGAAAAACTCTTAACGTGCAATACCTTAGAGTATACGTACTCCGCACTCCTTGGCCAAATCTGAAACACGACACATTCTTGAGCTCTGCTCTGAAATCAAGGCATCTTCCAAAGTCCCAAATATATAGCCTTCTATATTCGGTTAATGTAGACTAGATAAGGTTTGGATCATTATCCTAATATGACTCCAACCCTACCTTTAATTATCTAAACTTTCTTTTAAAATATCACCGTTGAAATAGGAAACTTGTTGCCCAAAAGTCCTCTTCATAATAGAATCCTTATTTGATTCCAGTTTTGGTTTGATAGCCTAGAAAATCCGATCTTCTTGATTTGATCTTTAACCGCTTGCCTAACCAAAGATATGGACAATCTCAAACCCAACATTCTTCCCATTTGTTTATTTCTTCGACAAAAATACCCCTTAAAGAATGAGACAAGAAGATGCATTGAAGAGGAGAGACAAGAGGGACTTTACACTTTTGAAATGAAGATTTTCATTTCATTGATTGTGTACCCTTTATACATGTCTTGGCATACACTATCGAACGGATCAAAAGTAACAAAAATAAAGTATTCCTTTTACCCCTTTTTCCTTCCATCAACATTCTTTCTACTCCCCCTTTTTTTTGGTGAAGACTTAGAACTAAGGGGACCGAGGCGATGGTAGGTCCAGAGGTATTGTGTCACCGCTCTTCTCACCACTGTGGTCGGACATTGTTGATTGTAGACGCTTCTGGCGATGGTGAGGGTGTGAAGATCGGTTGGGCAATATTGGTTCCAAAAGCAAGAACTTCAATCTTCTACGACGAATCATCCTTAGTCGCAGGTTCGATTCTTGGTTTGGAGTCTAAACTTGTAGTGAGGTCCAACGAACGTAAGGGGTCTATGTACTCCCCCTCAATATCTTCTCCTTTTGAGGTGGAGAATATTACCTCTTGAACCTTGGTCTTTTTCAATTCTTCAATGAGGGTAGTGAGCTCCTCTCGCCGCTTCTGTATTCCTTGGAGATGTAGCTCCACCAACTGTTGTTGCTCGTACAGATGACCCAACATGCTTTCGTGGGACCAAATTTGTGACGCCCCAAAACCCGGGGGTCCCGTTGACCACCGTCAACCTGCGGAAACCTGTGTGTCTCATATCATGAGACCCATACATGAGTAAAATGACCTAATAGGGCCCATCATCCATACTCGTCCATATGGTTACAAGACCATACATTTCTATAGATCAGTTATTACATACTTCTAATACAAACATATATTAAAACTAGTTCGTTATAATATACACAAAACAAAATTAAGGCTACAGTCAGGCCCGGCTTCATAATCCCGACCTCTAAGGAGCGCGATACGCACTTTGTACCTATCACATGCGCGAAGGGGTCGCGGCGGGGGTGGTAATGCCCGGTAGAGATAAATCCTACGGTATTCCCACCTAGGTGCATATGCAAATGATCATTTCCACGATCAAACCAACAACCAATCCGTGCATACATGTTGTCTATCATAGGAAAAATCTACATGCATGTATGAGGCGACACTTTCACATGCCCCGAGCGAGATTGACCTCAGAAGCCACCACCCGTTGTGAAATTAACGATAGAATCAATCTAGAATCAGTCCCAACTCCATTTCACAACCACGTAGTCTATGTGATATTTATTTATTTATTTCGTGTCTTTTGGGGCGGGGCTTTTCGGGGTCTCAGCTGCGGGTCTCTTACACCCTCAGGCGTTTTTAGGGCTTTCAGGTGGATCTGTTGTCTAACCGGGGTTTTCGGGCTTTTCACGAGGAAATTATCTATCCCCTACTTGCTCGCCCGACACATTTCGACATTTCGTTTAACATTGTGGAATTCAATTGGACTTCGTCCCATTCCCAAGCCCACACGATTCAATACTAAACGCAGTGCCAAATCAATACCATGAACACACTTTCATGTAATGTGGTGTTACCGCACACCAATGCACTACAATTTGTGCCACTACACTCAAACCAATGACCAATGTATGAAGACCTCTGCATGGGCATTACCTTATACACACTATGTGTGTGCTATGAACACTCATGTCTAATGCACACAACATTTCATATATTTAACATACGTGCGGTCGTGTTAATATTCCACATATTCAAATCCAATACATCACATAAGCATGCACTACATCTTTTCTATCATTCGGTTCATTCGGTATTGACACATCATTCAAGCATGTGTTAAAATAATTCCAACCATTACTTAGGCAAGTAATGCCATAATTCATATTCTTGGGCCGAGACACAGTATGTCAGTCATACAACCCAATGCATATAATTATTTCCATCTTTATCACATAATTTCACATATTCAGCATGTTATTTGAATTTGCTGGCAATAACACACATTAGCCATTCACGTGAAATCCGGCCATACTTGGCCTAAGAAATATCTGGACTTAGTCGAGAGAAAAGTCAGTTTTGTAAATACCACACAAACATCAACATGCAATTCCTTGCTCGTTCATATCTCAGTCCCAAGCATTTCGATTGCAAGCGAGTTAGAAAATATAAGTTTGGCTTGAGCGGACTATTCCTCAACTGTCCGTGACCCAGCCTAATGTTCAGCCTACATTTTGGCTGAGAACTTTATTTTATTAAATTCTAGACTCAACGAGCTTTCCGTAGAGTCCAAGAACTCGCAAATCGGAGTTCGGACGAGAAAGTTATGGTCGTCCAAAGTTGACGCGGCCTATTCACAAGGGTGTGCGGAAATTTGGGCACACCCCCGTTTTCCTTTCTGCTCAGGATTTTGCCGTACGAACACGGTGTTGATTTCGGACGATCGAAACCCGTAAAAGCGGTCTTTGACCATCACACGATCACAAACAAACCACCTGACATACAAATTCGCGAAAAATCGGACCCGAGCAGTGGAAACCATTACCGGCCTAGGCGTAAAATAACAGTAGGAGAAACCTACCTCTTGTAGCGCGATTCGGATTCTTTGCCTGGGAGTGCGCTCCTTGCGTAACACTCCTTCCTCTTCCTCTTTCTTTTTCCTCTCTTCCTCCCCTTTCCTCTTCTCTTTTCTTCTTTCCTTTCTCCTCTCCTTTCCTCCCTTCCTCCTTCCCTTTCCTCCCTTTCTCTTCTCCTTTCCTCCTCCTTCTCCTCTTCTCCTTGCTGCTCCACGGACTGATCTTGAGCTCTCCCTTGCCCTTACCAACAGCCCATGTGAGCTCCTTATATAGGCATGGCAAGAGCCATGCATGTTGACACATGGCATGCCATGTGTCACACACATGGCTTGCCATGTGTCACACATGCATGCCTTTGCCATGCATTGTGACACATGGCTTGCCATGTGTCACTCACATGGCTTGCCATGTGTCACCCACATGGTTCGCCATGTGTCATCCACATGTGGCTCACCATGTGTTACTTGCAACACGCGTTTCCTCGAAATACGTGAAATTCCAACTATCTCGGAATTCAACGAAATTTGACTGGGTAGCTAATTTTCACGAGACGATTCCAACGGTGCAATCTATTTTGTCATCCGAGATCTAGAAAAATCTCAACTTTTCTCCATACTATTTCGGTAAATTACTGTTTTACCCCCTTTTATCTGAAAAATTTAAATTTAAAATTTTCATGGGTTTTACAAAATTGTCCTATCCAAAATTTCGGAATTCGTCAAAACT
Organism: Tetrastigma voinierianum; assembly: GCA_016808115.1. Lineage (NCBI taxonomy): Eukaryota > Viridiplantae > Streptophyta > Magnoliopsida > Vitales > Vitaceae > Tetrastigma > Tetrastigma voinierianum. The sequence goes on from JAEQBH010003444.1 coordinate 105,244, forward strand.
ATTGAGGAGGATTGTCCCTTGGGTGCAGCTATTGGTTTGGACTCTCGAATGGCCTTCAAAACTTTCTCCTTCATTTTCTCCGTGTTTTTCCCTTAAGTGACAACTCTGAAATGATGCCCTTCATACAGTTTATGGTTGATGTGTATCTCTACTGTAGGAGGCCTTAAAATGTCAGTGGGGCTCACTAAATCTAGTTTTTGGGTCGTAAGAATCCTAAATATAAGCAATGGGTACCCCACTACTTTCCAATATGTTGCGTTTTCAGCATGTCATAGTATATGTTTGAACTTCTGACTTCTCTAGGTGAATTTTTCTTCATACCTACTTGGAAGAGCAAGGTGGCGAAGCTCTTTGATACAACTGTGTGGTTGGGTAGTAGGCAGCCAATTGCACATAGCGATCTTGTGTAGGATAGAATATCTGGAGGTGAGATGTGAAAAGAGAATTAGGCACTTGTAAGGCCGTGATCGGACCTTTCCTCCAGTTATAACCAAGACCATTGGAATTACATCTCGAAACATAACCTTTGTACGGGCGATGTTTATTCCTAATCTTGATTGATTATCTTATGAAAGTCAAAGTATGTCCTTGCACCATCGTCTTTTGGAAGTTCGGACTAGCCGGGTTCCCCATGTCCTTGGAGAGATTTACATAGAACTCCAGGATGATTTAAGACATGAAAGGAGGCAACTTCGATATTGTGCCAAGTAGATTCGTCTCTCCCCAGAGTTCCACTATCCCAGATTTGGCAAAGTCCTTGCTATGCAAGGTACGTTCGCTGACAAGGGTTCTCTTTGATATAGAGGCCCACAACTTCGCATGAGATAAGGATTTGAAAAAGATGGATGGAGAGACACTTACTTTGGGAGACATCTGGACTTCCTGCTTCTTGGCTGCAGGCTTCTTAGTTGTTGCTTTCTTTTCTTAGGTCGATAGTCAAGACAACTTTCTCTTGCTAGGAGAGGGAGATGGCAGAGACTCGAAGGACTACGAGAATCCCTTGTTCTCTGGTTCATTCCAATATGAGTTTAAACTCTCATTGACTAGATTAATTGTGTGCTTTGTAGGATTTCGGAGGATCTTCTGACCAAAATCTCCTTGAACACATCCTATCCCACTTTGAAGAAATTTGCAAAGATAGTTTTTCTTCTTCCATACTAGGCATCGACTCAGTATTGATTCGAACACCTGGTTCATCAGGGTTTAGATCATGGCTACCTTGTTTCTTGATGGGAGAATTCTCCCTTGAACCCAAAGGGTCGGCCTCTAGTTCAATGTCATTACTCACCATTTCTATCATCGTTCGAATTGGATTGTCTTCAAGGTTTGAACTTTCAACATTTTGACTCTCCAAGGGAAAGTGTAACACCCCGAAATATACCCTAGTCGTTTTCGACATGTTTAGGGTATAATATAAGTTAAGTTTGTCTTATTCAGAATTGAGAACTAATATATGAAAGCGATAGCTAGGGTGTCTGAGAGGAAAGGGTAAAGGTCAAATTACTTAAGAAGGATCAATGGTCCATAAGTTAAAAGTTGATAGGCTAAATTAGAATATAGGATGAGTGTGATGCAAATAGAAGAGAATGGAAGAGGCTAAATGTAAAAAATGAGGAAAATAAGCCAAAAATGGCTTTCAAACATGGCCTTAAGGAAGTGGATTAGATGAGACCAGAATTGGTCTCTTAGAGGAGAGATTTTTCTCACTTTGAAAAGGGGTGAGGGCTCCCAGTAGAGAGGAGAAAGAGAAGAGAAGAGAAGAGAAACAAGAAGAGAAGAAGAAGAAGAAGAAAGAAGAAAGAAGTGTTTGCAAGAGATATAAGGTATGGAACTTTGTATAGATTTGTATGGATACATGTTTTTGGGTTGTGGGTTGTAAGAAACCTAACCCTAGAATGAATTCTTGTATGGAATCAAGAGTATAGAATCCTCCCTTTGAGGTTGGATTCATGGTTAAATTGCAAGTAATTGAGTTAGGGTTTAGAACAAACCCTAACTAATCTTTATGTTTGGTTTATGTATGGGTTATAACCCATATGTGAGTTGTTTTGGGAGTAATTCATGATAGGTTTTTGGTGTAAGATAAGTATTGAAAGATGAATTGAGTGGAATAGAGGTTACAAGATGAATTTGGAGGGGTTTTGATGTGTGTATTGATTATTGAGTTGGTTTGGGTGGAAAAACATAGAAAAATGGGAGAAAAACCACCTTTTCTAGAAATTTTCGAGGGGTGGTACCGGTATTAAATAGAGTGGTACCGGTACCATAAGTGTTCTGTCAACTGGTATCGATACCCAATGCTCTATTTTGGACCAGTGTTCGTATTTTGGCCATAACTTACTCATTTCTTATCCGATTTGAGTGATTCAAGTGGCTAATTAAACTAGACTTCAAGAAAAACAAAACACCCTGAAATAGGTACCTTCAAATTCTGACTCTATGTGGTCGGAAGATTCACTCAAGAGATGGGCTATGTTCAAGCCAATTTCTGGATCAGTTTTGAACATAGAGTAGTCGGTTGTTGGGACATATAACTTGGTTTTGGTGCTCCAGTTTGGGTGATTCCAGTTGGAGAAGAACCATAGCACCATGTTCAAGAGTACAGTAACTAGTGTCAGTATAGAGTTAAGACCCCTAAAAATAGGTATTAAGGCCCGACTAGTTTGGCAGCCCAGAAAAATGTAGCAGGTTTGGATGATTCAATTGGAATGATTCCAATTTCTAAGTAATGTAGATTCATAGAGGAACAAGGATATATGTATAGATGTGTTCAGGAAACATGAATATGATATGAAACATGAAAATGAACTGAAATATGAACTGAAACATGAACATGAACATGAAAGACAATATATCATGAACACATAATGTAGCTAAGAATATCCTAATTATTCTGTACGAATAAAAATAGATTATATATGATAGACATACCTAAATGAATAGATAGAACATGCTAGGAACACATGATAGAAATGCATAAATGCTAAGAACGATACAGATAAGTAAAAGATGACAAAGCACAAGAATGAGTACTGTATTACCTAATGATAGGTATATATGAATATAAGGAACGAGTAAATGTATGCATGAGAAAAATATAGGAATATATGTATTATAGAGAAATATGAGAACCGTAATATGAAGCTCGATAGGCATATATGAATATATGAATGAGTAAATGCATGCATGATAAAAATATAGGAATATATGTATTATAGAGAAATATGGGAACCGTAATATGAAGCTACAGATATGAGAACGAATACAGATTAAAGTAATGATATGATATATTGCATAAGCAATCGCGATATTCATGCTTATGAGATAAAATAAAATGTAATAAACCGACGCTTCTACGCCCGGGACGGTAGATGGATGTGATAGGCATGCCATAGTGGAAGATACAAAGCTTACGCAGAACAAATGTGATATAGATATCGGTGTCCGCGGGTCAATGACATAGATCCCGTTTGGATCACTATAGTGGCCTCGCTTAGGTCATACAGAGATCACCGCCTCGCATGCGATAAGATCTTCGCACACAGATAGAGACTGCCTCGCATAGCGATAGTACCTTCTGCACATCCAAGAGTTTCGTATATGTACATAAAAGAAAATGAAAAGTATATGTACAGGAAATGTAAAAAGTATATGATATGATATGAGAAGCATAACACTGCTATGCGATGATAGTATACAGTTACAAGAACAAGAAATACAGTATAAGAGCACATGAAAGTATATGATATGACAAGATGTATCATGAAAGTATGAAAGCATATGTGAAAACATATGACAATATATGATATGATAGTAAAAGTATAAGTCTTATAATCCTACGGGATATATGAAAGATGAGATAGAAATACACATAATATGAAAAAAATAAAGATATGATATGAAAGTATTGGCTTTAAGCCAACACAAGAAAAGTACAGAAAATATATGAAAGCATAAAGTATATGATAAAATAAGAACGTACAAATGTATATGAAGTATACGAATAGTACAGGATGACAGTATATGAAAAGTACAAGATGAAAGCATATATCATGAAAGTATATGATAGTATAAGTATGAATATAAAGAATGAAAAGTATAGTATGGGCGTGTTGCCACTACATGAAATAAGACATGATATTAATTTGTGCTTGTTTCTCGTCATGTGCTAAGAACATCCACTATCGAAATACCATTCTTCTTTAATCATATTTCTAGTGGAAGGGAAGACACCAAGACTCTTTGTTTGTTCATTTTTTACCGTCTTTGATCGAGAAGAACCCTTTTTCAGATCTTTCTTAATACCCTATGACATCTTTTATACTTGCTTTCTATTCTTTCTTAACTTGGAGTGTCTGGTTTTTGCATCGTTCGCATCATCTTTCGATCCGTGAGGCTTTGATTTGCACAAATTAACAACAACTTTGAATTGGAAATATCTCGGGTTCGATCTTTACTTCTTTCCTGTACCATTGATGTGGACTATCAGATTATCATGTGTGGTTGTTATCAAGTCTAGATGATCTTGACAATCTGATAATTTTGCTATCTTCTTTTCTACCCTTGCAAAGTAGCTCCTTATGTTATGACAATTGCAGAAAGAGCTCTAAGACATCCGATCCTTTCTTAATCTCCATGATCTTCCATCTTTAGATCCTCGTGACGACCCTTCGCTGTTTTGTTGTCAGACTCTTCTTCTCGCATTTCTACATCTTGATCTCTCAAATATTTTCTAGAGAGTATCCCATACTTCCTTTGCAATTTCTGAAGAGGCAATGAGTTCAAACTTCTTGCCATCCATAACATTGGATAACATAAAGAGATGTGGAGTTTGAAGAGGCTGCTCTTTTTTCTTCACAATTCCATTATGATGTTGGCTTGATAACTGATTTCCCATAATCGGTTTTGGTTGGGACCGACCATCCTGTTTCTACAGATTGTCAGACTTCAAATCCTAGGGACTTGATGAATAAGCTCATGTATTTTCCAGTAGTTGTAGTTTGTATCGTCTAGTCGATGAGGGCACCTTAGGAATATTCCATTCTTCGTCGGATCCATATGATTTTAATACACAAAAGGCTAGGGCAACCAATGATCTCACTTATTACCATCTATAACTTGTGACTCCCCCAACACGGGGTGCTCTGATACCCCTTATCTTGTAACTATCTTTTTACTTTCTACTATACCATTAACTTGTTCATTCATGTACTGTTAAACATTTAACTTGAAATATATTCTATAGCAGCGGATTACAAAATATATTCAAAACTCCATAAATGGGAGTGTTCAACATATAAAATTTTTACATCGCTTACAAAAGCAAGACATATATAAAAATATACCAAAAGGTCTTCGCAAGTACCTAGGTAGTGTGTTACCCATATTCGATGTGAAATGTCCGAACTCGCTCCCCGCTCCCGTACCTACACCTGATGAAACCTACGTTTACAGCTTAGTGGGAAATAATACTCATGGACGACTTAATAAAGGTCATCACACTTTAGACAATCGCAGATATAACTTAATATTCATTTGCATATACACATGCTTATTCATGTTTTGAACATATCATTTATAGATATGTTTCTACATATATCATACTTATTCGTCTTATCATGTTTCATTTCATATCATCTTTCATTTACATTTTTGCTTCTCAGATTTTTATCATTGTATACTTATCATCATATTAGCAATGATATGCTTCTACATCATGTCATGTCATTTACATATTCTCGCCATTTATCTTATGTTTCATGCTCGCAAATACCTGTGGGCGGATACGAACCATAAGGACCTCGAACGCGGCTATAATTTATTGTAATGGTGACAATGAACTATAAGGACCTAAGTCATTGCTATCATTGCACGAGACAACGACCATCTATAAGGGCCCTCGGGCTGCGCCGTAATGACCCAAATGGGGCCAACTGAACAAGAATTCTACAGACTGCTTTCCTAATGTGCATGCCCATCTAACCCTCTACTAGGTTCTAAGCAGACAATCTGTTTCTTTTATTTCATTTACAATATATATCCCATATCCCCGAATAACTATAGTTATCCGGTAATCATATGCGATATTTTCTTATTATTTCCGCATGCATCTTTATTCTTGTATTAATTAGACATTTAGACGTTTTTCTATATGTCTTCATTACACATTTATCTTTTCATCCCTTAACCAAGGGATAACACTTCATTTTAAACACATTAGTAAATGAGGGCAAGAACTAAAGAGGGCAGAACATTTTTCATATAATTTTTATACTTGTACAAACCCTTTCATTCACTTATTAGGATTCTCATTAATTCAATGGACGATTGTTAGACTTATCTGACAGAGAAGGAACAAAATGTAGCGATAGTACGCCTCAGCTTTAGCATTGCTGTCACTCAGCTGACTTAAAACGCAAAAACCCAAGCTCAAGTCTGCCAGCGAGCTCTACGCCTTAGGCGCACCCTACGCCTAGCGCGACTCCCACGCCCCAGCCAGGGTGTCGAACATAATAGAAATGGCCAATTTTGGCCATTTTCACCGGAATTTCCTTCCAAACCAAAAACTCAAAATAAACCATAACACCCATCTCATACCAATCAACAACATTTTTAGTAGGATTTTTCCTACACAACTTAGACAAAAAGAGATTTATGGTAATTCCATACCAAGGAGATGTTCCAAACTTATGTAGATTCCATACAATTTCCATACCTTGTCTTTTTCTTGTACTTCTCTTCTCTTCTCCTTCCTTCTTCTTCTTCTCTTTCTCTTCTCTTCTCTTCTCTTCTCTTCTGGTTTGCCCTATCCCAAAGCTATTAATAAGATATTTTGCCTCGTCACACAAGGTCAAGGTTCTGGTCTTATACAATTTGTATTACTTTTTTGGATTTTTCTACTGGGTCCTTTATTTTGCTATTATTTGAAAATTGAATTTCTCAATATTTCCACTTTAGCCTATAATCTTCTTATCATGACCTTTGTCCTAATTGCAAACAAGCAAATTTACCCTTTACCCTGGGGACACTCCTGATTTTGCTTTTATTTTATTTTAGCATTATTTTATTCTGGAAAAATATACATTTACTTTTATTACACCCAAAACATGTTATAAAACTATCAGGGTATAATTTGGGGTGTTACAAATTTAGAGTGGTCGTTTTGATACCAATTAACATATATAAGTGTACATTCCAAGTCGTTGTCCTTAATGTTCAGACTATGATTTCGTTCACTGTGTTTGAACTCCCCTTATGGGACTTAGTTTGTGCAGAGCAGATGTGATATATTTTGCAATAAAGTAAAAGTACACACATTTTTTATGTGGTTCAGCAACCTGCCTACGTCCACAGGGCTATTCCCAAATGCAAGGATTTTCACTAATCTGATTCAAGGTTTACAATTTGTCTTATATGGTACGAGACTTCCTCTCTACCCACTTCTCTTCTTGAAACCTAATCACTCATAATGGAATTCAGAATGAACTCCCTCTATTCCCCTCTCAACAACATCACACACCCAATCCCAACATTACCTTAATAAAATGAAGAATATATGAATCATCATCTTTCACCAGAGGTGAAAGGCTTTACCCTGCAATACTCTGCAGAGCATCTACACTAAGACTCTTTAGCCTCGCTTTCTGATTTCGCTTTGTTCTTCAAGCTACCCTAAAATCAGATCGAGCATCTCTTCCAAAGTCCTAGATATATAACCTTGTATATTCAGTTATGGAAGACTAGATAAGGTTTGATCATTATCCTAATATGACTCCAAACCTACCTTGAATTATCTTAACTTTCCTTTAAGCTATCACCCGGAAATAGAAAACTTGCTGCCAAAGAATCCTCTTTAGAATATGATCCTTATTTGATTCCAATTCTGGCTTGATAGCCTAGAAAATCCGATCTTCGACGGATCTTTGAACCGCTACCTTAACTGATTTTGACTCGATCTTTATTCGTCATTTTAAAAGATTCTCAAAGACATAGGTTACTACCTTCCTTCTACCAAGCTACACAGATTCACATGCGTCCCATGGCTACTCTACTTCTAGTCCTGATTTCCCATCGCTAGCAAGTCCCTGCAGCATAGGGTTGCCATAGTCCGAACTACTTCTTGATCCTACTAGGGACTTCTTACTTGACCCTTCAAATCTTCATTAGTTCTGATCTTCAAAGGGGTCTTTTTCTTATAAAACACTAGGGACGAAGATATAGACAATCTGAAACCCAACATATCTTAATTAACTCCAATAAAAGCATATGTTATATCTCGTGTTCTCACCTAATGCTAACCTATTTGTCCATTGTTTGACAGGACGATATTTGAGCAAGCTAGAGCGCGATCTAGAGGATAACGGTTTAATGGGGTAGCTCCATCAATTATTGGCACTTGACTGCCTTTTAAATCCTTAGCTCTTGGCTACAATAATTTGAATGATTCTTTATCCATAGAAGGTAACTGGTATGAATTTTAATATTTTTTTAATTGATTCCAAACATAAATTTGCTAACTAGTTCTCGTGTGAATTTTATTCTATATCGAAAATGAATTTAATTCCACTTGTAAAAAAAACTTTATTTGAGTTAGAAAATATTGAAACAGATTTGGAACTTTTAAGTACTTTTCACATTATATTTTATGCTTTATTATGGTTTGATTAATTTAAAATGTATAATTTTAATTATACTTGCCATGTACCTTTTTTTTAGTGTTCATCTTTATTTCAGTGTATAGTTAGATTTCTTGGAAATCAGAACCAAGGCTTATGAAGTAATTAGATCTCATATCAGTAGTAGATCCACAATCAAACAGGGTAGGGTAGGGTGAATATATATGGAAATTTCCTAGATCAATCCTATTTCGTGAAGCCTACTCTTCTTCTTCTTCTTTATTTTTTTTATTTTTTTGGGATGGGATAGGAATAAATGTGACAGGGTTGGGATAGCAACCACTCATCCCGAACTTACCCCATTACCATCCTTTAGTTAAAGCTGTCGATGCTTTGATAAGTGATTAGGTTGCCTTAAAATGAGGGATGAGAAGACAAAACCATTGTTTTTCTTATATATTAGAAGCATAATTATTCTCATAAATTTTGCAATTGTTGACTTGTATATTATTCAAGTACTCCTCATCCAAGACAAAACTGATTATGCATAACATGTTTCATTGTTGCAAATTGTGCAGGCTTGTGCAAATTGAGTGACCTTGAAGAGTTGGATATCAGTGGTAATGGGATTGACGGGAATCTTCCTCCGTGTTTCAATAATTTGACATCCCTCCGTACGCTTGACCTATCCGGGAATAATTTCAAGGGAACCATCACTTCATCTCTCTTCTCTTCCCTCAAGTTACTGGCAGTATATTTCTCTTCGTAATAGTTTTGAGGGTTCATTCGATTTCACATCACTCTTCAACCTCTCCAAACTTGAGGTGTTCGACCTAGGCGGTGATAACAAGAATTTAAAGGTTGAGACTGAAAACTCAATGTCCCAACTTCCGCTGTTTCAATTGAGAGTCTTCCGCTTATCCGAGTGTGTTTCAATAAGAGCTGAGTGGATACCCAGCTTTCTTTCAAATCAATATGAGTTGAGAGTTGTGGACTACAAAACAATGGTGGCATCATAGGAGATATCCCGACTTGGTTGTTAGTCAACAATTCGAAATTAGAATCCTTTAGTTTAAGTGGTAACCAGTTGAGAGGCCCTCTTGCTTTCGAGCTTAATGCAAAACATGCCTACATGACACATTTTGACATCTCATCCAATCTCATTCAGGGAGAGATTCCACCTGATATAGGTTCTATTCTTCCAAATTTGCAAGCCTTGAACATGTCTCGAAATGCACTTCATGGTAATTTCCCTACCTCAGGTTGTGACATGAAAAGCTCAAAGCCATATTAGGACTTGTCAAATAACAATTTATCAGGACCACTACCCCAACATTTGCTCAGGGGCTGCATTTCGCTGAGTTCCTTGATCCTATCAAATAATAATTTTGATGGAAATTTTCCTGCAGAATCCAACTTGACAAGTTTAGCGCATTTGTTTTTGGACAACAATAGCTTCTCTGGGAAGATCTCCCGTGGACTTCTGAAAGCAGGCCCTGTAAAATGTTGGATCTTGGCAAAAACTCATTTTCTGGTCAAATACCTGATTGGATCGGAAACTTCCCCAGGTTGATTTCCGTTGTTTTGTCCAAAAATCATTTAGAAGGTGTTATTCCGACCGGCTTTTGCAAACTTGGCGAACTACAGCTTTTAGACCTTTCGTCGAACAAGATTGGTATGAGCATACCACCTTGTTTCAATATATCAAACATGAAGTTTTTACAATTGCAGAGCAACGAATTAACCGGAGATATACCAAATGTCCTGTCTAGACTTCCCTCCCTTTTTATATTGGATTTGAAGGATAATAAATTTTGGGGCACCATACCTCCTTGGATTGGTTCACTTACAAGTTTGAGGGTTCTGCTATTGGGAGGAAATGAGCTTCATGGTTCGATCCCTCTTGATTTGTGTCGCCTCAGATCAATAGATGATGGATCTTTCATAACAATTCTCCTATTCATACCACCTTGTTTGAATAACTTAACATTTGGAGCACAGGACGGAATATTTCTTACTACTGCTAGATCCGGATTTTTGATAGGTTCTCTTTTAGCAACGTATTCATATGAAAGTCAAATTTTTGCTAATTATATTGAAGTGCATGGTGGCCCACCTAATGAGGATGCAAAAGTTGACTTCACCACAAAGTGGAGGTTTGAATCTTATGAAGGAAAGGTTTTGCCCATAATGTCTGGAATGGATTTTTCATGGAACAATTTGACAGGTTCAATACCTCCAGAACTCGGAGATTTAAGCGAGATACATTCCATAAATTTTTCAGGCAACCATTTGACTGGATCAATTCCAGAAACCTTTTCCAACCTTAAGGCAATAGAAAGCTTAGACCTGTCCCACAATATGTTGATTGGTCAAATTCCTCCACGAATGATAGAGCTCTACAACTTGGAGGTCTTCACAGTAGCTTACAATGACTTGTCCGGCAAGCTTCCAGAAAGGAAGGCTCAGTTTGCAACATTTGAGGAAAGTAGCTATGAGGGCAACCCTCTTCTTTGTGGACTCCCATTAAACCAAAGTTGCAGTCCAGCAAGAGCAGCTCCAAAAACACCGCTAGCTAATTCAGATAATGAAGAAAAGGAATCATGGGAAGAATCATTCTTGTGGAGCTTTGGAGGGTCATTCGGAGGGGCATTCTTAGGCATAGTTGCTTTTCTCCACTTCAAATCCTATTACAGAGAGCTCCTGTTTTATTTCATTGCAAAGAATCTCACTTTTCTTCGGCTGTGAGGTTGATAAAGCCAAGTCCAGTACTGTCTGAATAAATGGACTCATGTTTGTGTGATTCTGCTATTAAAATGTACTTCTGCTACTGAATAATTTTATGTTTCGTTTTAGTACCAAGGTGTGGTTCCTACTTAACAGTTTTTTTGTTTTAAAGTTCTCCATTATTACTTCCAGGGATGACTTGATCCCACTCCTCAAGGAACCCTGAAACCCTGAACAGCCTTTACCCATCGTCATAGCTGTTAAATTTACATCGCGCCTGTGCTCAGACGATCACCTACTGGCAGCCCAGACGTGACGGCCTCGATGACGTTTATATCGCCGATACGAAATCAAGATAAATAAAATTATAAAAAATTATATAAATTATTAGAAAATAGATGCAAATAAGTGAATTAAAAAATTAATAATATAAAATTATTTTATGTTTTTTTTATAACTAAACATTTTAGTTACAATATAATACACTATCTTCCAATTTGTAGATGTATGAATTATTGTAGCATTTGTTTAAGTTAAATATTAATTTAAAGTATTTGGATCTTATCTTCAAATTTATCTTTTAAATTAATTTAAATAAAATTGATTTTTTATTATAAAAGATATGTTTTTCATCCAAATTTGTTATAAAAATACTAAAATTATCCAAAAGATACGTTTTGATCTTCAAATACGTTTTTCATCCAATTTGTTATAAAAATTAATTAAATTATTTTTTATTATGCCTATAATTAATGAAATTAAGTTTTATATTAAATTGAAGATAAAAGCTAAAATATTATTTTCATTAAATAATATTTAATATCATATACTAACCTAACTTATGAGCCCGCATCCCCTCCCTTTCGTTCTCCCCTCCAAATCCTCTTCGTCTCGCTTCCAGTTCTCTCCCACTGCAGATGACCTCCAAGCTTTGGCAAACTTGTCGCACCTCGCCTACCGGTCTAATAGCCTCTCAAGCCCCAACACAACCTTCGTAGTTCTGTACGGTAGTTGCCCACGCTTGCTCTCACCATCGGCACCGTTTAGGCCGTAAAACTAGTCGATCCCCGTGAAATTCCGTTGATTTTTGGTTTTTCCTCGAAGAGGAATTCCTCTGATTTCGCTGAACAAACCAATTTTATTTCTGCTTTCGACGGTGATTAGGAAATAAAGGATTGAAGAGAATGAGAAATCGTATTTTTCCAATGATTTTTCAATCTTTTGAGAGGAATTCGATTCATTGTAAAATTTGATTTTTGGGTTGTGGTTTTATGTCCATTAGTTTGATTCACGATTTTTTTTTTGGCTTTTCGCATAGGAATCTCCGGTTAATCAAATTTTTTTTGGCGATTGCCTCAGGTCACAAACTCAGATTCATCTCACCTAAGAAATTCTATGCGTCGTGATCTATTTTTTCGCATTCTGCTCCATAACCGAGATCAGTTCGTATGGTTGTAATTTTATCGAGTCGACCGAAGTCAACCTAGAACTCCTGGCCGAGACATCGGATATAATCGACGATACCGATTTTATACCGATTCACTACTAAGCCTCGAATCCGGTATCGACTCCTATAAGGCCAACAACGAGGCTACATAACTCTAAGCCGAATGACGGACTCGGCCGATTTTTTGAACCATGCCTACTATGGACTGCCATCCTGATATGAAACACTGGAAAGACTGTCCACATCATAGGTATCTGATTTTATCTTATTCAACCTGCTCTATTCCTAACCAAAGTTGTTTGTAATGAAGCCAAACACCAGAGAAAAGAGAAAATAGAGAAACAGAGAGAGAAGAAACAGAGAATATAGAAAATTCTAGAGAAGTAGTTATACTGAAAACCACGATGACCAGAAAAAACTGATTGTGATTCTTTGTGAACCATATTTGCTGCTGTGGAGTTGGAAATATCAAGCATAGCAGAGGCACTAAGATTTTCAAGTCTCATCTCATATGTCTGAAGAAGGTATTGAACTTCTTGAAGAGTTAATGACTCTCGTGAAGTTAGATTTACAATAATGGACTCAAATTCAGGTCCTAAACCACCGAGGATGTAGAGAATTAATTCATCGTCAGAAATTGCTTGACCAGCAGCCACAAGTCATTAGCCCTCATTTCTTCATTTTCAGAATATAATCAATCCTCTATTGAACTGGATCCTTTCTTTAGGGTTTGTAGTGAAAGCCGTAATTGAAGAATTCGAGCTTTGGATTTAGCAGAGAATAATTGCTCTAAAGTTTTCCATACTTTTCTATCAATTCTATTTCAATCTTCGTATCTGAAACTTCTCACTTGGGCAGGTCAATTGGCTTTGTTCAACTCCAACTGATTCAGAAAACCTCGTCTGTGACACAACCAAAATAGTAAAGGTTCATACCATTTCATAGAAACCTAGATTATTCCAGAAAGCATGCTCTTAGCTCTATCCCTGGCGTAGTGGCCTTCTGTTTGTATCAGTTATGAACGTATGGTTGGGTAGTTCATATCTAATCACTGATTGTATATTGGGAAGATCTATGGTTCCAACCTAAGAAGCACGGACACGGATACGGATACGGCCACGGAGATACGACACGGCAGGACACGGGGACACAACAAATTTCAAATAAAATGGCTTTCAGTTCAGGTTCATCAAGAGAAAGATCTGCAATCTTAAGCATTCTAGCATTTTTCATATCCATTAGTCAAAACCATCTCCTCCAATGTCCCACATTTTAGATTCGCCTTTATTATAGTTTAGAGATCTCCTTGACAAAAGTCGAAGATTATTATAGACATAAACCAAGTCATCAGCTCTTTGTGGTGTCAACTTGTTTCTCTTCATGAAGTGAATGAAATTATATGTGATCCAATTTCTTGTAAACCATGAGGATAAACAAGGTTGTCCTAGCAATTTCAATGCTATAGATTGAAGCATTGGTGCGGAAGTTCCATGAACAACCCACCATTTAACAGGACTCATGTACGGTGTCATTGATGGAATCACTACTAGAAAAATCTTTCAAGCATGCAGAAAATGTAGCATACTCCTCATTTGTTCGCCTTCTATCAACTTCATTTGAAAAATATCTCTCAAAATAATTTTTTTTTCTTCTCTTACTATCTATCTCATGTGGTGGAACACGATCATGAGACTCACTGCCATTGTTGACTATAATTCCTACAAGTCGAAGCTATGACATACTTATAAAAAGTTAAACATCGTGAGAATATCATTTATATTTAAATTGTCAAAGCTCACAATTTAAACTCTTAAGATTACCTTGAATTTAAGGAACATATGAATGTAAAGGTGTGTGGCTTTTAGATATCTTTCCACCAAGATTTCATTCACAATATCAAAACTATAAGTATAATTTATGAAACCATTCATATAAGTTCAAATATAATTAAAACTTTCAATCAAAACTCAAATATTAACTAATAAATCTTAATTATACCTTGAATTTTCTGTGAAGCTTTTATGTTCTTTCTTATAAATGGCTTCCTTCACTTTTTCGATCATCGAATCCCACCACTCATAAATATTGTGAAGGCAAGGTTTTTTAGTGTCAACTAATCGAAGCATCTCATATATGGGAGTTGTAAAGTTGAGGATATAATCCACATCCATCCAAAAGTCTTCATTAAGAATTTTATCCTTTACTTCTTTAGCTTTCACTACATCATCTTCTTTATACATCTCCCATTCTTCACTTATCACTAATTGCTCCAAGCCTCTTTTTATTGTCTTAAATTGTTTAAACATAACAATAGTTGAAGCAAATGTGTATCGCCATCGAAAGTAACTTCAACTTGCAAAGATTATTAAACATTGAATCTCATTGCATGATTCATTATGAAATTCTTGATGAAAGAGGCATCACTTGAAACTCGAGAGATCCAACCACATTGTTCCATCACATCATCATATATTTGGTGTGTTGATGGTGCACATATGTTCTTCAACAAGATTGAAAGTATGAAGTATGAACCACACACGGGGTCCAAAAGATATGACGAAACTTTGCTTCCATAATGTGTCCTATCGCTTGCGTGCCGCAGTGATTATCGCTTATAACTCAATCATTTTTAGCTGACCAATCTCTTGTATAGTGTTAATCAACAAATCAGCTATAAAGTGTTTGTCCTTAGTCTCACCTTCACAATTTATTGCTTTCAAAAACATTGGCCCACCTTCTAAAACCGCCATGATGTTAATAAGTGGTCTTCTTTGAGCATTTGACCATCCATCACTGCAAATGCTAATTCTCCAAGTCTTCTTGATTGGTTCCAATAGATTCTCAATATTACTCTTCCCCTTCTACAATAATGTAGTTCCTAATGCATTATAGCCTAATGGGACATAACCTGGAAGTTGACTTGCACTTTTAAAGGCACGAGCATAATAAGGATTTCTTGCAAAGTGAAAAGACAACCCCCCAGTGTAAAACATCCTAGCTATCTCAATCGTGACTATTTCATTACGCACCCATATTTAATGCTGCCTTCTGGACATCCATCACCCTTTTTCTCCTTTTTGGATCAATAGCACTAGCACTAGTAGAGAAATTCTCAAAATTAGATGTTCTAGTGCTTGATGTGGGTAAAGAAACTTGCTTAAGATTAGATTGTTTCACCCTTTTTTCAGCTTCCTCCATCACCCTTCGCATCTCAACTAAATTTTCATTTGTTACTTTAGTACAAGATGCAACCCCGGCCCCTTTAATTTTCAATAGGTGAGCCTTGACTCTATAATATGACCCTCTATATATTTGTCTACAAAACTTGCATTGAAAAGCCACATTTCCTCCCCCTTTACCCAATTTCGGTTCTCTCGTGACGTACCTTCATAAAGGAGCATTGTCATCTTGATTATTTTGTTGATCACTTGAAGGCTCAGAATTACTACTCATTGTATAATTCTACATCAAAAATAATAATAATAATAACCATGCATTTAAATTAATCTAAATTATTTATGTGAAACCCCGAGAAAATCTAATTTTCTGAAAAAGGGAAAAATGGTAATTTCGGTAAAAATCCGGAATTTTTCTAGATCTTAGATGAAAAAACGGACTTCACCGTTGGAATCATCTCTACGAAATCTAAATACCACGCCTAATTTCACGACTCGAGACAAATAATTTCACGCTTTTCGGCACCTGATCGGGTGTCGTGATGACGGCTCGTGAAGAGATACTTGACGTGACAAAAGTCACCTACTACATGCACCCACGCGACACATGTCGCATGATTAGCAGATGGGATTTAAATGAAATCTGGCCAGATTGTCAAGCCGCCAAAACTAAATAATTAGTTGACACAAACTGACTACTTAAAAGAGTGTTGTGAGCAAGACAAAAGAAAGAATACTCTTCTTCTCCATTTTTGAAACACAAAATCGTGCAGTGAGTGGATTTCCAGATTTTAGGGAGAGAAGGAGTGACTTCTCTCTAGATTTCTGCCGGACTGGGCTTCGCTCGTCAGCCAAGAAGTAAAGTTCACACTGGCGAGGGTTACGAGCGACACCGATTTTCAGGAGTTCGACAACTCCAAGAGGTAGGGTCTTCTCCTACTTGTGTTTTTCTTTGGCTAAGAGCCATGTGAATGGTTAGGGATGATTCTTTGAGGCTTGACTCTAGCCGTAATTTCCTGGGCCTCAAAACATTTGACCGAGTGGAGAAAATTTATCAGAACAGGAATGAAGGCCAACCCGAGGGTTTCACTGTTCACGTGATTTGTGTTGATTTTTTTGTGATGTTTGGGTGATTCAAAACGAATTGCTTGATTATTAATTAACCTATGTGAGCTAATTTTGGTGTTATTGTTGAGAATTGAATAACATGATTGTTTGTGAATTAATTATGTTAATATATACATGAAAAATATATTAGCATGAATATTTTGGAATTGGCATAATGCATTCCATATGCACTGAGGCACCCTAGAATATTAGGTGTGAGTGCATGACATGAAAGAAAACAAAAACGAAAAATGTTTCAAGAAATGAGATTTTCCTGAGACCGCTGCTGGGAGATTGTCCAACAATTCACGTCTGAGAGGCCCATGAACTGCTTCCTGGAGGGTTATCAAAACGCATTCGCCTGAGGGTCAGTCTAAGAAATTTTACCGAAACTCGCAGAAGGTGTTTGGAGAACAAAAGCTTTATTTCAAAAACCGTAATTTTACCTGCATTTGGCCAGTATGTGTGAGGAGCCTGTGAGGACTCGAGATATGAAATCGTGCACGTAGACATTCAAGAGAGTAGATCACGTATTTCGCTTGAACGTGATTGTTTTCCACTTATTACGCGCATCTCTGTTTTAGTAACCCATGTAGGAAATTATCACTACTGAGCTTTGCTCACTTTGTCGAGGGATCACTATTTTAGGTACAAGGAGTGTACAGGAGGACGGCGCTTGCTAGAGGCCGCGTTTTAGAAGAAAATCGGATTGTGGCTTTGGTATTCGTTTTGTAGAACATGTATTAAAACTTTAAATTTTGATATATGTTTTGGTTAAGAGTATTGTAATAACTCTTGAACCATGTAATATAGTTGGTTGGCTATTTTCAGTGAGTATTGATGTATGGGCCCACGTGGCCATTTTACTCATTTTTATTCATATGTGGACCCAGGTGGCTGCTGCAAAATAAATTTGGGAGCCAGTTGCCATGTGATTGGACAGTTAGGAGCCAGGTAGAGCTCCCCATTAAAAGCTGAGACTCACTGATTTCTCGTGAGTGGTGCTCCAAGCTACCCGATGATCCACGAGCATTCCGCGGCCGACGGATTGCCAACGAGACACCTTGCCAGCATCACAATTTCAAAGCCCAACCAACCTAATTTTTGGTCCAAACATGTCCCCAATTGAATTAGGGCACCTATAAAAATTTGCATATGTTTCGCATTCATCAAGTTCAAAATAAATTATGAAACAATCTAATCTAATTGTTCTCTACTTCTCCTTAATAAACTATAAAAAGCAGTAAGCATAAAAGGCAATTAGGCAAAGCTGAAGAATAAATAAATTGCATTGGCAATAAAGCATTATGGCACACAGGCACAACAGTTTCAAAAGAGAGAACAAATATATATATATTTAAAAAAAAGAGCTTGGCACACGGACACATTGTCTAACTGGTGTCACTTGCCACCATTTTTCTCCATTTAGTTCCAACCTTCCCAACATAAAATAATTAAATAATTTGAAAACATTAATAATTTTATGATTTTATCTATTTTTTAAATCACTTGAGAATATGCGTTTATTTATTTTTAGATTATTGGTGGAGCGGTGCTTCATGATGGGTCCATTGCAGAGATGAAAACAGGGGAAGGAAAAAACCTTGGTTTCCACATTAGCAGCGTATCTCAATGCCCTAACCGACGAGGGGGTTCATGGTATGTAATGAATCCATTTATATATATAAGGGAAGCTGAAGAGAAATCTTCAACACTAATCAACACAACAGCACGCCCCCGATAGCCACGCTGGATTTACCCTCTCCCCGCTCTATGGCACGCAACCCCTCCTCCCTTCCCTCTCTTATTCCTCTCGCCTTCTTTTTTCTTCTTCTTCCTTCTTCAGATGAGTTCACAAAGATAAATTCCGATTTGAATTTATTTTTTCGATTTTCGGGTGATGATGAGATCACGACCCTTTGGGGTGATGATCGATAAGTTCACAAAGACTTCTTTGTGTTTTCATGAGAAAAAATGCAATCTGTCAGGTGAAAGAAAAAACCTTAGGCTGGGAAATTGATCGATTCTTGGCCTGAAAAAGAAAAAGAAAAAGAAGAACTTAGCACACCTTTTCTCCGAAGGCCGTCTACGCCGTCTGATGTCAATCTCCCCAAGGCCGCCACTCACTCTCACTTCCCACCGCAATCCAGCTTTACGTGGTTTTGTGTTTTGAGGAAGAATCGTGTTTTTTACTCTTTAAGGAAGAAGAGCAAAACCCAAAGTTAGGGGTTTTTTAATCCAAAAGAAGAAAAAAGCCCATAAAATATGTCGCTTGTGTCCGTACCCATGTTCCGTGTCCTAATCGTATCCAGCCTCGACCTACTATTCGTCAACGAAACGCCACATGCATATTGACACGATCCGGGCGCTGCGGAACATTCGGGTCTATCGTGTTCAACACACTGACACTCCAGCACAAGGTAGTTTATCCAGATTTTGTAGGTTCCAAGCATGTGGAGCCCATAATATATGTAGAAGAATTTTCGTAGAATTAGGTAGAAGATGGCCAATTTTGTGTAACATTTTATGAGTCCAACTTTCTAAATTCATGCTTAACTCGAATGATGTCAGATTGTTTTGTAATAATAGGAAAAGTTTGGTAGTTATGAAGTTGCCCATTCTTAATCTAGCATATCTTTTAGATGGAGAATGGACTATTCATATCGCTTAAACTAATTTAGAGTTGGTTGGATAGTGATTTTAAAAAGTTTTTTTAACCTAAAGAGGAAAACCAGCATTGCTAATCAAAACATTCATTTTATTTCCTAGCAATGTGGTGTCCATTGTTCCTAAATTCATGGAATGTATTTAATGCAGAAGATGAGCAAAATGTAGCAAATCATTGAGTTATAGGAAGGAGAGGATCCAAGAATATCTATAAACCATCCCTATGGTCGTGGTCAACCACAAACCACAATTATAAACCATCAACCATCCCTATAGTCAGGGTCAACCACAAATCGCGGCTATAAACCATCCCTATGGCTAGGGTACTCAACTGTAAACTGCGGTTATAAACCATCCCTATGGACATGATCAACCACAAACCGCGACTATAAACCATCCCTATGGTTAGGATCAACCACAAACCGCGGCTATAAACCTTCCCTATGGTCGGGGTCAACCACGAACCGCGACTATAAACTATTCCAAATTGTTGACCAATTGAAGAGCCTATAGCCGCGGTTTATGAAGTGGTCGCATCTATATGATTTCTCCACACCACCTATGGTCATGCCATGTTGTGGTTGTCTTCATCCACAATTATATTTAATAGCTGCATTATATACTACTTTTAGTCAAGGTCGATAACCGCGGCTAAAGGCTTTCTTCCTCATAGTGTGTTTCTTCTCCCTATGCAGAGTATTAATCACAAGCTTTGCCCTCTCAGACATCTCTGGATCTAGCCATATATAAGAAGGATTTGCATCCCTCTTCTATAACAATGATGACCCATGACCCATAACCATTCCTTTACAATGATAATTTAACAAAAATCAAAACTTCCTCTAAATCACAGACAGGAGAAGAATCTCCTACCAAGGTTTGTCTCCTTCCAACACGTCCACATATTAGCTTTTAACCCACAATAGCAAAACAATCCATGTTCTTTGTAATCCCCATCATGGCAACGTCTCCTTGTGAAGCTTGAGCAAGGATTGAAATTTCGATATACCTGGGCTATATATCGATATCTGGGCCTCTTATCGCCGATTTGATACCGAAATCGCTTACAGAAAATCGAAAAAAATCGGAAATGTTTGCGATATTTCACAAATATTTGGCCACTCGACCAAACACGACGACATCTGGCTTGGCTGTGGAGACACGCCGCGGGGAAATTTTTCTCGGGTTTTTTCTGGGAGATATATCGTCGATATATCATAAATACTCCAAGAATACATCTGGATACTTTCTCCGACATATATCGACGATATATCGACGAGGCCGCATGTGTGGCCCGCATTTGTTAAAAGAAACCGACTGGCCCAGATCTAGCCTCCTTTTCAACTATATTTGACTGATCTGGATGGCCGATTTGAATCGTTTGATCCAACTACTTGTGATTTCACCGATTTAAATGTGATCCAACTACGATTTTTGATCCAACGCCGAATTAAATCTTAAACTCTCTGATCCAACTACCGTGGATTGATCCCAAATCTGCTAGAAGAAGATCCAACTGGCCGATTTTCAATTAAAACTAAACTAAATCCTAGAATTAAATCTTAATTATATTTCGACCATCCTATACCACTCCAAAAATCCTATAAATATTCACTCCAAAATCACTTCATTTTCTCACAAACTCCTCTCTACTCATCAAATCTTCATTTCATCTCAAATTTATTTTTCTTGTTATATATCTCAAAAAAGGTGGAATTTATGTTTAAGGTTGAAGTTTCAAATTTCAACAAGATTAATTAAGGTATGTTCTTATTGTATTTATGTTTTGTGTATTTAATAGTTTTACGTTTATTTTTGTATTTATGTTAATTATATATGAGTTTGTTTTTTTATAATTTCATATTATATTATAAATTTAATAAAATATAAATATATATTACTTCAAGATAAATATCAGAGGTTTACTATAGTTTTATATTAGTTTTTTTTTATAATTTCACATTAGATTATAAATTGCATAAAATACAAATATATATTAGTTTAAGCTTTAATAATATGGTTTTATATAGTATAATAAATTTAATAGTGGTGTATTCTTTAAAATAACTATACATTAGTTTTTTTTTTTTTAATAATTTCACATTAGATTATAAATTGCATAAAATACAAATATATATTAGTTTAAGGTTTAAGGTAAATATCATATAATAATATGGTTTTATATAGTATAATAAATTTAATAAGGGTGTATTCTTTTAAAATAACTATACATTAGTTTTTTTTTTTTAATAATTTCACATTAGATTATAAATTTACAAAATACAAATATATATTAGTTTGCTTTAAGGTAAATATCATATAATAATATGGTTTTATATAGTATAATAAATTTAATAGTGGTGTATTCTTTAAAATAACTATACATTAGTTTTTTTTTTTTATGATTTCACATTAGATTATAAATTGTATAAAATACAAATATATATTAGTTTAAGCTTTTAAGGTAAATATCATATAATAATACTATTTTATATAAGATAATAAATTTAATAATAAGGATTTCTTTAAAATAACTATACATTAGTTTTTTTTTTTTTTTATACTCACATTAGATTATAAATTGCATAAAATACAAATATATATTAGTTTGCTTTAAGGTAAATATCATATAATAATATGGTTTTATAGTATAATAAATTTACTAGTGGTGTATTCCTTTAAAATAACTATACATTAGTTTTTTTTTCATAATTTCACATTAGATTATAAATTGCATAAAATACAAATATATATTAGTTTAAGTTTTAAGGTAAATATCATATAATAATATGGTTTTATATAGTATAATAAATTTAATAGTGGTGTATTCTTTAAAATAACTATACATTAGTTATATATGTATGCATATTAATAAATTATATATTAGTTAATATTATGTATGCATATTAATAAATTAATTAATCTTTCATGTTAGTTAATATTTTAAAGTAAGTTGTATATTAGTTAATATTGTGTATATATATAATAAATCTGTAGTTTTATATGAAAATAAATTCATTTTTAATTGTATAATAACAAGATGGTTAAATGAAGTAATATCGATAATGGATTCAAAGATAAAATATTGCACACATACGCGAGGAAATAAACGGTACAATACGCATCATCGTATTAGCGACATGGTGGTGGGATCACTTTAAATATCACCCATCACATTCTGATCCCCACTCTATCACAAAAAAGTGCCCAAATGTACTCCTAAGTGAAGAAATGAAACAACAACTTTTAGACCGTAAAATAAAGAAAGTCAAGAAAGCAAATGACATGTGTTAAATTACAATGAACTACGCAAGACAATGGGGGACGCGATAGACATCTCATCGGATGGCGATGATGAGGAGGAGGAAGAAGAGGAAGATGTATATATGTATCCCGTGATATGACCCCGATGAAAGAGCCGATGAGCAAAGATGTCGTGCATCAAAAAGCTACCGAACGGAACCGACAACAAGAAAAAGGATTTATGAGAGGCAAAATAAAATGGGTAAATATTTAAATTAAATTAAAATTTTAAAATAAACGAGAATTTACTGGATTTCTAATTGAGATATCGCAACAGTGAGCCTTCAATCGCAACCGACTAATCCAAGGCGCATGCAAAGATCTCAAAGTGTGACACCTGATCCATCACCACCGCGCTCCATCATTATACAAATCTTCTACAAACAAAAGAACATTAAAATCTTTCAAAGGTGGTTCAATCCAAAGAAACGATGGGCCACTAATCGCCAAATTCTTCATATATGAGAGGTCGCTACTTCACAAGCCAGACTCTCACCACTTCAAGAACATGATTATCAGCACAAGCCGGTACTATGTGACAATCACTTTTCGCCTAATAAATTATTCTCTTATATTATTATTGAAAACTAGATAATTATTTTCATTAATTCTACTTGTAGGCATGGGAATAGAGCCACCTTCTCCATATGAAATCAAAAACAAATACTTGGATATGGAGTATAAAGACATGGAAGATTATGTGAACATCCAGAAAGGAGCAAATTTCAAGACTTAGCGGGTGTACGAATATGTCCGATGGATTTGACCGCCCACGAATTTGGCATTATTACCTCTGATGGTATATTCGAAGGACACAATATTCCTCAAGTCCGCTGATATCCGACAAGATAAAAGACAACAAATACATTTACTATTGTTGAAGGACGTGATCAAGGAAAGTAGGTGAAACAAATGTTGTGCAAATTGCATGCATAATGGATCAAGATTGCGGAAGGCTGAAAGTTGCTAATGAAGAAAGTACAATTTATATTAATCTCCATGCGCAACACGCTGCATTGACTTGATGTTTGAAGACATTGGTAAAAGAGCTACCGTTTTCGAATTAATTACCAATGCACGCAAAATCACCAACTTCATCTTTTACAATCATGGCTGGGTTGCTTCGCGAAAGCGGTGAAAGGTCCGTGGTGGAGATATTGAAGGCCCGGGGCAACAAGATTTGCAACAAATTACACGCCCTGTAAAGTCTTCTAAAAAAAGAGACGATTTGAAGAAGATCTTTTATTGGGCTGATTTAACGAAGCCACAAGCTTGGGCCGACGTAATTCATTGACATGATGTCATGCCTATGCTCGATCATACATATCGGGAGAAAGTCTCTAAGCTAGTATCAATCTATGTTTACTTTTATACAGCTTCTTCGCATTGCTGATTCAAGTCGTCCTAACACGCCATTTTGTGTATGAGTTGATCTCTAATGAAGAAATTTACATCAACTCAATGCCAAAGATCAATAAAACATCATCGCGGATAGAACCCTCAAACATCCTCTTCATGCGACGAGGTAACTAAGTGATATCTTAATCACACTTAATGTATATTTTCCTCTTATGACATACTAATTCTAATCACTTTTGTAGCATATTATTTGAATCCAAGATTTCAATATAGACACAGGTTAGTAGTGACCACTGAGTTACTCCAAAGTCACATTCCGCGAAGTATTTGCAAGATTATCTTCTACTACTACGAGCATTGGTAATTTTGGGAAATGAATTCACATCAAATTGGTTTAAATCTAATTAATTAGTTAATTTAATTGGTTAAACTTACACTTATACTGATTAGACATGTATATTTTTCAATTCACAACTTATAATGTTGAGATGCGAAAAAGAGAATTCGATTGATAAGAGCGTGATAGCCTCGAGATTTAATAATGGTTCTGGTTAGTGTTATTTCTCATTAAAACATTAAAAATAAAGCTTTATTTTCATGTTATTATTAGATTTTGAATGTTACTTATTTTATTCTGGTGAATGGTGGTTCATGTATGGAAACCACACTCCCACATTGAGAATTTGGCCATTAAAGTTCTTGCTATTTGCATCTTCTTGACATGAGAGGGTGGAGCACATTTGCTCTAATGCATACAAAACAAAGAAATCGAAACTGCCCCCACCACACAGGCTCTAACAATTGGTTTTTGTTACTGTAACATGAAACTAAAGATCGTGATATGCAGCGAGAGTCGGATAAAGTTCTTTGAGAAAAGAATTACCTTGATTTACTCGACTTTTCAGCCGAGTTTGGTGAAGAAGAGGATAATCAATTATTCGATGGGTTGAATTTCCTCCATTTGGATGATGAAGATGGAAATCCCGATCCACGAATTCTTTGCGCATGTTCGAGAAGTGGTGTTGATGTTGGCCAGTGTTTTATCTGAAAGAAGTTAATAGTGAAAAGTTCGGTCAGACATAGAGACTTCCGGTTCAGCCATTTGTTGATTCTCGACCACTCATTTTGATTCAAGTCTTGAACATAGTAGTAGACCTAGTTTTGGCGGTCTTGACTACAGGGCAATGATGGCTCAAGAGGAGAGGGACCAATGAAGGTAGTGATGCGGAAATGATGGTGGAATATTGCGGTCGACAAATAAGTCAATATCCATTTAGTCCGTTCCTTTTGGTGAAGATGATTTCACACATGCTACAGAGATGAAGACCAGATTCTGGGAAGGCTGGTCTTGGGTATTGGAGCCATTGGAAGCCATATAGGGTCGACAACGAAGGATGGCACATCACAATGAGGGTTCATTGTCGGCTGGTTTTTGGATCTATGAGCAGTGGCACTCAATGCGATTGATTCATTCAATGGCCAATTAACATTTTCCTCCTCACACAATGACTTATGGTCGATATTCTTCAAATCCTTGGCTTCCATTGATGAAGAATATGGAATGATAAATTATCCTCATCTTCAAGCAAATGCCATTCCCATTTCCATATCAAATGCAAGGATTTCAAGCGAATTTTAATAATGGGTGAACCCCCAATTTCCCATCCATGGAGAGGTTGTGGGTACAAGTCAAGACATTTATACATTGCATGTTCGATCTTATAATCAATATTATCGGAACACCATGTCTTGGTATGACTATTGTCTTCACCAAGATGGGATCCCCTTCATCCAAATGTTGCAATGGAGCCATCGATCTTCATTTTGGTGGTGAAATACCATAACAATGTAATAATAAATGTCTATATTTCACCATTATTAATATGTTTTTACACTTTTATAAAGTGTTTCCATCAATTTCAAATTATTATTTTTTAATTTCTGATATATCGATATTCATGTAAAAATATCCACCGATATATCTCCAATATATCGATATATCCGTAAATCAATTAAGATACTCTCTTAAGAGTAACAAATATTTCATCCTTGAGCTTGAGGATGATGCGAGTATGTTCCATGGAGGATAAGGGAAATTTGGGGTTTGAGAAATAAATCATGGAGGAAATTGAGGAGATGAAAGCATTAGAAACCAAGCAAACAATTACAGGATAGCAATGCAATGGGGTTTCACGGAAGAGGCGAAATAAGCGAAGAAAAGCAACGTTAGGGTTTGGTGAATTGAGGGGGAGAATTTTTGGGGGTGAGAGAGCTTAAGGATCAAACCGATGGGGAGATTGAGGGTATCGAGGTGAGTAGAGGGTAGGGATGAGAGTAATTTCGTCATTAGAATATTTTGGATTTAATGAATCACGTGTACATTTTCCACGTAAGCTAAATATGCATGTAATGGGTGCCACGTAAGCCTCGTTAACGCTCTGTTTGTTTATTCGTTGAATCCGTTAATGATATAGGCATAAGTGTGTCACAATAGAAACATTAGGGGCATAGTTAGACTGGAAAAAAATTTAGGACCAAATTGAACATATGATCAAACATCAAGGGCATTTTTGCACCTTATCCTATAGTTAATATAATTATAATTTTTTTGTGAAATATATAATTAAGAATTAGAATAATATAGTAGAAGTATGATTAATGTATTATAAATATAAAATTGTTATTGCATTAACAAGAGAGAGAATAAATCATAGGAAATAAGATATTATTGAGAGGGGGTCAATTATATGGTTCCAACAATAAGAATCTATCTGCCCTTGAGACTTGGGATTCAAGTGGTAAAGGGGTGGGATTGACACACAGGATAATCGGGATCGAATCTTTGTAAAAACATAATACTACAACGTAATATGGAAAAGTGAATAAAAGTAATATATATATATACTTGCTTGCTATACAATATTAAAGGGCAATCAACTTTATGTGCTACTAGTTATTTACATGTATTTTATTAAAAATTATGGAAGTGGAAGAAGTGAATTAATTTTATAGGAAAGGGAAGAATTGAATCCGGTCTATGCAGGAAATATTTTGTGTAGGTTCTATCCCTGGTTACATTGGATTTGAGGGGTAATAAATTCTCTGGTGCAATACCTCCTTGGATTTGTTCACTTTCAAGTTTGAGAGTTCTTCCGTAGAGAAAACAGATAAGCTAATTAACTAATGTCTGAATAAACTGTAAGATTATGGTCCCTAATGATTAAGTTTTAATATTTTAAATTTTAAAACTTTGACATTTGGAAATCCACCTCTTCAACATTCTTCAAACCTTGCAACTTTTCGGAGAGACTAGATGATGACCTAAGTCTCCATAACAAAGATGCACTGTAAAACTTTTGGGTCCCTAAGCCTACTCATCTATTTTGTTCGCTTTTTCGTATGAACTGATCATATTCTGATTTTGTTTGATATGATGAGATTATTTAATCATTGATTTTACATAAACGTTAGAACCTTAATTTGGTTGTGTTGTTAAAGTACTCTAGCTAAACTGAATATTGTATTTCATCGTAAATCATAATACTAACAAGGCGTGCTTTAATTCTAGTAAAATTTAAATCAGTTGTCTTTCTCATACTCTCTAGGTAATTCATTGAAAACATAGGATTTGCACCCAAATGTGCAAAAAATAAAAATAAAGGGCTTGTTTGATTTATTGTTTTTGAAAACACAATGAATATCATTTTGAGGGTTTCTGAAAATTGTTTTTATTCTCTAAATTTAGTATTTTATGTGTTTTTTATATTTTAAACCAATGGTATCACCTTGTTTTTCAGAGAAAAAAAAAAACAGGATAAAAGTAGGGGTCTTCAAAAAGCCTAGAGCCCGAGGTCCATTCCGAGCCCGACCCAAGCTCGTTTTTAGAAGGGTCGGGCCACTGGCTTCATTTTAAGCCCGATCTGTAGGATTTTAGGCCCCCCTCCTAAGCCTACCCCTTTAAGCCCATTTATATATTGATTCGATGTAGTGAAATTTGAGAAATTCAAAATCGACAAAATTTATATACACCTAAAGTTCCTGCCTCTTTGCTAGTAGTGGCCCTGCTTTGCGGTATAGTGAATAAAGGGTCGACGCGAGGATGGGTTTTCATCCAAAATGGTTTGCATAAGTGCACGAAGGTAAGGCTTTCATTTGGACTTTTTTGGTTGTGTTTTTCAAAAAGCGGTGGGAATGGTTTGAGCGATAGTGCAAAAGCCCGAAGTAAAGGTGAAAAGTTAACTTTGAAGGGGTGGAGTCACTAGGCAGAGTTAGAGGCGAACAAGTGTCCTCGGGTTTTATCCTCGCGTTACTTGACATGCAACCTGCCGTCCATGGCATACTTAGGATCTATATTTAACTAGCAAACCTCACCCATGGAAGCAACTCCTATTTGAGTCAATACGGGTAGCTGCGGTTATGGCCCTTTCTTGTTTAAAACCCCCAACTTGTTTAATATCATCTCGGAGGCTCGTAAAGACCATCTAAAGAAGCCTGGGTCTAAAGCATAGAGTATTGGCCAAATCAATAACATTAAATGCTATGCAACCCTAATTTGAAACCTAACATATAAATATCATTTTAGAGGCTCGTAAAGACCATAATACAGAGAATCCAGTGCCTCTCTCCACTTTGAATATGCCTTTGGATTAAAGCATGGAAGTATTAGTCGAGTGTGACATTGATGTTATGCTGACCATGTTTTTTGAGAATATAAGGGCCATAAATACACTACATGTAGCTTTTAATAGAGGACAACATGCATATGCCCCACCACCAAGCTAGCTTCCTTCCTCTTCAAAGAAAGGCTTAGCCAAACTATCTCTGAGTTGTCATTATAGAGGGGTGTTTGGCAGCCGAGAAAGTAAGAGAAAGAGGAGAGAGAAGAGAGAAAAGCAAAACCTAAAATAAAAGACTTTATTTACAAAATGAAAACTTACAAAAATATCTTCTCCTCCTCCAAATTGTTCCTCAAAAATTGTTCTTTTGGTTACAAAACAAGAGGGGCTTATATAGGCCACCTCAAGGCATGAAAATACCAAAAAACCTATGAAATTGGCTAAGTTATAGGACAATTAAGTAATACACTAAGTTTGGAGGCGGTTTGGCATTAGACACAAAGCATGGCCAGGCATCCGATTTCATTGGGTGAAGAATTTCGCTAATTAGCGAAATCAACAGGTCTAGCGAAAACAAGAAATTTCGCTAAGGGTGGAGTAATTTAAGCTGGCTAAGCGAAATTTCGCTAAACTAGCGAGAATTTTTTGTGAAAGCGAAATCAATTATTTTTAAGCAAAGGAACGGTGCTAGCGAAATTTGGCATTTTTCGCGTAGGTTGCGAGAATTTTAGAAGCTAAGGTTGCGGAAATTTTTCGCAATCTTAGCGAAAATTTTCGCAAGCTTAGCAGTCCCCCGTGTTGATCCTTGTTTGCTTTTCATCACACCTTGGTATGTCGAATTTTCTTGCTTGCCTTTGTTTCTCATTGATTTCTTGGGAGTACGGTTGATGGCTGAGACTTGAATTCCAACTTTATGATTCATCCTTTGTATTGAGATTGAACTCCAAAAGTGTGCAAAAGCCTACAAAACAACCAAAAATACCCTCTAAATGGCATAAGTGCTACTAAGAAGACTAGAACACTACAATTGGTATAAATGACATGATTAATGCGCAAAAAGCACTCAAAACCTATCTAATATAGGGGTCAAAATTGCACTTTTTGGGCATTAATCATATATGTATACGGTAGGGTTTGAACTTGGGTTGGGTGAGTCAAACCTTTAACCATTCTCCTACCTCCCTCTATTGTTCAAAACACACATACCAATACTTTTAAATATACTATTGCACTAACAACAAGTCATCAAAGAAAAGGTGGATCCCACTCATACAATTTGGACAGCATTACTCTGAAAAGTAGGCCCCACACATGGAATTTGGACAAGAGCAGCAAAAACCCTGCAGATAATCATATTTGTCTCCATTCTAGCTATGATCTATTCTATGTCTCATGTCTGTATCTAAAACCATGTCTTTAGATCTCACCCTTTCGAAAAAGTGAGTGGAGAAGAAGAAGACGACGCAGAAAAAGTAAAGAAAAACCCATGGCAGCAACATTGAGTCCGTCACGGTTTATAATATTTCCAGCTATTTTCTTCCTCATCGTTCTCATCCCTTTGTATCTGTCACCCATAAATCGAAACAGAGGTATCCTCCTCCTCCTCCTCCTCCGTTTGACGACTCCTCTTTCTCAGTTAAACCTTTCAGAGACCCTTCAAACCTCACTACTCCCATCTGACTGCGAATATTAAACAGTTCTGCTGATCATGACCAGTTCCTTCTTTCAATATTAGTAAAGCGTTTCAGAGCGTCATAATCTGCTACTTAGCTTTCATTTCCGCTCTGTTCTAATCTTTTCTTGGTAGGTTACAATTTTGCAGGAGGAAAGGAGTCCTGTGGAGAGGATTGAAGATGGTCTGGCGAGAGCCAGAGCGGCGATACGTAGGGCGATTCAGACGAGGAATTATATTTCGGGAAAGGAAGAAACCTTTATCCCTAGAGGAGTCGTCTACAGAAATCATATGCATTTCATCAGTAAGTTCATATCTCATCCATTCTATCCAGGAAGAATGATTATACTTTTTTATCAATCTTTTTGTTGGCGTCATCACAGAAAATCAAGGATTCTTTTGCAGCGATATAAAATATGAAATGATTTGGTAATTTAGGACTTGTTTATTGGAAAACTGTTTTTGATAATAGTTTTTAAAAACACATATAATATCATTTTATGTTATTTGAGAAACATTTTTGTGAATTTAGTGTTATGTGCTTTTCAAAGATAAAAATAATAATTTTCAATTTATAAACAAACAGAGATTCGCTTATAATTTTTATTTTTTTTATAATTGATGATGCTATTTTTCAGCCGGGCCCAGGGGTACGGAGCGTATTGGGGTCGTCGGGCCGGAGATAGGAGCTATTTCTTTGAAGTACGGTTTGAATCTGGATCGTCGGGAATTTGAAGCGGAATTCTTTGGTCACTGCGGGCTCACGGACCGTGGCACTCCTACGCAAAAGAATAAGAAAGAAGAAAGGTCGGCGGGGGGCTTGCGGGTGGCCCGGCTCAGATACTAAGGAGTCGGTTCTCGTTGAGGGAGAAAATATGGGATTCAACTGGGAGGCTAGAATGTTTTGCGTAAGTCTGCGTACCTTTCACCGATGGGGTGACTTGGTATTTATAGTATTTGTTTTCCCAGTTAGATGGTGGTAAGGATTCTTTCCTATTGGATGGAATATTTCCTGCCTTTATCGGATTTTAATAAGAGATATTGAAGGAGTAGTTTATTGAAAAATTATCATAAGCCTTTGTGTAGTGAGATGGTTTTGATTACGGGATAAACTTGATTATAAATGAATTATCACTATTTTCTTCTTTGGAGAGATTTAGTTAGATTTGCAAGATAAGATGTTATTGAGGATTATCCTACTTCACTTATCGGCGAGATTTACTTTGATTTAGTATGTGGGGCGCTCCAATTATCAGTATTATCGACGCTGAAATGATGAATTGGGCACTTCGTGTTGAAATTTGTATTTAGAAGCTTGGATGTTTTATCGGGCTTGCCTCTTCTTTGGGCATGACGGAGGTGAAACTACGTAGCCGTATTTTAATACTGTCAAATGTCTATTTATTTTACATTTTACAAGGATTGAGATGTCCAATGTCCCTTCCCACATATTTGTAGAAGGAGACCTCATTGGCTATTTTTTCTTCTTTTTTTTTACTTCAAAGCTAATTATAGAATTATTAAGAAATGATTAAGTAAATAAAAATTTAAAACCTTAATTTGATTGTAGTTTCATAAAGATATAACCTTATTTAAAATTAAACATATCAATAAGAAGGACCATTGAAGTAAAAGGTACATTTTAGGAGTGGCCTTGGGAATCAGAAACCTTAATTAACGTTTAAACATATTTTTCTAATTAAAACGGGGTAATTGGCAAAATTTTAGAATTGAAAGAATGTTTTAAAAGGGTTTTACAAAGTGTATACCAAAAATATACACTATTATTGAGTTTATATTTCAATTCTAATTAATTATTCATAAAAACATTTCCGACAGTGCTTTAATTACAATAATCAATTTATAGAGTACCTTTCATTTTCTTCTATCAAATAAACAAATATGGTAAAATATTAACCTTCACTTTATTTATTTAAATTTTTTATTTTAAAAATTAAAAAAGGAAATGAAAAATATTTAGATTTAAAAAGTTATTGTTATCCGTACAGGGCATGTACAGCTGTTAGTTGTAAATACTGAGCAAATTGTGGGGATGCCGAATTTAGAAAAACCAAAACCTAGGCGGCTAGGCAACATTGGTATGAATCTGAACATAATTTATGGATATATTTAATCATTTAAGGCAAAATATCATGGCCTGTACCATTTATATCAATAGGAATAACAAGGATCCTCTTCACGTTTTATTTTTTTCCACACGGTTCACTCACTTTTATTTTCTTCCACTATATATATAGAGAGAGAACTGTTGCTATCATTTAGCATTGTTGCATGTTATGGTCATAATAATTGCAAGGACCGATACTATTTAGAATGACCAAAACTTTATTAATCATAATTAGTAATAAACTATTACACTCAAAATTGAATATATTCTTGTTTGGAAAAAAAAGTTGAATATATCTTAAAATATTATATATCAATGAATAATAGCAATTTGTATGAAATGAGGGCCTGGTTCAAATGATAAAAGGGGGTGACTTAAGTTCTTATAAGAATAGAATACCATTACAAGGTATTTCAAAGTAAACAAATATAAAAAAGTAGCAATTTGATGAATTGAATCAATTTTGACGCTAAGTAATAAATTATTTTAATTAAAATAACATGAGTCACATAGAGATGGAAAAAAGATTGAAGATATGGGCATACTGGGTAGGAGAGCAACCCTTGATGCACGACGCACCAGCAAATAATATCTACGGGATTGAGGGGCAATTTGTAGCGCCCAGCGGGAGTGTCAGTTGACAACTTAGTCAACGCAACGGAATACTCGTAGATGTCGGGTAACTTGGAAGCACCACTCCACGAAAATCGGGCATAATCTCTTTGTAGGGGCTGCAGTCTGAAGCATAATGGAAATAAGTGGCACAACGATACATCGGGTCCATATACAATTAAAATGAGTAAAAATGGTCACTTGGACCCATGCATCAATACTCACAAAATTTCATACAACTATGTACCAATAGTTCAAGAGTTATTACGATACTCTTAACCAAAACATATATCAAAATTTAAAGTTTTAATACATGTTATACAAAAATCAATATCAAAGCCACAATCTGGCTTTCTTCTAAAACACGGCCTCTAGTGAGCGCCGTCCTCCTGTACACTCCACATTACTGAAATAGTGATCCTGACGGGGTGAGCAAAGCCCAGTAGTGATAATTTCCTTCGTGGGTTACTCCCCACCTAAGTGCACATGTCATGGCAAACAATCACACTTAAGTAAATACATGATCTACTTGAATGTCTGCATGCCACGATCCATGTCTGAGTCGCTAAACTCATACATACTGAGTCAGTGAGAAGTAAAAATCGGTTTTGAACAAAAGCTTTATATTCGAAAGGCTTACTCTGGGGTTTCGGTAAAATTTATTGGACAACCCTCAGGCGAATCTGTTGAGTAACCCTCAGAAACCTTGATTCATGGGCCCATAGAGCGTGGTGTTGGAATGTCTCACGCATATGAATTCTCAAAAAAATCTTCCATCGAAATTCCTTTCTATGAGTTTCACTTTTTCTTTTCATTTTCGTGTCAGCCACCCTGTCTTCTAGGGTGCCTAGGTGCATATGGAATGCATTATGCCAATTCCAAAATATCCATGCTAACATATTTTTCATGTATATAATAACATAATTAAATTCACATAATTCATGTTGTTCAATTCTCAATCAATAACACCAAAATTAGCTTCACATGGGCTAATTAACAAATCAAGCAATTCATTTTGAATTACTCAAACCACACAAAATCACACAACAAAATCACGTGAACAATGAAACCCTCGGGTCAACACTGTTCACGGCCACACAATAGGGATTTTCTCCACTCGGTTCAAATGTTTTGAGACTGAAATTCTGCGAGCTAAATCAAAGCCTCGGGAATATCCCTAACCATTCCACATGGCTCTTGGCAAAGATAACATAAGTAGGAGAAGACCCTACCCCTCTTGGGTTGTCGGAACTCCACGAATCGGTCCACGGCATTAGCCTCGCCGCGTGAAGCAACTACTTCTTGGCACGACGACAAGCGGTTCGAGCAATGAGGAAATCTAAAAGAGTAGCTCTCTCACAGAACTTGAAAACCCAAGCTACTGCACGAACCAACCCTCTCCTGCCCGTTTTTGTGTCTTAAAAATGAAGAAGAAGACTATTTGCTTTTTGTTTTATTCTCATTTAACATTTCAAAAATTCCTTCCATGTCCCTTCATCTTGATTTTTGACACTTGGCACAATCTCAGTCATTCATTCCTATCATCTCTCTAATCATGCAACATGTGTCACATGGGTACATGTAGTAGGTGACTTTTTTCACATCACATGTCTTTCATGATCAGTTTCTGACACCGTACCGATTGCCTCGAAAGAATGAAATTGATGTCTCGGTGTGAGGAAATTCGGCAGTGGTAATAGATTTCGCGGGAGCGATTCCAATGGGTGAAGTTCGTTTAGTCATCAGGATCTAGAAAAATTTCAGTTTATTTGAAATTACGATTTTGCCTTTTTCGAAAATTTGAATTTTCGAGGGGTTTTGTTCCCCTCCTTGTACAGCGTGCACTATACCATGCATGTAAACTAGTCATTTTAAGTACTAAACGACTAAATCACGTACCTTCATCCACTAGCTTGATAAAGGGATAAGGTGGCCGCAGCATCTTGTCACCATGACTCCCACGTTGACTCCTCCACTCCACGGTCTTGCCATAGCACCCTCACTAGCCTCACGATCTTGCGTCGGAAAGCACGATCAGATCTATCCATAATGCACGGGTCCTCCTCGAAAGTCCCATTTGTGTCAACCTCTCTCTCCCGATCCACTACATGGTAGGATGCAGGTGTACCTCGAGAGCATGAAGGCGTGAAATACCTCGTGGACACGACATGCCACTGGCGGTAAAAATAGCCGTGCGCTACAGTGCCTACCCTCTCGAAATACCGAGAAGGGCCCAATGAACCTCGGCGATAGCTTAGCCGCTGCCGGAACATACCGCCTCTTTTGACATCACCTTCAAGAAGAGCGTGATCTCGACCTCGAACTCTAAAGGGTCGGCGTCGTACATCAACACTTAGCTCTTACAGGCTTTGCGGCGGGTGAGAAAGCGTTATAAATATCAGCTTTCGCTTCTCGGAGGTGTCTCTAATCAGTCATGATCGATGATGGAGCTCTCTCCCTTCGGTCGACATATCGATGATCTACATGGCTTTAAGTACAATACCTCTGCAGTATCCATATACTGCACGATACCTTTAATTTATTTATAGGCGAATTCCTGGGGGCAAATGCTCTTCCGACTACCCTTATGATCGAGGACGAATGCTAGCGACATGTCTCTAACACTATAGTCCTCTCGGTGACCATGCGTCTGCGGGGTGAAGTTGTACTCATAAGTGGTAAGGTGTGCTTATAGCCTTTGGAAACTCTTCCAAGGGGTGGTAAAGTAAACCTCGGGTCTCTATCGACCTTTTGGATCTTTGGTACTCAGTAGTGTAGTGGACGATCTCTCAAATATACAACCAACGGAATCTCGATGTGAAGGTCATGCCGCGAGTAGAAAATGTCTTGGAAAGCCGTGAGGCTGGTCCACTATCACCCTTTTAGCATCTGTCCTTGCAATTGTCCATGGCAAAAGTGGGTCACAAAATCCATCGTGACGTACTCCCACTTCCACTCAGCCACCTCAAATGGCAGTAGCCTTGTTCAGCCCAGTGCTCGACTTTAACCTTGACATGAGACATCGTCGAACAAAGTCCCCTCGTGTCTCTTCATCCCGCTCCCGGTGTCTTTGTGGCAGATCTGACATCTTCCATTGCCACTGGATGCACAACAAATCAACGCGTCAAAAACTCCTAGAGAATCTCCTCTCTCAAATAGGTCAGGCGGGGAACCACTACGATCCTGCATCTGCGAAGACTACCATACGTGTTGACGATCCGACCCTCGTCACTGTGCACGATTGTACGGTCCACGATGGACATATCTCCGTCCACGCCCACGGGACTCAATCCACTTTCATAATAGAGAGCGGTGTAGCCACTAAACTCCCAAGCATTACCCTAAGTGCCTTTCGCGATCTTGTAGCCCCAGCTGTCCCATAGTCTCGAGCATGCTTATCCTAGGAAGCTATACTAATAGTGCTTCCGTGACTTCGGCCAGTGCATCAGCCACCATATTTGCCTTACCGGGATGGTAATGCAAAGTGAAGTCATAATCCTCTAGGAACTCCATCCATCTGCATTGCCTCATATTGAGGTCCCGCTGCGTGAAAATATACTTCAGACTTTTATGGTCTGAGTACACTTCGAACTGTTCACCATATAAGTAGTGGCGCCAAATCTTTAAGGCGAAGACTATGACCGCCAACTCCATGTCATGTGTGGGGTAGTGCACTTTCGCTGATTCTTCAGGCGACGGGAACCATAGCTACTACCCTCCGGTCTGCGTCAAAACATCCCGGTCAGACCTCGAGGCATCACAATACCATGTACCACAATCCCTGTCAGGGACTATCAGATAGGGTGAGTAAGTCATCTTCAACTCTGGAATGCCTCCTCGCATCAGTCATCGATCAAACTTGACATCACCGAGGTCAATCTAGTCATAAGTGCCGCTAATTGGAGAAATCCTCGATGAATCTCTGTGGTACTCATTGATCCCGAGAAACTACGTATCTCGGTAACCGGTGGCCCCTCTCCCAACTCATCACGGCCTCGACCTTCTCAAGGTCAACTGACACTCTTGATGCTGACACCAAGTGTCCTAAAAATCTCACCTCAGTAAGCCAAAACTAGCACTTACTGAACTTGGAGTACAGCTGAAGATCTCTTAGCAACTGTAAAACAATCCTCAAGTGATACTCATGCTCCCACTCTGACCGGGAGTAGATCAAAATGTCATCCACGAAGACTACGACAAAGCCCGATCTAGATAGGGTTGGAACACCCTATGCATGAGGTCCGTAGATGCCCTCTTGGTGCATTCGTCGATCAGACATCAAGTAAACTCAAAAGTGCCCATAACGTGTCACGAGCGTTGTCTTAGGATATCATCTCCTTAACCCTCAGCGTGGTAACGGTCACGAAGGTCTATCTTAGGTAGACTCGCCTCCTCTCAGCCCAGTCGAACAAGTCGTCGATCCTCGACAATGGGTATGATTTCTTGATGGTAACCCTATTCAGCGTTGTAGTCGATGCACGATCGAAGGGTCACTTGTGTCCTTCTTCTTAAGCAAAATAGAGCGGGCGCCCGTGGTGAAGTGCTCGGTCTAATGAACCCCTTGTCTAGCAACTCCTATATTTGGACTGCAGGTTCCTGCGAGCTCAGCTGGTGCCATCATGTGGAGTCATAGAGATGGGCGAAGTACCCGGTGTAACTCGATCTTAAGGGTCTACAACCCTGCAATAATCGATTAGTGCTTAAAAGTGCTATTTTGAACCTGTTTATTACGGGTTTGAGTACTTTTTATGTGCTAATCGGCTTATAATTAACAAATTGGCACATTGGGTCTCGATTTGTCACTCACGATGGCATTTGGAAAATTTTGCGGTTTTACAACTATTTATGCCAAAATTGTTGAGTTAATCGAGCACGAGAAAATTGAGTCAAACTCCGGCATTGCGGTCGGAGACCGAGAAGGAAAGAAAGGCGAAAATGCCAAGAGAATTGGGCTGCGAGAAAGAGGTACATAGCTGACGATAAATCCTACGAGAATTTCTCTTGTAGCATTCGTATCTCTTGCGCCTATTCACCATCCTACTTTTGACGTTTTGACTCATTTTGTTCCCTTTTTGGTTTTCTTCCAAATTTGTCCCTTGTAATAGCTTTTAGTTTTGGTTTTTTTTGTAATTTGTAAAGGGGTTTGGCTATAAAAGCCCCAGACAAGCACTGTTAAAGAGATATTCTCCATTAATAAAATCATGGGAGGGAGTTTTTCCCGCTGCTTTCCTTTTCTCCCATTTTCTTTCCTTTTCTCTCCCTTTCTCGGCTACCAAACACTCCTCTGAGGATGACAATTTAGAGGATGGTTGGCTAGACCTCTTTTCTCCTTGAAGAGGAGGGCTGCTGGCTAGGGTTTGGAGGTAACTCACGGTTCTCTATTTTTAACGCACGCATTTATGGGTATTTATGTTCTATTTCTCTCAATCTAGGTTTAAATCTCTTAAATGTACCTTGATGGACCAGTATTTGGCAATCTTTTAGGGTTCGGTGGATGCTTATTGCTAGATCCACTTGAGATTTGATAGTTGCCCTCTATTTGTCAGCATAGGGTAGATTTATGAGATGTGTATTCCTTTGCTTAGGGAGCATTTATGCTCTATAAATGTTAATTTTTCAAAGGGAAAATCATAGGGTTTAGTTTTTAAGGCCCCAAATGAAGATCCGGTTAGGGGAAATGACTGCAGGTCATCCTCCCCCAAGCGAGTATGAACCCGAGAACCCCTCGGTGATCTTTAGAGGCCCAATCCAGCCCGACGACACTTGAGGATACTTCTTTTACTTTTTATTGTATTTAAATTTCAGTTTTCCAAACAATACCCCTTACTGTTTTTACCAAACCCAAAAATCCAAACCAAATTCACCATTTTGGCCTTCATTGTAAATCATTTGTGTGAAGAAAACCCATCCCTGAGTTCGACCCTAGAACCGCTATACTTCAGTAGCTTTGCTACGGCAATAGGAATCCTAGGATACAAATTTTATTGATTCCGGTACACCTACTATGGCACGAATCAAATGGCGTCATTGCCGGGGATAGTGCCTAAGTGCATTTGACGAGCTGTGGAACACTTGTGATCCTCATCACAAGTACTGGTGAATTTCTTTTATATTTTACTGTCAGTTTTTTTTTAGTTTCATTTCACTTTTAAAAAAAAAAAAAAAGGTACTGCAGGATTGTGTTTGTGTTGTCTTGTGTTACCCTATTTCCACTGTAGGATTGCATGCTCCAGTGGGCTTGAATTGTGATCAAATGGAAGAGGGAGAAGCGTCCTGATGAGTGCTCGGTGGAGAGAAACCTAGTGCATATATAATACAGGGTTCAGGGGAAACCTTCATATAGTGGAATCAACAACCCGTGGAGAGAAATCCAAACTCAAATAGGTCCATGAGGGACTATATAAACCCTCCATGGGTGAGTGCACCCTCCTACAGGGTTCCTCCAGCTACTACACCATATGGTAGTACTTACAACCCTAGTTGGGGGAACCACCCAAATTCCTCATGGGAATCAAGACCTCCACAGTATACGCCTCCTACTCCTCCATATTGTACCACCGGCTCCTCAGCCCCACACAGCACCCACGGTTGAAGCATCTTCGGAGTTGAGCGGGCAGTAATGCTAAACGCTAGACAAATAGTGGATAATTTCATAGAGGAGCCGGAGGGCGGTGAATGTCTCGACGATGAAATTGACACGGTGGAGGCTCCACCGAGCAGGAATTTGATGGGTTCCAGAGCGAAATTGATCATAAATTTGACATCCTACAGCAATCCATCTCAAAGCTCACCAATAAGCATGATCATCAAGAGGAAGAAAATCCAGAGGGAGAGTACCTGATTGACACTATTTTGGATGAGACGGACTCAAGCTGCGGCGGCTTAGGGAGGAATTGATGGGAACCGATCCAAGCTCACGGAGCGCCGGCGAGGGAAGTAGGGGCGGAGGAAGACGGGGAGGGAACCCCCCCAGCTTATCCTTCTTTAATCCACTATAAATTTGGATCCAAAAGTGCACTGCCCAGCAAAAATGGCCCACTTCTAGTCCATCTTGCCTATGCACCCACATGCAACTTTTCGAAACACCTCTGACAAAGGCCATCTCATATACAGCATGCGCCTTGCAAAACCTCGAAGTTAGTAGCCACAACTCAAATTTTTTCATCAAATGATCAGCGTAGCTCATATTACATGGCATAGCGGATGGTTAGTCTTCAGTTGGGACATACTGGAGCACTGGACCTCGGCATATCCAACAAGCTCCACCGGTTCGGCGACCTCGAGGAAACTGAGAAGTGGTTTGGGGGAGCACAGTCTACATTTTGTTTTTCATTTTCTTATTTTATGTTATTTTATTTTGATTTATTTAATTTTCTCTTTAGATTTTCTTTAATTTTAGTTAATCTTTGTTTTTGGCAATTTTGATGTTAACGATTTTTTCTAATTTTTTTGTGTTATTTTGCAGTTTTTGTCACATTTTAGATTCTGTTAGGAGGTGCAGAAAAGGAGCCAAAAATTTACTTAACTGTAGATACCATGAAGTCCTTGTTGCGTTGTTTTATTATTATTATTTTTTGTTTTTGTTTTTTTTAATTATTTTATTTTATTTTATTTTATATATATATATATATATATATTTCAAAAAAAATTTGGTCTTTGAAAATATTAAAAAAAAAAATTAATTAATTAATTAAAAAAAAAAATTTTTTGCACCCAATTTTCGCAACCTACCTCCACTTTTCGCAGCCTAATTTTGTTTTAACCATAACTTTTTCATCCGAACTCCGTTTTAGGCGTTTTTGGTACCGTTAGAAAGCTTAGAGAGTGTAGAATCAAATATAGCTAGAAAGAACACTTTTGAAATTATTATGAAGGTGTAATTTTCAAAATTCTCCAATTGGTCACATTTTTTCTCTCTTTTAACCTGCAACTTGTTGTTTATTTGAAGCCCCGAAGCGGAATTGAATAAGGTGTCGATGGAAGCTTATGACGTCTCTATCGATAACGGTACATTTCATCAAAGGAGGTAGCACTTCGCTTCTCTAACCAATCAGAGCCCCATTGCGGACAATGTGACATTGGTTGGGGAGAGTTAGCGAAGGAAGTGACATTCTTATGTTTTTGTTACTATTTTGAGCAAACCCATTTTTTTTGATGTTCGGTGGCTTCTTGGTTTTCCTTTTGTGAAGGCCCATTATACTATACAACTTACTTTTCAAAATTGCACCCATTTTTGTGTTTGCCTAGCACAGTTTGGAAGGAGTGAACCCTTTATCGATTTGTTTATGTTAGATTGGTTCCATGCCTAATTGAGTGGAAGATTAGTTGAATCCTTGCTGTTTTTGACCTTTTTCTTCCATCTCTAGCTAACCACACTCTGTGCACATCAGGTTTCAACAATAGGCTGAAAAACTACCTAACCTCCTAGACTTTGCAAAACCTACCCTAGTTTCGTTGACTACCTTTAATAGGTTATGGACCCCTATGAAAAGAAGGCCAATGTGTCTTCCCAAAAAAAACAAAAACAAAAACAAAACAAAAACAAAAACAAAAAGAAGAAAATTGCAACGCTTTGCCTTGAAACCCGAGCACGGTTCGAGGGGTATATAGCGAAAGCCTTTAAAGCCCGGTGCCCTAAGCTGAAATGGTTTGAAGTCACGGAGCTTAGTGCTTTTCTTCATGGGTGGATGGGTGAGGTTTAGCGAGTTGTAGGTCTTTGGAGTTTCAAATCGTTAGTCTGGGTGAAACTGAAGAGTTAGTGGTCGAAAGATCCTTATGACTTGGTGCCCTAAGCCTTAATTGGTTGGGAGTCATGGTAGATCCAGATTACATGGACTTTTGGGGTGAGTTCCTCGGCATTGCACCCTACAACCGCAAAAGAGTAGTGGAATAAGAGTGGGTCCTGATCTATTTAGGTTGGTTAGTGTCCTAAGTGTAGGCAGTAGCTTGGTTGGGGGGAGAGTGCAGTTCGGCAGTTTATTGTTGAGAACTGATCAAACAAATACTTAGGTTTTGGTGGACGTCTCTAGTTGATTCACCAAGAGGGAGGCTCTTTTGATACTCAATTTTGTATGGTATTCATTCTCTCGAGATAGTTATTAGGCAAGGGTTTCAGTGATTCTCATTGGGGGTTAGGCATTACCCATTCACAACCTTTTTGAAATATAATTTTTGTGAACATAATTTTGTTATTGTTTTGTATGCTCTCTCTTTCTTTCTTTCTTTCATTATAAGGGGTAGCAATGCTGCAGGATAAGGGTGTGATTAGTGCTCAAAAAAGTTCCTATTTGAACCGCTTTATTGCGGGTTTTGAGTACTTTTTGTGTGCTAATCAACATAATTAACCCATTTGGTACATTAAAGGTCGACTGTGCCTCTTGTCGCATTTATGGCAATTTTTGCTGTTTTACAAAAGCTATTCCTGCCAAAATTATCGATCCAATCCAAGCACGAAGAATTAGGTCAAGCTCGGCGTGCCGGATCAAAGACCCCGAAGGAAAGAAAGGCGAAAAAATTCGAGGAAATTGGGCTGC
Organism: Tetrastigma voinierianum; assembly: GCA_016808115.1. Lineage (NCBI taxonomy): Eukaryota > Viridiplantae > Streptophyta > Magnoliopsida > Vitales > Vitaceae > Tetrastigma > Tetrastigma voinierianum. Next base: position 148,206 of record JAEQBH010003444.1, read on the forward strand.
GAGGAGAAAAATTTTATGAAATTTTGCATTGTTCATCTGAGGCCTATTACGCGACCTTTGTTCATATCTCTTACTATTCACCATCTTGCTTTTAGCGTTTGACTTATTTTGTTCCCTTTTTGGTTTTCTTCCAAATTTGTCCCTTGTAATAGCTTTTAGTTTTGGTTTTTTTTGCAATTTGTAAAGGGGTTTGGCTATAAAAGCCCCAGACAAGCACTGTTAAAAAGATCTTCTCCATTAATAAAATCTGGCAGAGTTTTCATTGCTTTCCTTTCTCTCCCTTTCTCGGCTACCAGCACTCTCTGGGATGACAACTCAAAAGGATGATTGGCTAGACCTCTTTCTCCTTGAAGAGAAGGGAACAGCATCTGGTTTGGAGAGCGCTCATGGTTCTCTATTTTTAAGCATACGCATTTATGGGTATTTATGTTCTATTTCTCTCGATCTGGGTTTAAATCTCCCAGTATGTACCTTGATGGACAGTATTTACGGCAATCTTTTTGGGGTTCGGTGGATGCTTATTGCTAGAATCACTTTGAGATTCGTCTAGTTGCCCTCTATTTGTCATTTGTATGAGTAGATTTGAGATGTGTACATTTATTTAGCAGGGAGCATTTATGCTACATAAATATTGTTTTTCAAAGGGAAAATCATAGGGTTTAGTTTTTGGCTAAATGAAGATCCAGTTAGGAAGTATGACTATAAAGGTCATCCTCCCAATAGCGAGGAAATGAACGAGAACCCCTCATTGATCTTTAGAACCCAATCAACGACGACATAGGATACTTCTTTTACATTTTATTGTATTTAAATTTCAGTTTTCCAAACAATACCCCTCATTGTTTTTACCAAACCCAAAAATCCAAATCAAATTCACCATTTTGGCTTTCATTGTAAATCATTTGTGTGAAGAAAACCCATCCCTGAGTTCGACCCTAGAACCGCTATATTGCAATAGCTTTGCTACGGCTGTAGGAATCCTAGGATACAAATTTTGTTGATTCCGGTACACCTACTGTGGCACGAATCTTCCCGGTAGCTCATCCGGAAAAACATCCTCATCCTCATACACTGTATGGGGCAAAATATCATGCTTGTTCCCCTGAAATACAACACGTGTATTAGTCCTGCGTGTAGGCGAAGTAGCCCTCTAAACTCCTGATCAATGACTGACCACATGGCGTAATCGACCAATCCATCCCCAGGATGACGTCGAACTCTGACATGTCCATGACCCTCAGGTCCTTTATGAGTGAATCCCAGAGATCTCTAACTCGCAATCACGGCCAATCATCCTTATCCCATAAGCCTACTAATCCTAAGGGGCAAATCATCCTTATCTCGCCCAATCCACTAAGGGAGAACTCGCATACGAGGGCTCCTCGAGGCTGGCCTGACCTACAAGCGAGAAGCTATCGCAGTGATGCAGTGATGAATGAATCAGACGGATGTTGTTGCCTCTTTGTGGGCAGGATGCGAAAAAGTACCACTGTATAGCGGGATATCTTGACTTAGTCGGTGTTATATTAAGTAGACACGCCCGAATTGACGTCCACACTTTGTGGGCCTCGTCCTCTGCCTCGGCCCATAGCTTTAGCCTCTCGGCGCGTGAAGGTGCCGCGTGCGACTCCACGAGGCCCGAGCGGCTCCTGGCTGGCATGTCCGAGTGGAGGAATATCTTGTATCCTCTTGTCCCTCTGGGCCGATTGGGATTTGCGGCGTCGAAACCTGGGATCCACGTCTGCAGGGACGATCCTATCACGCCAGATTCTGTCAGGCTTGATTAGGCGGATCGAGAGCCAGCCGGTTGGGACCTTGAACATATCTTGGGACTTCTTTACCTTAATTAGACATTGGTATATCTAAGTCTTATAATATATCAACATCGAATACAAAGTCGAAATAAAACTACCACCAGTAGTGGTGTTTACGATGTCACACATATCACGATGCGAGTCGAATTTACATGACCGAAAAAACTATACATTTACAATTACTTATCAGAGTGCGGAACCTACAGTGATGAACCCCTACTCGTGTGTTGGCCGGAAGTTCTCGAACGTCTTCTCCTGTACCTACACGAATTAAAAACCCGTGCTAAGCTTTACGCTTAGTGGGAAACATATATAGCATGCATGTACACAGTTATAATAAGCATATAACCATAACGGATATAAAATTACATGCGTTCATCTGGAGTGATTTATACGATTACTTATGCTTATTCTTATATAAGTACTAAGTAGGTACTACACGGGTTCATTGTAATGGGAAGTGCGAGTGAGTACTATTATTGAACTTATCTTTGTATTATGGGACTTATATTTATTCGGTCTCAGTAGGAGTTCTGAGCTTACTTATGTTCATAAATACCGTGGTATTACGAGATCGAGCGATACACCTTCATTTCCCTGCTTATTCATTATTCGGGTTATTATCATATAGTGTAAGAATACCAGGACCAGTGCTAATAAAATGTAAGACCACGGCTATTAAACCTTCAGAGAGAGATGCTATGTCTGATGCGGAAGTGCGGTAGCCTGAGCGGGATTGCGGTGCGAGCAGAAGTGTCGTAGCCTTGCTGTCGGAGGACGAGTGTCGTAGCATAGCAGGACGAAGTCTGGTAGCATAACGAGAGTGTAGAAATTGCTAATCGAGCGAGGAGTGCGTGGCACTATTCGGAGATCTGGAGGTACTGTCCGAGTCTTGGGAGTCCCCCAGCGAGGTCTGGGAAGTACTAATCGGAAGTGTGAACCTTAACGAGATCATAAGTACTAATCGGAGCAACGAAGTCTTGATGTAATCGGGACGGAGTCAGTAGCAGCTAACAGGGACAGAGTGCGAAGTAGCACTAACGGGCCCGAAGTCTTGGAGTGTCATTTAACCGTGGTCTTAGGCATTTTATAATTATATGAGTTCGGTAACTTACTATTTTATAATAGGGCATTCTTAGCCATTATGTGTTCATGACGAATCGTATTTCATATCTTGGTAAGTATGATGTGTATGTAATCACACCTTATTCATGTATTCTTATTCTTCTATGAATGCTACTTTACCCGAGAGTGGAATCGATCAATCGGATCATCGAGACTAAAGTTATGGCATTTTCATGCCAACTAGTCATTTAACGATTTTACGGGGACAGTTTGAAATACTCACTTTTCGGGACAACTTCATATTTGGCACTATATATTTGTACTCATTTAAATATAAGGTGCTAAGGGTTCCTATTCAACTGGAATCGCAATTGAACACTTAGGAAACTCAAGTTATGTCCGAAACAACCCGGACTACTCTATGTTCAAGACTGATGCAGGAATTGGCTTGCATATGGCCCCACTTTGAGTGGATTTTTGGGCCATCTAGAATCATAATTTGACGATACCTATTTCTTGATGTTTAATTTTCCTTGAAGTCTATTTTAATTGGCCACTTGAATCACTCAAATTGGATAAGAAATGGCGTGAGTTATGGGTTAAAAAATCTGGCCGGTTGAAATAGGAAAAGCGAGCGAGGTGTCACCGGTACGGGTCTAACGTGTGGGTACACGTTGTTAAAAATGACCCGGGAGCAAAGTGTGTGTACCGGTACAGGCTCAAGGTGTACCCATTTTGACTCACTCACCAATTCCCAGAATGTGTATTTTTCTCCCATTTCTCATGCACTTTTCATCCATAGATCAAAAACCTATCATGAATACCTCCCAGAAACAACTATATTATGGGTTATAACCCGTACATAAATCAATTATAAGGTTACTTAGGGTTTGTTGTAAACCCTAACACAATTACAAATGAATCCCTCCTCAAAATGAGGATTTCATACCAATCTTGTGCCATTTAAATTTTAGCAACCACTACTTTCAAGAAAACTTTGGTTAGGATGTAAATCCTGCTTTGACCATGGAATTTGGGGGCGAGCTCTGACCACGCCTAAGTGCACTGGACCTTCACATAAAACTTGAGAATTCCATACAAAATTCATACCAAAGTCAAACATCCATACCTTGGCTTGATCCTCCTCCTTCCTCTTCTTCTTCTTTCTCTTCTTCTCCTTCCTTTTTCCTCCTCCTTCCCGTAGGCTTCTTGGTTGGAGACCAAAAAATACATTTTTGGTCTCCACACCTCTCTTTATAATAAAGGTTTTTGATTATTTAGCATTTTAGCCTTTCACTTTTAACTATTTGTATTTCAATTTTCTAAAATTATATTTTGGCCTCTAATTTCATAATCCATGTCTTTGATGATACCGCACTGGACAATTTGTATTTTGTCGGGGTTGTATAAAATTTTTCGGGTTCCCAGCTTTCCGTATTTTAGAATTAAATTCTGAAAAATTCAATTATGCTTACAAAATACCTAACACTATTGAAAACAAGCTAGGGTATATTTAGGTGTTACACAATCCCTCGATATGTCATTTCTTGTGATGGTAGCACACCGTCTTCCCAGGCCCCATTGGAAACTGATCGGGTCTACGGCCGGATGGGCAGACCGCAGAATTTGTGAACTAAATGACCCTCTGCTTCTTCCCAGAACTAGAAAGTGCTCTCCTTCCTCTTGCTACTAACACGCATCGAGGTGCTCAGGAGCATCCTCGATTTCTCTACCATGGTCGAGGTCCCGACCGTAGAGTCCGTATGCATTAGGCGGGGGTCTGCGATCCACGCGCCCCCGATGAACAACTTCAGCTGAATTTCTCGAATATCCATGGACCTTGGCTATGTGGTGGCCACCTCAACCAAAGCGGGCTAGCTCAGTGAGATCTAGCAACATACTCCGTCCCCGCGATCATCGTCACATAGCCCCGACTCACAGGAACTCTGAGCCTTAGCGTGACAGGCGTATCGAAAATACTTACCCATGAGCGACTCCACGGAACTCTGCCCATGTCATTGCCTGCAGATCTGCAGGGGTCTTTGCGATTCCACCATGCTTGGGCCTCGACCTGTGGAGCAGCATTGTCCAATCTGGTGGGTGTCCAAAGGTAATCTCCGTAGCCTCTAACGCCTTCTCGGCTGCATGAACGATGGTCTACCACCATTGGATCTCCTCCCCACAATGAATGTAGGAGGATGATGTGCCTACTAAACCTGCGGGGTTACTCGGACCTCCACATTTACCCTACGCACTGGCACGTGCAGCCTAGCAGCCGAGCCCATGATACCCTACGGCCTCAATGACACGCTGGTCGAGCAGCGGTGTGCAGCTGGCACAAGTGTGTGGACGACCTGCGTCCTCTCGCCCTCGACTAGCCATCTACACATGTCGAATGGTAAGTTAATATTCAATGCAATTATCCTACAAGGTGTAAACCTGACCCTGAGACACTATTCACATACAGAAAACATTTCATACATAAGGTCCATGCATTCCTAGGTAATGCAAGACAATAATTCCACATTAAATCATTTTTAACAACAAAAATTTTATTTGATTTGATTTTTTTTTTTTTTTTGAAAACCTCGTGAACAGTGCTCATGAACAGTGTCCCCGAATAGTGACCGAACGGTGTCTGAGTGGCGAGTCGAGTGCACGGTCGCTACCCTTAGCCCGGGCACAGCGACGTTCTGGTCTTGGCGCGGTGGGCTAAGATTGGAATACACCCTGCAGTCTTTGTGTGTGACACGGTCGATGTCGTGGCCTGTCTCTCGCGACCAGTAGTGTCATGACCATACGGTCACGATACAAAATTTGTATCGTGAGCTAGCCCTGCGCGCTTACCTTTGCTTGTGGCCCAGGTGTCGCTGCCAATGTGCCACGCGTGCTCCCGCGACCCCAATAGCCAGAGTATCGTGGCGCATTGATCGCAGCCGTGTCGTCAGAGCGCATTGCTGCCGTGTCGCAGCCTTGGCAGTGTGAGACCAAAGTCGCCCCCTCAGCCACGATACAAAACTTTGTATCGCGACACTCCTGTGACAGGGCCTCGCAGCCCGCGGCCCCCTTTCATATATGCCGGCAGCCAGTGCTCCCTTCGAGGGCCTCTGCGATGTCTGTGAAGCGCGTCTTTGTGTAGGCGGAGTCTCGTGGCGCGCCCAGGCGGAGTATCATACAGGCCCGCTGCTGCGCACCATCGCGCTGTGTCCTGATTGATACCTTTGTGTATTGTGGCCAGAGTGCAGAATGGGCGTGTGCTTGGCCTAACACTGCACTTTTTTTTTTTCACACTGTTTTTTCTCTCATTCCAGCTACTAGAAAACCACCAAAGAAAAATAATTTTTTTTTTTTCATTTTCCAACATAACCTAATAAATTTATTAAATTTTTTTTTTCCAGTTTTACACACTGTAAAACCTTAGAAAAAAAAATCTCTTCTCATCATTTTTTCCTATATGCTATTCCCTTTAAGCACACAATCACCGCAAATTCATACAAACAAATCATGTTAGCACACCATTCCACATAAAAACACCATGCATAAGTATTCTAATCTTGTCGTGTGCTAGGTAATCACATACCTAAACCTTAACAGCCAAAGTTATACCAAGGTTTGTGATGTTCTTATACATAAATGATACGGCCTGGCCAGGTCCCCCGAGCCAGCCCCTGGGTATTGGTATGCCTGTGTACGATCTCGAGTTGTGAAGGCTGGTATTGGGACTAAACTTATGGATACACCATAGAGGCTCCGAGGTGTCGTTTACTGGGCTCGATATCAATTTGTGAGCGCCTCGGCAGGTGTCAGTTGACAGCCGTCGACCGCGGAATACTCGTGGATGTCGGGTGGCAGAGCCTGCCTCCACGAATCGGGTGAGTCTCTCCTTTATGCAGAGCTCTACCCGAGTACAAAACTTGTCCCAACAATTAACAACTACCACACGGTCCACTATCTGATTCGATGAGTAAAAATGGCCACTTGGGCCCATGCATCAATACTCACAAAATTTCATACAACTATGTACCAATAGTTCAAGAGTTATTACGGTACTCTTAACCAAAACATATATCAAAATTTAAAGTTTTAATACATGTTATACAAAAATCAATATCAGCCCGATCACGACAATACAAAAATGTGGCTCTAGTAGGCGTGAGTCCTCCACAGTACCTCCATTGCACGAAATAGTGATCCCTCGGCGAGGGGTGAAGCGAAGCCAGTAGTGATAATTTCCTCATTCTGGGTTTGCCTCCGCCCCTAAGTGCATATGCCATGGCAAACAATCACACTCAAGTAAATACATGATCCTACTTGAATGTCTACATGCTCAATCCCATGTCTCGAGTCCTCACCGACTCCCTCACACATGCCTAAGTCAAATGCGAGTAAAAATATAGTTTTCAAACAAAAGCTTTTTGTTCTCGAAAACTTACTACCAAGTTTCGGTAAAATTTACTGGACAACCCTCCGAGGCGAATCTGTTGGATAACCCTCCTAAACAATTCATGGGCCCCTCTGACGTGAATTGTTGGACAATCTCCCAACACAATTCTCCGGAAAATATTCCATTGAAATTCCTTTCACAAACAGTTTTCACTTTTCTTTTCATTTTCGTGTCATGCACTCACACCTAATGTTCTAGGGTCTTAGAAGTGTGCGTATGGAATGCGTTATCTGGATTAAAATATTAAATGCCCAACTTATATTTTTCATTGTATATATCACGTAATTAAATTCACATAATTCATGTTGTTCGATTCTCAATCAATAACACGAAATTAGTTCGCATGGGGCAATTAACAAATCAAGCAATTCATTTTGAATCACTCAAGCCACACAAAAATCACCTGACAAAATCACGTGAGCAATGAAACCCTCGGGTCGGCCTTTGTTCACGGCCACCGCAAATAAGGGATTTTCTCCGCTTTCGGTTCAAATGTTTTGAAGGGCCAGAAATTCACGGCTAAATCAAGCCTCGAATATCCACCCAACCATTCCTGTGACTCTTAGCCAAGAATAACAAGTAGGAAGCCCCTGGAGTCGGAACTCCACCAAATCGGTGTCCACGTGTAGCCCTCGCCGCATAGATCGACTTTGCTTCTTGGCAGAAGCGAATGAAGCGAAGGCCGAGCAGCGGAAATCTAGAGAAGTAGCTCTCTCTCTAGAACAGGCAAACTCTTTGCCACGAACTAGCCCTCTCCTGCGTTTTGTGTCTGAAAATGAAAGAAGAAGACTATTTACTTTTTGTTTTATTCTCATTTAACATTTCAAAAATTCCTTCCATGTCCCTTCATCTTGATTTTTGACACTTGGCATAATCTCAGCCATTCATTCTCATCATCTCTCTAATCATGCAACATGTGTCACATGGGTACATGTAGTAGGTGACTTTTGTCACATCACATGTCTTTCCACGGTAGTTTAAACAGATCTCGAAAAATGAAGTGGAGCTATCTACTCGGGTCGGCCCGAAGTGGCGTGGTAGCTAGATTTCGTGAGGAACTTGACACGGCGGGGAAGTCGGGTTTCGGTAAATCCAGAGATCTGAAAAATTTTGGATTTTGACCGAAATTACGATTTTACCCTTTTTTAGAAAATTTGAATTTTCCCGGGTTTTACACAATTCATGGACGAGGTAGAAAGTGGAAAGAGTCAGTTTGCGGCTAGTCATCCGGAGGAGGTGAATGCGTTTTACATTCCAAAGAGTATGGTTAGAATCGTTCATTTTATGTACAAGCCCCAGCATTTACGGTCGATGGATTCCCTATTTGGTGCTCCCACTATATCCACTTCCTGGCCCATAAATATCCCTTTATTGGAATAGAAGCGACCGGCGATAAGAGCCATTTCTTGCTTTCTTGTCATGATTGGATGAGCGCCTCACCTCCTCCGCTTTCCATTATTTTAATTTTATTAAGGTTTTATTATATTTGAATGACCTGAATTTTGTTGGATCCTACCCCTAAAAATTTTCCTCTAGTCACCACATATCCTATTCGTGCTACGAGGCACAGATCCCATTTTGAAAACTATTTTATGCTCTAAGAAAAATAAGAAAACATGAAGAACATATTTTTCTTCTCATTGTTTTGTTACAGTTAACAATGATTACGGAGTTTTGAACACGAAATAGTTTGGGCATGTATTTTTAGGATTTTATAATTTTTTTTTTTATCATTAAGTGTAGCTGCAGGTATATTAATATATGTTTTGTTATATTCGAGGTAAGGATTTTTGGGGCTTGTACAGCTTATGCCACATGATATTTTATATTGTGATTAAGATTAGCAATCTTAATGGTTGGTTTAATTAGAGGATTAGCAAAGTGTGTTAGATTGCATTTTTTATGGCATGTGGGCCCGATTATGCAATTAGGTAAGTTTAGCGAGTAGTTTTGTTAGGATTTGTAATTAAGTATGTCTTGAAGGACCACTTTGAAAAACTTGTTAGTGGAGAGGGAGTAAAGTGCAAATCATGCTTGTGAGCTATGTGGCATCATGAGGGCATGACACCTCATATATGCGAGGTAGGAGCTCTTGACACGCCCAGCAGTGCATGAGAAGAGCTTGACATGTGCCAAGCAAACCAATTCCTCTTGGTTTTGGATGCTAGACGACTTCTTGCTAGAAGTGGAAAATTGCAGATTTTAGAAAGTGAGGGAGAGAGTTCTAGAGAGAAATTTCAGAGAGAAGGAGGAGAAAAGGCTTGAAGGAAAGCTTGGTTTTAGTGGAAAAAGTTGGAGTATGTAAACATGATCTTTGAGGCCTTTGTTGTATTTTATTGGACCAGTTTATATTACAGGGTTTTGTTGGGGTTCATCCTAACCAGATTTGATGAAAGGTGAGTTTAATTGGAACCCTAAATTGTAAAGACCGGTTTTGTGAAGATGGCATGTGTGTGTGTGTGTCAAGGAAGTCTTTGTTGACTTTCCTTGACCCATGGCTTGTTTTTTTTTTTTTTTTTTTTGGCCATAATTTGGCCTAAAGAACTGAGGGCTGGATGATTCTGGTTGGAGAAGAAGCCCGAGACCCTGGCCACTTGAGATAATACAGAAGCAGCGAGAACTAAACCACACCATAAGACCCTTGAATTTGAGGTTGAAGAGAGTCGGATCTGATTACATCCCATGTTAAGAGTTCACGTTTTTGAGTCATAAGTTGAGTTAAGGTTGATCGAATGGAGTAATCCTTCTCAAAGTAGCCACATAGGGGGTAACCGTATGAAGAAAGGATAGCGAATTATGGCTCAATTTGTTCCCATAATTTCGTCAAAGTAAGGGTGAAGAGAGGGCCGCAGTTACATCCTAGGAAATACTCGGGGAAGTCGGATGTAAAAACCATGACTCTTGATTTTGAGGTCGAATGGCGATTAAGCGTGTGGAAAATTTAGAGATAGAACTTTTGGTCGATGACAGTGAACAAAAGCATGTATGGAGTGGTCAAAAATTGTAGTTGAGAAAAAAAAAAAAAAAAGGGTCTTGAGATAGGCTGAAAAAGGGTACAAGTGTTGTGTGTGTTGTTTGTGTTACCCTAATAAGGGGTGTTAAATGTTGATCCTAGTAAGTGTAAGAGAGAGTGCACTTGGGGGATCAAGGTTTATGTTGGAAGGTATAAGAATATATGTGAGTCGAGTGGTTATAAAGTAATAGACCACTTGAGTAAGATATGTGACACGGATTGTGAGAGGCTAGGAATCTTATGACTTGTTGTTGCAGATCCTTTGGAGTAGCCACCGGGTTTTGACTTCCTTAGGGAGACTTGCGGATTTTTCTGAATCGAGGAAGGTAAGGGGGATCTTATAACCTTCTCCTGTATGCGTGGTTTGATGTTGGCCAGATTCTAGCACCATTCAGTATTTTGGTAGCCGCGATTTTCTGGTGATATATAAATGTATTACATATATATGGAAATCTTTGAATTAACTGGTACATGATGTTTTTAAATATCCATGTGGTTGAATGCTTTGTGAAATTGTTTTAAAGCATGACATGGGTATGTGATGAGTGCCTAAAACACTCAGGTTATACCCGCGTCTGTCTTACGTTTTTAGCATTATTTTACATTTAAATACGTATTTTTATAGCTTAATATCTTATTAGTACAGTTGGTGTGAATGCAGGTGCAATTGGTGCGGGCGGTTTTGGAAGTGATACGGGCGGATGATGAAAGTGCGTAAAGATGGATGGAAACGCCGTGACTCCCCCGACGTCGCGGCGTTGGGTCGACCCAACTGTAAAGAAGTCGACAGAGTGGCAGCGTCGCGGCGTCTCAACGTGTGACGTCGGCAGCGAGTTACGTCTTCTCATCATTAAAAGAAGCAAAGCGAATGGTATCGGCGATCGTGCGAACTAGGGCACGGAAATCGGAAGCGGTGACGTGGATCTTGAAGAGGAAACCATTGATTTGTATTTTTCACTTTTTTTGGACGGAGTGAATGCGTGTTTTACATATTACATATTGATATTCTCTTATTTAGTATGTTCCTAGATTTATACCTAAGTGTTGTTGAACCACCATCACATTTTCATGGATTAAAGATTAGTATTTTATATTATTCGAGTTGTTTATAATTTGTTAGCATCTGCTTTTATATCACGGTAATCATTTACATGGTGATGTCGTGACATTAGTGACTATCTTGGAATCGAGATTCGAGGAGATGAGGATACCCGGGGATCCCAGTAGGCCGACCTTGGTTGATTCGGTAAATAGAGATATTTCGATCAAGAAGGTGTGATTAAGGTTAGAACATTTAAGCATTTGGTGTCGAGTTGAGGTAGAGATACTCGACTCTACTAGATAGGCGGATACACCTCGAGAGAGGGTATTTCGTAAGCAAGATCACCTAGCCATTAATAAATCATAAATAAACTGAATAATATCATCTTTAAGAAATAATCCATCGAAAGTGACAGGGGGAGACATAGCCCTAGTCTCCATTACACAGTAATTCAGTCAAATTAGTTAGTCGAAGTTTACATTCGCACACTAGTACTTTTCACATTAACACTTATATCCAGATAATATTCACAAGCAATCTCTGTATTCAACACACCTATCCCCGTGGATCGATATCCGTACCATAGGTACACTATATTACTTGGGGCAACGCGTGCACTTGCGCACATAGGTGTACATTTATACACACTACGCTTTCTAAATTTATCAAGTTTTCATGCCGCTGCCGGGGATAGGTTTGTGAGTGATATGTAGAATGGAAGCAATTGACATTAATCGAATTTTTGTTTTTATTTGTTTTTACAAGTGCTGGTAATTTGGTCTTTTTGTTTCATGTGTGATTGCAGGTTAAGGTTTCAATGAGTACATGCGACGACGAGATCAGGTTGACCAACATTTGTTTGATCCTGAGCCAGAAAGAACTTTACACCGAATACGCCGAGAACAGAGAACGGAACATACTAGAAATCTAGCAAACATGGAAAACAATGAAGAACAGGATCTTAGCATTGAGCAAAACGAGCCACAGAGAGGCCGAAATAGGAATAACCGGAGGAATCAAGCACCCAGGCCGTTTATACAGCCAGATGATCCATTCATGTTGTTAGAGGAGTTTGCACTACCGCCTACAGTTGTTCAGACAGCTATCAGAAGACCACCTATTCAGGAAAACAACTTCGAGTTGAAGTCACTACGATAGATAAGCCAGAACATCCTCGTTCCACTCAAGCTGTTTAACGAGAATCCAAATATGCATTTGACCAACTTTCTTGAAGTTTGTGACACGATCAAGTACAATGAGGTCACTAAAGAGGCCCTTAGGTTAAGATTGTTCCCACTCTCACTAGGTGATAGAGCCAAGCATTGGTTAACAAGTCAGCCGCCGGATTCCATTACTTCATGGAACGACGAGTGCAAATTCCTCGACCAAGTTCTTTCCACTCGAAAATCGCACAACTCGCGGCAAGAGATCAATACTTCGACAACTAGAATGAGAGAACCCGGCAGAGGCATGGGGATGTGATTTCACTTAACTATCGAAAGTGCCCACATCACACTAACAAGATGGATGCGTCCATAATGCTCTATAATGGTCCGAGGAATGCAACTAGAACAATGATCGATGTCTGGCCGAAGAGCACTAATGAAAACCACGTACTGCCATGAAATCTGAAGATGTCGCGACTAATACAACCGCTGGCCTAGTGGAGAAGACTACACCAGTAAAAGCCATGGTTGGCACAGACAATGAGGTTCTCAATTAACTGTTGACCATGTTACACTAACCGACTAAAATGCTTGAATACGCGAAGGAACCGCGAATGTCATACGTACTAACCCACGGAGTTGCGGTGAATTCCGCTGAGACAAGACACAGCACGTAATGCCAACAGAAACCAAACAAAGAGCAGCCCAAGACGCGGTCAAGGTTCAATCAAAGTCGACCACAAAGAACAAGGACAAGATGGAGGAAACACATCGGGACCAAAATCAAGGCCAAGGGTGGCGAATAATCGACCGAATAAATTTAAAATCAAGTGGTATGGATTGAGGAACACCAGAACAATATGCCATCAAACCTGAGTTAGCGAACCACTCGAGAAAAGTGTGGACTTAGAACAAGCCCGCACAAATGTCGACCTCCCACTCGCTTTTATGAATGAGACAAAGGCGATCATGCAAAGAATGTGCCAAATCTAATCAACAATCAAGCCGCACGCTTGAGAAACTCGAGGTACATATAATAAATGGCCAATCTATTGACGAAGGGCAACCGGTTCCTACCAAGCAACCTCGTAAGGAACCCAAGGAGATGGGAATGAACATGTTAAAGCAGTCACGCTGAGAAGTGGTAAAGAATTGGAGGCACAGGAGCAACCCCCAGTTATAGAGGAGGTAGAGAATGAGAAGGTCATCCAGCCAGGTCAGAATGCTGATGCAGATAGGGAACAACCTCGAGAGAAACAGGCTGAAGGAAACACCACTGAAGCAAGGGACGACCCACCAATTCCATATCCACAACGTCTAAAGAAGCATAAGTTGGATAAGCAGTTCACCAAATTCATGGAAGTGTTCAAAAAGCTACACATCAATATCCCGCTTGTCGACATGCTCGGGAACATGCCCGCTATGTAAAAATTTATGAAAGACATACTGTCTCAAAATATAAAGATCGCTGATTTCGAAACAGCTTAACCCTTAACCGAGGAATGTAAAGGCCATACTCGTAGAGGAAGCCGTCAAGAAAAGCTAAAAGCACCCGTGCAAAGCCACTTATCCTGCGCACCATTGGTACGCTATCTTCGAGAGCACTGCGATCTGGGGTGCCGCGATTAATCTCATGCCCTGTCAATTTTAAACGCTTAGATTAGGTGAAGCCCGCCTAACTACGGTCACACTTCAAATTTTTTGCCGACAGATCCTTGAAGCATCCGAGAGGGGTAATAGAAGATGTCTTAGTAAAGGTTGATAAGTTCATCTTCCCAGCAGATTTCATTGTATTAGATATGGAAGAGGACAAGGAAATACCCATAATCTTGGGTAGACCGTTTCTTGCAACTAGCAGAGCAATGATTGATGTTCAGAGGGGAGAACTGAAATTGAGAGTGTAGGAGGATGAAGCAAGTTCAACGTGTTCGAAGCTGTGAGACATCCTGTAGAAAGTGATACTTGTTTCATGGCAGAGATAGTAGAGGCTATAGTGTCTAGCCAAAGTGGTCTCACAGATCCTTTGGAGGCTAGCCTAGTACAGAATGATTCAGAGAATATGAGCGAAGAGGCAGAGGAGTATGTCAAATGGATGGATTCTTTCGGACCCAATAGAAGGAAATACTTCGAATCTCTAGGTGAAGGAGCTAAAACGCTAGTGCCATCGGTTGAACAACCACCCAAGATGGAACAAAAACCTCTACCTAGCCATTTGAAGTATGCATATCTTAGGGTAGCATCCACCTTACCAATGATCATCTCAGCATCCTTGACTGAACTAGAGGAGGAGAAGTTGTTGAGGGTCCTTAGAGATCATAAAAATGCACTCGGATGGTCTCTAGCCGTTTTAAAAGGGATTCGCCTCCTATGTGCATGCATCGATTTTGCTTGCATGATGGCATAAACCTTCAGTGGAAGCGCAGAGGAGGTTGAATCTGACAATGAAAGAGGTAGTTCCAAAGGAAGTATTGAAATGGCTGGATACTGGGTTAATTTATCCTATCTGCATGCTGCATGGGTAAGTCCAAAGCCAAGTAGTACCTAAGAAGGGAGGAACAATCACTATAAGAACCGAAAAACAATGTATTATCGCTTCTCGGTCGCCTCACCGGTGGAGGATTGTATTGATTATCGGAAATCGAACAGCCACTCAAAAGATCATTTCCTATCAGCCGCCGGATCGTGATGTCGATCGATTAGCCGGGCCGCGAATATTATCGCTGACGGATACCCGCCAATCAAATTGCTATAGCCCCTGAAGATCAAGAGAAGACGACATTCACATACCCCTATGGGACATTCGCATTCAGGCGGATGCCCTTTGGGTTGTGTAATGCGCCAGGCACTTTCCAACGATGTATGATGGCCATATTCTCCTACATGGTTGAGAAGACAATCGAAATCTTCATGGATGATTTTTCGGTATTGGAAAATTCATTTGACAACTGTCTGGAAAATTTGAGATCAGTATTGGTGAGATGCGAGGAGACCAATCTTGTACTCAATTGGGAGAAGTGCCATTTTATGGTACAAGAGGGTATTGTACTCGGACATAGGATTTCAACAAGAGGAATAGAGGTAGACAGAGCAAAGATTGAAGCAATCGAAAAATTACCTCCACCCTCATCGGTAAAAGGGATAAGAAGTTTTTTAGGCCACGCTGGATTCTATCGGAGATTCATCAAAGACTTCTCTCAGATTGCAAAACCATTGTCTAATCTCCTAGTCCAAGGGACCCCATTTGAGTTTGATGCCTAGTGTTTACGTGCCTTTTCAGTATTAAAAGATAAATTGGTATCAGCTCCTATTGTGGTAGCTCCGGATTGGTCCTTTCCATTTGAACTTATGTGTGACGCAAGCGATTTTGCGATTGGAGCAGCAGTTAAAAAGGTAAACGAGAGAAAATTTCTAGGTAATCTATTATGCGTAACCTTGAATGATGCTCGCCTGAATTATGCCACTACGTAAAAGAACTTTCGCTATCGGGTTTTGCTTTTTGACAAATTCAGCCTTATTTGATTGGTAACAAGGTCGTAGTTCACACCGATCATTCTCGCCATTAAATACTTGATGACTAAAAGACGCCCAAACCCCCATTAATCGCGGGTTCACAGAAGAATCGACGCCGAGATTAAAGACAAGAAAGGCACTGAGAACCTGGTGGCAGATCATCTTTCACGATTGAAGGGCAGTTATGAGGTTCAAGGAATGACGACTTCCTGACGAAACTCTTAGCTATTGACGATGTTAGAGCGCTCCATGGTTTGCAAATTATGTGAATCTATTCGTAGCCAAGGTAAACTAGAATTTAACTATCAATGTAAAAGGGGTTTTTGCACACTTGAATCAATTCCTATTGGGATGAGCCAACTTCTTACGTACATTACGCTGTAATTCAAGTGATCCGAAGATGTGTGCCCGAAGATGAAATGAACAGTATTTTGAACCACTGCCACACTTACCATGTGGTGGACATTTTATACAGAGAACAAAGAACCAAGGTGCTTCAATCGAAGCCATCGTCTACCTTATTCAAAGATGCTCATCATTTCGTATCCAAATGTGATGTGATGTCAACGAATTCGGGGCATTTCTAGAAAGGACGAATCGCCCATGCATCCCATTCCCGAAGTGTGAATCGCTTTGACCTACGGGGATAGATTTCATAGACCATTTCCCCATCTTATAGCCAACCTCGTACATCTTGCCGGGCAGATTATGTCTCGAAGTGGGATGAAGCAATTCCGACCCGCACTAACAATGCCAAGGTAGTGGCTCAATTTCTTGGCAACCACATATTCTCACGATTTGAACCCCTGTAATCGATATCATAGATAATTGCATTTCATTTCTCGCATTAAGATGATCGATGCGATCTGTAAAAGTATGGGTGCGCCATCGCACTTCCCTTGCATATCACCCGCAGTCAAATGGGCAAGCAGAGGTGTCAAATCGAGAAATTAAGTCCATTCTGGAGAAGACAAATAATGGGCCTGTGAAGGATCGGTCTAAAAAATTGATGATGCACTCCGCGCACTAACATCATTGTATTTAAACAACCTTAGGTATGTCGCCCTTTGAATTGTTTATGGCAAAGCATGCCATCTTCCAATGGAATTAGAGCATCGAGCCTACTGGGCAACTCGGTAGTTGAACATGGACAAAGACACTAGCCTAAGTGAGAAGCCGATCAAGCACAGCCTGAACTGCATCGACCAGTGAACGGCTTATGAAATGCCCAAGATTTGCATAAGGAAAGACAAAGCCCGCACGATAAACACATTACTAGGAAGGAATTCGGAAAGTGACAACAAGTCCTCTTGTTTAATTCCGCCTAAAACTCTTTCGGGAAATTGAAGTCTAGATGGTCCTGACCTTCATGCGCTGACCAAGGTCTTTTCCCATGGAGGGGCTGAGGTTACACATCCGGAGAAAGGAACATTCACAAGCTACCACATAACGGCTGAAGCTTTATATCGGGGCGAAGTTCCATGCGCATAAGCGATCATTCCATTGACCGCACGCACGCAGATAAGAAGGCCATAAGAGGCTCTGCTCCCGGTTAATATCGAGACTGTAGTCGCCGAGCTAACGACATTAAACATAGCGCTTCGGGAGGCAACCTGGGTTTTCTTGCAATTTTCCTTTATATGGTTTAAATTTCTTTATTATCTCTAAGTATATTGGTTTTCTGCTTTTGGTCCGTGAATCGAATCCCGATGTCTACTTTCGTGACCCGCACCAAAGTCTCGAGGGAGGATCCGCTTAACAAGTTCCCAAGAGAGTCACACCGCATGAGGGAGTTTTCCCATTCCGACCGTTGTCGATGAATTACATTTTGGGGCTCGCGACGCCGCGACGTTGGCTTCAACGCCGCGACGCTGGAAAACGCCGCAGTCTCAATGCTCCGGACGCCACACCTTCTCCGCACATCGGGCGACGTTGGGTTTTCAACGCCGCGACGCTGGTTTGCACCCTTCCTAACGCCGCGACGCTGGTTTCAGACTTCTCCGAACGTCAGCGACGCGGGAGATCTCAACGCCGACGCTTGATTTTTACCACTGAACGCCGCGACGCCGAGCTCAACGCCGACGCCGTTTTGCACTCCGAACGAACGCCACGACGCTGATCTCAACGCCGCAACGCTAGTTTTTACCACTATCCGCGGATGCACTCTTCCTGCAGTGACGCAAATCGTTTCGCTATCCTTCACAAGAACGCCCCGTGCCCAAGCTCGCCGATCGGCGTTACCATGAAGCTGCCGCTAAAAACCGATAAAACTATCTCGGGAAAACGTGGGTTATAAAATTTTCACTTTTTTATCAAAAACACACCTTAGATTTAATCGAAAATCCTACAGCATATGCTAACGATCGACTCAAGTGGTCAAGCCCGAAATACAAAAATCACCTGTAAAAAAAATAAACTCCCAATATTTTCCAAAATTCAATTACAATCATAAAGGACCTCTGGTCCTCATCAAAATATAAGTTAAGGATCAATCCAACAAAATTTCATCGCAACCTGTTTTTCTCAAAACCATGCATGCGTATTTTACAAAAGATATTTTTTGGTGATTTGGAACTTCAAACCACAAAACCCTAGGTGAAAATGCAAGAACTCTACCAGGTCCTCCACCCTTATAAAACCACAATAAGAGGGATTCCATGGTTATTTTCTCCCAATCAGTTTTAATCTCATAACTCTAACACCAAAGGTTTGTGTGATCTTTGCACCCAACCTAGACCAAAGGAGCATCTATTCTCCATACCAAAGCTTAAGAATCCAATATACATATGATCCTAAGACAAACATACCTTAATCTTTAGACTTCTCCTCCTCCTTCTTCTTCTTCCTCTTCTTCCTTACCTTTCTCTTCCGTTCCTCTCCTCTCCTACGTGAGCCCTAACTTTGAGACCAAAATGACTTTGATTTTGTTTTTCCCATTATTATAATATTAACTTTTCATTAATTGCAATCCAAACTCTCATCTCTTTAATATTTGCACACATCAACTCTTGATATTTGTATAATGGCCCATCTCTACTTTGATTAAATTTTGGTCCTCCATCTTTTTAATATTTGATATCAACTTGTATTATTTTCTATTTTGGCATATTATCTTCTCTCAAATTATGCCCTTATATCCTTTTTTGGAATTTACCACTTTTACCCTCAACTAGTACCTAAATTTCGGGTTCTAATTTTATCATTAATAAACAACTCCCAAAACTATTATAATGGTACTTAGTGCTCGTGATACGCCCTACAAGCATGTACCGTACACCTCTGACTCCGGTGTTACAAACCCTCCTAGGAACATTTCGTCTCGAAATGAATAACTAAACTCCAAAAGAAAGGAGTGAAAATAATTTATGTGGGAAATAGCTTTAGGCACCGACGGCAAGATCTCGAGCCTCCGCTCCTGGGCACGTCTCCTCTCGTGATTCTTCCATAAGACTTTAACCAAAGGAATCACCTTAGTCCTCAACACTTGTTCCTTGTGATCTACAATCTGCACCGGTGTCTCTTCATAAGTCAAATTATCCTTTAACTGCAATGGCTGCTTCAATACATGAAGGATCCAGGATATATTTCTCAACATCGATACATGGAAATTATCATGAATCCTTGATACCCGGGTAATCAACTCAGGCCACTCGTCCCACTCGCTTCACACTCTCATACATCCAATGATAATTTCTGACTAAAGCTTGCCTTGTTTCCCAAATCTCAACACACCTTTCCAAGGAATCTTTAAAAGACTCGTCACCTATCTCAAATCCGCAAGTCTCTCTTACGACGGTCGTCCGTGATAACTTTTCTCATTTATCTCTTGCTATCTTCAACCACTGTGATCATATTTAATTTTTCTATTGTATCTTGGACAATCTCTAAGCCAATTAATCTTCTCTTCCCCACTTCAGTCCCGTAAGATCGGGTCTTTAAGCACTCTTCGCTTTAAGGCAATGCCTTCATGTGTGGTGCCATACCAATACTAGATCGATAACTATTGTCAGAAAGTAAACTCTATCAATGCTAGTAATTATCCCATTTTCCCTTAAACTCCATCACACAAAGTTTCAACATATCTTCGAGTCTGAATGGTTCTTCCGATGGCCATCTGTCCGCAGGGGTGGAAAGCAAGATCGAAGTTTAACTGCGCCATAGCATCTTGTAGCTTCTACTTAATCGAGAAGTGAAGCTGGATCTCCGGTCCGATACAATGGACACGGTGCGCCACGTAGCCTCATAATCTCATCTCCACATACAATCGCGGCATATCTTTCTAGGAATAGGCATTATTAGTAGCAATGAAGTGGGCCGGAGCCACAATCTATCCACAATAACCCAAATAGCATCATGTCCACTGGGTCCCG
Organism: Tetrastigma voinierianum; assembly: GCA_016808115.1. Lineage (NCBI taxonomy): Eukaryota > Viridiplantae > Streptophyta > Magnoliopsida > Vitales > Vitaceae > Tetrastigma > Tetrastigma voinierianum. The sequence goes on from JAEQBH010003444.1 coordinate 168,630, forward strand.
GGAAGTCCCGTCACGAATCCATCGTGATCCTTCCCATTTCCACCGTGAATCGATAAAGGCCGTGAGTAAACCTCGTAGGTTTCGATGTTCAATCTTAATTTGTTGACAAGTTAGGCACTTAGATACAAATCCTCAAGTATCTCTCTTCATACCTCTCCACTCCAAAAGAGTGGTCTCCTCGCAGTCCGACATCTTAGTACTCCCGGATGCATCGATATGCTGATGAGTGTGCCTCTTCCATGATTTCTTTCTTCAACTCTATCACATCGGGGACACATAATCTCTGGCCCAACACTAGTGTCCCATCACCTTGTAAGGTGAAGTTACTCTGTTGTCCAGCCTCTATCTTGCTTCTTAATTTCATCAAATACGGATCCTGAGCTTGTAAGTCTCTAACCCTGTCCACTAACACCGTCAACATGAAAAGCCGCTTACTAGAGTACCCGACTCGAGGCTCAAACCGATCCCCATGATCTCGCCCTACTAGCATTGTCAAGATTCCGCTTTGCCGAGCCAGGGAACTAGAGGCTTCCCGCTAGCGCATCCGCTATGCCTTGCACGGGTGAGTGATGATGATGGAGTCATAGTCTTTGATGGGTTACATCCGCTTCTACATCTCATGTTCAAATCTTTTGCGAGAATGAATCTTTGCGGGCTTTGTGATCGGTAAAAAGATTCTGCAAGGTACTCCATAGAGGTAGTGTCGCCATATTCTCAACGCGAACACTACAGCCGCTAACTCTAAATCGTGCGTTGGATAGTTTACTTCATGCTTCTTTAATTGCCTTGAAGCATAAGCTATCACTCTATCATGTTGCGTCTGACCTTGCTGACACAAACCTTGCACAGAGCATGCAATATCTTTGTAAATCCCTCTCACTTCTGAGGGGAGTGTAAATCTTGTAGTGCGTGAGTCGAGTCTTTGCTTTAACTCATCAAGCTGTTACGACGGGCCGACGGATGAACTTCTCTTATTTCCTTGTGCTTGGATTTTGAGTGGGTGTAGCTATCTTTGCCCTTCTACGAACTCTATAATGCTTAGAAATTTAAACCCGAAGCCACGACTTGATTCTACGTTCGTGGGTGGTTTCCAATCTACAATGGCCTCTATTTTCTGAGGGTCTACTGAAATACCCTCGGCGGATACCATATGTCCCGAATCTTTGCTGATCTAACCAAAATTGGCATGATGAACTTTGCATAGAGCTGATGTTTCTCTCGGAGTTTGTATCTCATCCTCGGGTGCTCTGTGCTCTTCTTTACTACTTGAATATACGGGATATCATCGATGAAGACTATAGAACTTGTCTAAATAAGGTCCGAAGACCACGATTCATCAAATCCATAAAGAATTTCTTGGAGCATTGGTTGACGAATGGCATCACCAATTCATAATGCCATTATCTAGTTTTGAAGATTTGTCTTAGGAACATCTTCCCCTACGCACCTTTGGCGATGATACCACGATCGTAGATCTATCTTGAGAAAGACCTTAGCTCCTTGTAGGCTGATCAAATAGATCATCGATTCTTGGCAATGGATATTGATTCCCGGGATGGATTTACTTTGTTGAAATTTGTATAATGATGCATAAGCGAAGGCTCCCATCTCTTCTTAACAAACAACAGGAGCTCCCACGGTGATGTGCTATATACTTAGAAGCCTTTACTCGCTCATTCTTCCATTTGCACCTTTAATTCTTTTAGTTACGCTGGTGCCATCGGTGTAGGCGCTATAGAGATGGGCTGCGTGCGGGCGCTAGCTCGATCTCGAATTCAATCTCTCATCCGTGGTAACCACGATCTCCGGAAATACATCAAAGAACTTCGTTCTACGAGGACTTACATAGCGCATTTCGCGGTAGCGGATTCTATTGCATACACCCGGTACCCGGCATACTTCTGAACATCTTGTTTGTATTCACGTTAAACTTATGAAAGTATCTTCCCTCTCTCACTGAAGATCATACGGTTCCCGAGGTTGACTAAAGTTGGACCTCTTTCCTATAGCAATGTGTAACGATGTTGCTTAACCAATCCATGCCGAATGATGTCAAGTCCTTGAATATCGAGTACTATTAGATCATTCGAACTCATGACACTATAGTCACTACTTCCCGCATAGACTATTCATAATCGTAGTCACGAGTGGGAAGTGATACTACCATACTACACTTTCGGTTGGTTTCATCTCTATCCAGACTCTCTCTGAACTCCCGAGAAATAAAAGAATGGGTGGCTCGGAGTCCCTGATACATGAACATCGATATCAAATAAAGAAATGGTACTGTGACCACATGCGGGGTAACATCGACCTTCTTTGAGTCAAGTATATCTCTGACGACGACTTCGAGGTCTACCTGTCGGTGGTCTGGATGATCTACTAGGCTGTCCTCTAGGGGCATGCCTCTGCAACTCCACCCACTGGGCGCCATGAACCCAGTAGCTCCTCCGGTCACAGGGGCCTCCTATCGGATGTTACTGACTCCCACTTGTACGCCCACGAGGCTGTAGATATAGCCTGCGACGGACTCGACGTCATTGCGCCCAGACTGATCCCTCATAAATGGCCCTCCCTAACCGCATCTGAAACACCGATCCTGCCACAGAAGGCACTCACCGAATGTGATCGGCCATCTCTTTGCCTGCTTGGTCGGCTCCTCCCAGCTCTGCGGCTCACGGACCTGCTGATGGCCAAAGACGGAGACTCGGCCCGGCTTTGGGGTCTCGGCTTCTGCTGCCAGACTACGTGACCATCTTGGGGCGACCACTCTTAGGCATCTTGCGGCCTCACAGTGGCTACCGGTCAGCTCCTCTTGGCCCGAATTGTGATTTTACGACTTGAGGCGATGCATGCACTCTGCTCTACTCTGGTGGCTGCCTCCACCAACTGCCCATATCTGGTATGTGATGCAGATGTCACTATGGTCCTAATTGCAGGGTTAAGACCTGCCATAAATCTGTTGATCTTCTCTTGTTCATTCTCTGCGAAGAAAGGAACTAGGCGAATCAACTCTGAAAACTTCTTTTAGATGTGAGTGGGTTGAGCTCCACATCGATCGTAAAACTCTTGACTTTGGCATCTTTATAGCTTTTAGGGAAAAATCTCTGTAAATTCTCTCTTGAACTCCCGCCCATATGACACCCTCACAGGTGTGCTCTACGTGCGCCTTCCACCGGTCCTTGGCGCGATCTTTAAATGAGAAGCGAATAGGAGACCCTCGCTCCTATTACCCGTCGTCGAAAAATCTCTTAGTTTGCCTACATCCAAGATAACGCTCTCTACAGGTCTCCGGCTAATCATACGGCTTTAGCTAATTCTGTTTCGATCGATATCCGGACTCGCGGTGTGAAGGGCATTTGCTAGTATCATGCCATCTGTTCCATACGCCTGGAATGAGTCCGGGGTAGGCTGCGAGTGCGCCTTGTTTGTGATGGTTGTGGGTGTCTGGAATTTCTGCAGCACGTTGGCGGACTCGTCGACTGCTCTCTATGCGGTGTGGGTGCCTCTGCCATTTGTCAGCGTCCCTCGGACGACCTCGATGCTGCATAGCTAAATGTGTACTAGTACACTATCTATATAGACAACAAAATCAAAATTTCAAGTTCATTACTAACTTCAATATAAAAATAAACATGATAAATCCATGCAATATGTAACTCACAATTTAATGCATATTCATAATATGATGAATTCAAGTACTATAACTTATGCTTTAGCTTATGCAATCAATGAAACATAACTCTTGAAATCTGAAGAATGATGTGTACACAGAATAACTTCATGCCTTGAGCATAACTAGCACACAATTTGTGCGAAATATTTCAAACTTTTCTCTTAAAACTTTCTTTCAACTGAGCTTGAGAACTTTGCTCACGATACCAACTTGACAGGACCCCTTCCCTGGTAAGAGAATGCAGCCGGCAACTCCATGATAACCTCAGTAAGCTAAGCTCGGCCCGACAAGTTACCATGAAACTAAATTCGTTAAAGCTAAAACTATCTTGATGACGTGGGTTTATAAAAATTTTCACTTTTTTATCAAAATCACACCTTTAGATTTAACGAAAATCCGGCAGCATAACGACTGCACGGTGGTCAAGCCCGAAATACAAAAATCACTTGTAAAAAAAAATAAACTCCCAATATTTTCCAAAATTCAATTACAATCATAAAGGACCTCTGGTCCTCATCAAAATATAAGTTAAGGATCAATCCAACAAAATTTCATCGCAACCTGTTTTTCTCAAAACCATGCATGCGTATTTTACAAAAGATATTTTTTGGTGATTTGGAACTTCAAACCACAAAACCCTAGGTGAAAATGCAAGAACTCTACCTAAGGTCCTCCAATTCTTTATAAAACCACATAAATAAGAGGATTCCATGGTTATTTTCTCCCAATTGGGGTTTTAATCTCTCATAATCCCAACAAGGTTTGTGTGATCTTTGCACCCAACCTGAACGAAGGAGCATCTATTCTCCACATGCAAAGCTTAAGAATCCAATATACATATGATCTAAGACAAACCTGCCTTAATCTTTGGACTTCTCCTCTCCTTCTTCTTCCTCTTCTTCCTGTTTTTCTTGCTCTTCTTCTCTTTTAACTTTTATAGCACCTCCTCTCCTACGTGAGCCCCAACTGGAGACCGAAATGACTTTTAGTTTTGTTTTTCCCATTATTATAATATTGCTTTTCATTAATTTAAGGCTTTAAATCCTCATCTCTTTGTATTTGCACATCGACTCTTGATATTTGTATAATGGCCCATCTCTACTTTGATTAAATCTTGAGTCCTCCATCTTTTAATATTTGATATCAACTTGTATTATTTTCATTTTGTATATTATCTTCTCGGTGTACTTTATAATCTTACAAGGAATTTACCACTTTGCCCTTTACTAGCGATACCTGCATTTCGGGTTCCTAATTTTTATCATTAATAACAACTCCCCAGAAACTGACGCAATGGTAGCAGTGCTCGTATATCGCCCCCTACGATTACATATGCGTACACCTCTCGGGGCCGGGGTGTTACCTGCAGGCAATCGCGGCGTGAAGTCTGGCTTGTCATGGCGGTGGGTACTCCTCTCTGGGAAACGTCTGGCGTTATCATTTCGTCAGCGATGTTGCCCTGTTTAGGAAGACCAAAATCCACCTTCATTTTTGCTCCTACCTTTTCCCCTCCTTGCCTGAACCCTAGTCCCCCTATGTCGCCCTTCCTCACCATACCTTCTTTGGAGTCCCTACCGCGTTGAGGCGGTGTTTTCCTCCGACACCTTCTGACTCGCGGTCACCATCCTTCCCGACCCACAGTCCTGTCTGCTCGCCTTGCCACACTCCCGTGGTGTCTGCTTTTGATTACAGTATCGACTTAGGTCACCAGATTCCACTTTAGGTCTCTTTTGGGTTGGTAAGTGCATTTTAGGTCACAGTTTAGTCACAGTTTACTTTTCAGTTAGTCTTCGTTTTTTAAATACACTTTGGTGTTTGTCCACATTGCTTGATCCATTATGGTGTGTTCTTGTTGGTGCCAATTTTGCTACCTTGTCCGCGTGGAGTCGCTTCCCTCATCTCAATTGTCCTTAAATTTCGCTCCGCGATGTACGGGAATGGCCCGAAAGTTGCACTGACGAAGTGACCCGGTGAGGATCAGAGCCCGTTATGATGTATCATGGTTTGTCAATGAGGGTGCCACCAATCGGTTCGGCCACGATACAATAAAAAGCAGTCGTTTATTAAGGAAAAGGGTTTCACTTTTGATGATTTTTGCAAAACGATTGCAGCGAGGGATGGCGGCGCTTTATGGCTCCCACCTCAAATCAATTGCGATGAGTGTGGTCGCGAGCCGCCGTCTACGCCTCCCATGTCGTCGAAAGGGGTCAGAATTGAGGGTGTGTTGGTAGACCGGTGCGGAGTCTATCAACTCATTTTATGATCTTGATCATGTTCCCCGAACCTTTTGTTGAGCTTTTCACGAGTGACAGCTAAGAAGTCATTAAGGTCTTGTGGCTTAGTAGGGGTGAGTGGAAACTCAGCCATGGGCCCATATGATGCATTTAAGGCCAAACATCTGGCCTATATCCCCAAAGTATGGCATCACTTCATCACGTCGCGATCTCATTGGAAGGCAGCAAGTGTATTAGTAATATTGCCAACGTCACCTGTTTCAAATTATGCCCGTCATTCGGGATATCCCCTTTTGATGTTGGAGCGGAGGGTTATAGGGCGCCATCCTCCGCGGCAGGGCGCTTTAGATGAATTTGGGGCACCCTTTCCTCATTATAACCCCATGCAAAATGGCGGGGTGCCATTGTGATGAGGCGTGGTTGCACCCGTAGCAATGCTCCAGTTCGAAAGGACAAATGGGTGTACCACGACACGAGGACTACGATTCAGGTCATGAGCCTCGGGCGGGGCCAGGCTTCATGGCTATCAGGCCCGCTTTGGACTCCTGGACGAGCCCCAGGGGGTCATTGGGCAGTCCTCGTCTCACCCACCTCCGCCTGGCCTGGCGGCCAGCGAGGGCGGCTCCCTCGGAGTCCCGCGCCCAGCCTCGAGACCGGTGGCTCTCTCCCTTCTTGGCGCTTTGTGCATTGCGGGGCGAGGGACCGGGAACGCTGAGTCCTCCTCACACGGGATATGGAGGCACTTGAGCTTGTGCATACGGTTTGACGCGACCAGGCCATTATTCTTGACGTGATCCTCCCGGGCTCGGCTTGCTTGACTTCTTGCCCATCACCGGCCTTACGCCACCACAGTGACCTGCCCGATCACCAGGGGAGTTCCCTCACCTTTCTTATGTTATTTCTTTGCGGTGGGATATGCCCATTTTGTTGGGGGTGCAGGTGATGCTAATTTCTTAGATTTATTGTCGTGTTTATTTGTCTTGCCAGTTTATTTCGATTATGCATGTTAGTTTATTTTACATTTAGTTTCATTTACGTTTGCTCATCTTAGGATGTTGAGTTTGTGTTTAGTCATGTTTGTGAACTTTGAGTAGATCATATACATGTGTAGTCTTTGTGTTAAATGTTTGAGTAGTTGTGTGGGTGGTATATGCTTGATAATAGGGGTCGCACGAAGTAGAATCCTTATTGTGTCATGGAAGAAAAGTTCATTGGATGTTTGAATGATGGGGAGTGGGTTGAATAGGTGGGGAGGCATGGTGATTACCTCGGGTTATTCAAAGGCATTTCTCGAGGAGCCTATCATCACTCACACACACAAATGATCTCCAGTTTGCGCCTTGATCTTGGAGCAAACTATAAGTTGACAAACCACTGGGTCTCTGAAACATAAAGGGAGATGGGATGTATTGAGATAAAGAGAATTGCCTTCGAGCGAATTTAAAGAAAAAGAAAATATATATATATATATATATATATATATACCTCCTCATATATATATATATATATATATATACTCTTTCTCTTTCACTCACTACATATATATATATATATATATATATATATATAGAAATAGAATAAGTGGGATCTTCTAATCGGAATCCAGGGCACAGTCTGGGGGCCTTTCAAGAGCCAGTGCCACACAGGCAGCGGCAGGAGTCATTATTTTTGTGCCGGTCTGGGGGGACGAGAAGATGGAAGTTTCCCACAGTTTAGGGCCCTTAGGTTTAGTTGAGTGTTAGGGGTGACGTTCGAGGGGAGCTGAATGCCGGTGCCTCCAGCCAGCGGTGGGGAGTCACAGCTAATCCCAGCCTATGAACACTTAACATAAACTTACGGGCACCAGTTTTGTTCTCATGTGTGAGTAGGTATCACGAGAGTGCAAGCGGTGCGTTAGATCCTTTTGTAGTTAGATTTTCCCTGATTAAGGCGAGTTGAACTCAGTTTTGGGGCATAGGAACCTAGAAGTGTACACTAGAGGTCATTTATTTCCGCATACATGGGGTCACTTGGGAGAGAGATTTGTTGAATATCTCGGAGGTTAAGGCACTAGTCAACTGCACCGAGTTCAACATAGTTCTTCGAAAGTTGAACACCTTTGCAAATCCTGTGAACTTCAAACAGAAAGGCAGCGGTGTGAATCGGTCCAATTTGATCCTCTATCAGCAGAGCACCCAGGCATCACTATCTTAAGTGTTAGACTATAGTATGTAGAGTGTGTGTTCAATTTAGAGTCAGTTCTTGCTTGGGGACAAACGAAATGAATTGAGGTGTGATGGTGCCTAAAACACTCCAGGTTATACAAAAATCACGTCTTACGTTTTTAGCATTATTTTGTTAAATCGTGTTTTATGAGCTCAATATCTTATTAGTACAGTTGGTGTGAATGCAGGTGCAATTGGTGCAAAAAGGGCAGTTTTTGGAAGTATTCTGGAGCAGAGGATGAAAGTGCATAAAGATGGATGGAAACGTCGCGACGTTCCAACGTCGCGACGTCCTCACGTCGTGGAACGTCGCGGCGATCACTGCGTCGTGGCAGCCCGACGTCAGCGACGTTGGAATCGACAATATATAAAAATTGACGAGTGCCCGGCGTCGCGAGCTTCTGGCCGAGTTCATATTTCGTCATTAAGCGAAAGGGTGAGTGGAAATTATCGAGGATCGTCTGAACTAGAACACGAAAATCGACGGTGATGTTGATCTTGAAGAAGAGCGTGATTGTCCTTTTTCTTTTTGGACATTAGTACTTCATGTTTATATTGTATTGATATTCTCTTGTTGGAGTATGATTTGCAAAGATTTTTATACCTAGAGGGTGTTGTTGAACCTGTCACATTTTCAGAAAGCTGGATTAAGATTAAAGTAATTTTTATATTGTTCAAGTTTTATATAATTTGTTGTATACGCTTTATATCTGCATTGTCATTTACATGGTGATGTGGCGAGCTTTAGCATGACTATCTTGGAGATCAGGATTAGGAGATGAGATACGGGGATCGAAATGAAGCGACCTTGGATTGATTGGGTAAATAGAGATATTAGATCCAGAAGGTGGAGTGGGATTAGAACATTTAAGCATTTCGGATGTCGAGGTTGAGTGGGGAGAATTACACCCGGCTCACACCTAAGCGGACCAGGCGGGTTACTAGAGGGCTATTTCAGTAAGCAAAGATCACCTGGCCGTGACAAATCATAAATAAGTGAGACCCAATATCATCTTTAAGAAATAATCCATCGAGAAGTGACGGGGAGACATAATACAGTCTCCGTGATAATTGGTCCAATTAGTTAGTTTGAGTTTTGTTCAGACAGTACTTTTTCACACAACGCATAATCAGGATAATATTCCATGACAATCTGCGGCCCGACACTATCAGTGGATGGGCATTACTAGGTGCAGCCATGTGCACCCAGGCGCAGCGTGCCCACCATGGCGTCTTATTGTACACACGCTTTCTATTTCTCCGGTGAACAGGCCACATGTGAGTGGATGATGTAGTGGACCTGAAGACGATAAACTAGTCCACAGGTTGTAGTCCCGAAAGATGGGTCATCTCTGGGGATGTGGGCATATCCACAGGTGGTAGTCCCATTGAGGTGTCAGGTAATTGCGGGATGATCGGCTAGTCCTAGGTGAAAGCCGAAAGTCAGCGATGAGGGTTGGGAATGGTGGTAGTATTGCGTTAAGCCTTGTTTCCATCATCGACATTATTTGTAAAATGCCATGTTTTGAGATATTTTTGAATTACATGTATAAATTGAAATGTTTTTATAGCATGGCTTGTTATGGGGATTCACTGCGGGTTATTAAGAATACACCCCCATTATTTCCCTCCACCTTAGATGCGAGGTGAGACCGTTGCGTGACATGAAGAGTGGACACCTCAAGGTTTTAGGATCTGGGAAGTTTGTATGCCAACCTTAGCTTGTTGGTAGTTGACATGTTTGTGAATATTTAGTGTTATAAATGGATATTCCTGTATATTTCGGACGAGTTGTTATCTTTTGTGGATCATTTATATATTTGGCTTATGTAGCCACTTGGTTTGGAGAACTTTGTGTGAAATAATTCTGACACGATCAGTGTAAGTGTATAGTTTTGGGTGCATTGAGAGATTAACTCTGTCTTAGATGTAGTATGTTTGGAGACACAGGTAGTGTTTTATTTACGTTTCCAGGTGATTACTCCAAGTGGAGTTTAGACTCAAGTTGTGAAAAAAAAAATCAAGTGGTAAAATAGTTAACATAAATCACACCGGTGGAATTCGGGGTGTGACAATAAGGATATTCCAATTCTCATGTAGAAAAATTGTGGATGGTTGAAATGGCAGGCACCATATGTTTCATCTCTAAAGCCTGATCTATCTGAGCATTTCATCCACAGCCACGTGCCGCCAACACCTCCGAGAGGTTCCAACCCATCAGAGACATCTCCATCCCAAAAATCAACATACCCCAGATGAGCTCGGTCCCCCCCGCCTCGACTGACCTATGACACCGAATCCTTACGCTTCTTGGCGGGTGTATAACAGAAAATCGATTTTAAAAAAATGAAATAAAATAGTATTTAGTCGAAAATCGAATTTTCTAGATCTTGGATGGCCGGCAGATTCAGTTTAGGATTGTCTCACGAAATCTAGCTTCTACGTCGAATTTCGTGGTGAAACGGTCGAAATTTCACACATTTTCGAACACTTGAGAGTAGTCTGAGACCTTGGCACATTTTGAGTGGCTCAGAGGTGCCACGTGTCATAATATGGGAGGACATCAGTCAAACATGAGCCAAGTGGGCTCACATGAGACCTGCAATACATGCCATTGGAGAAAACCAGCTGTTAGATGGATAAGGGATGGGTGCAATCTAAGATGGCCAATGAGAGTTGGACACTTGGAAAATGAGGGGACAAAAAGGAAATAAATGAAAAGAGAAAAGAACAACTTCTCTTCTCTTTTTGGAGCTGGAATCTGGCAGTGGAGGGGAGAAGCAGATTTTAGAGAGAGAAAGTTCAACTTCTCTCTAGATTTCTCGTGGCATTTGGACTGATCGGATCCGGCGAAACCAAGAAACGAGAAGTTGATGCAACGTTGCAAGGAGCTGCAGCGTGTGGTTGCAGTTTTGTGGAGTTCGACAACTCAGAGAAGGTAGGAGTTCTTCTCCTACTTTCGGTTTATTTTTCGGTCACAGGAAGCCATTCAAATGGCATGAGGTGTTGGGTAGGGAATGGCCCCGTGCATTCGATCAGAAATTTTGGGGCCCGAATGCTAGAGGCTAAGGACTATTTTAGGCAGTCCGGGACCAGTTACCAGTTTGATATTGAAGGTCCATATGTGTTGTTTGTGTGTTATTGCTTGATGGCCATTGATTTCGGTCCCAAAGAAGTGGAATCAATGCTTGATGAGGGGGCTGTCCATGAATGAGCTTTACATATGACACAGGATTATCAAAAAAAAAACGATCCAGGGAAGTTATTTTTGAATGAAAATTGTCCATGTGTGTTGCAAAATATTGCTTAAAATGAATGGCAGGTGTGTACGAAAGAATTGTTAATGCATGTAATTTAATGTGGTTAACACTGATGTTTGAATTTTATAAAAATATGGTGTGTGTGAGCCGTTGAATTGGGTGTTTATTAACTATGTGAACTAATTTTGATGTTATTGCTATGAATAAATAACATGTGGTTAGTATGTGGATTTTGTTAATATATGCATGATATATATATTGGCATGTGTTGGATGAAAATGGCATAATGCATTTCATATGCACCGGGGCAACCTAGAACAATAGGTGTGAGTGCATGACATGAAAGAAAAAGGAAAATGGTTGCGAAAGGAATTTCAAAGGAAGATTTTCCGAAGAATTGTCTTAGAGAGTTGTCCAGCGAGTTCACGTCGGAGAAGGCCCATGGCCCATTTCGGAGAATTACCCAGCAATTCACCTCGGAGAGTTGTCCAATAGATTTTACCGAAACTCGGTAGTATGTTTTCAAGAACAAAAACCTTTTGTTTGAAAACAGTGTTTTCTCACACTTGGTTTAGGCATGCGTGAGAGAGTCAGTGAGGGCTCGGGAAGTGGGAAAGGGTGAGTCATATTCTCATCCATTTCATGTAGACATTTGAGTAGGAACACCTATGTTTTGCTTGAATGTTGGTTTGCCATTGCATGAGCACTTAGGTGGGGAGTAACCCATGTAGGAGATTATCACTACTAGGCATTGCTCACCCCGTCGTGGGATCCCCTTTCAGGTACAATGAGTGTTCGGGAAGACGGCGCTCATTAGAGGCCGCTTTTGAGAAGAAAGCCGACATGTGGCTTGATTTCATTTTTTTTGAAAAACATGTATGAAATATTACAATTGATATATGTTTTGTATTAAGAGTGTAATTAACTCTTGAACTATTGTAATATAGTTGGTTAGATTTTGGTGAGTATGATGTGTAGGCCAATGTGGCCATTTTTACTCATGTATGGGTCTCATGGTATGAGACACACAGGTTTTCCGCAAGTTGACGGTGGTCAACGGGACCCCCGGGAATGGGGCGTCACAGCATGGTATCAAAGCTTAGGTAAATGATTACCTAGGGAGCTCGGGTGTGGGTATCCATAAGTATGGTTCTGATACCAGCTTCACAGCATGGTATCAGAGCTTAGGTATACGAATACCTAGGGCTTGAGGGACTTAGGCTTAGGTCATGGTCATAAGGTGTAAGAGCATCACAGCTTGGTATAGCTCGATGTTGGATACTAGAGTCACAGCTTGGTATTAGAGCTTAGGTATACGAATACCTAGGGCTTGATGGGAAACGGGTTAGATCATGCATCCTTTGTGCATTTTGATGAATTAATTGTGATGTGTGATTGGATTGTGTGTTGTATGTGGATTGTGATTGTATGCTTGGTGAATAGCATATAGGAAAAATGTTGAGGAATTTTAAGCAGAATGGTCCAAAAATAAACGGAAAAAAAAAATGAATTTCTGGACATTAGTTCCAGTTTTTGAACATAAACATAGGTGTTTTGTGGAATTCTTGAAGGTTATTCCAGTTTTTGCACAAGAAAAAGAGTTTTAATTAAGCTCTTTAAATTGCGAAATATATAAATAGCAGGTGTTTAGATATTTTAGTAGTTTAGAGAGTCAGCTCTGACATCTTAGGGTAGCAAGCTTTATAGAATGCGGAAGGAAAGAAAAACAAAATATCGAGAATTTTTTACGGTGGTTTCTCTGATATGTAAAAACGGGAAAAAATAAATAAATAAATAAATAAGTTTCTGAGGTTCTACTGAAAATTTTGAAAAAAAATAAAAAAAAATTGTGGTTTTATAGTGAGTAGAACAAATGAAAAAAAAAAAACGTGGAGGAGAGCAAAGCGGGGATGGGAGTCTTGCTCGTTTTCGATCTGCTCGTGATCACGGCCGAGATGTCGAAACCGCGGGGCACAGGAGAGGCGGGGGCTGGGGCGCGAATCTTGAGGCGCGTGCGGTAGAGCAGAGTGCGAGAGCATGACGGCGTGCTACAAAGCGGCCCCGGCCTTGCGCTTGACACGTGACGGCTGTACCAGCGACCACGAGCACGAGTGCGCGACGGAGTTTGTGTAGTGACGATTTTTGTGTCGCTACAGTACTTGCCCAGCCTACGGCGCCCGGTGCTGCGATCGACACCCGGCGGCGCAACGTGAGCATCGCGACACGGCGCCCAGCGCGGCGACACGGCGCCAGTAGCGCACGGCTCACCGGCTGTCAAACGCGACTGGGCCTTGGGTGTGCGCCACGTACGCAGACCGGTTGAGACAAACCTTTGTTTAAGTCCCGCTGTTTGGATCCTTTGTTCATGAACCTTTGTTCACAGGGTTAAAAAAATAAAAATACAAAAAAATAAAATTTTTGTTTGCGTATGATTTAATGTATGGAATTATTATATTGCATTACCTATGAATGCCTTGACGTTGTGTATGAAAAAAAAAATTCTATATGTGAATAGTGTCTGAATACGTGTTACACCTCGAGAGATCTTTGCATTTAAACAACTTGTCAATTGACGTGTGTGGATGGCAGAGTCGAGGATGCGTGACCGTGAGGTCGTCCGCGGATCAACAGTCAAGCACCACTTGTTTGACCCGGCCAGGCCTTTGTTCGAGGGCCGTAGGGTTGTAGTCGCCGCTATTGCACGGTCGTGTGCGTGGCTGTTGGAGCCAAAGGCGATCAGCGACCTCTAGCGTTTAGAAGCACATCATCCTCCAATGGCCATAGAGGGAGGAGTAGATGACATACAAGGCATCCAAGATATGGGTGCTGGTACTAAGAGGAAGGAAAATCCATCTTCTTCCAACCCGGGAAAGAAGCAGAAGACTTCTATTCAGCGTGGGTTGGGAATGACGGTGGCCCGCTAGGGCGAACGAATCGGTTAATCGGGTGGAGAACGCCGGGGCTCCTAGCGGTCAGAGCGAGGAGCGTGTTTCCCTTTGCCACCAGCTTGGACACTTTCGGCCAGAGTTGCCGGGCGAGAGATCCCGAGGTTATGGGACACCTCGGTCCAGTCGTCGGTGGGGCAGGCTAAGAGTTGCGGTCGGGCAGGACAGATGGTATGTTTCCACTGCCAGCAGCCCGGACATATGAGGAGGGATTTCCCCCAGAGGCAAGGATCCTAGGATTTCGGAGTGGGGCACTCCCGATCATCGATGAGACAGCCTTGAACACGATTTATTCTCCGCCTCGATACGATGCGAAAAACGATGCTCCGATCGAGTACTACGAGCACCTCAGGTGCGGGCGAGGCAGTATAGGGCGAGTCAAAGAGATAACGCGCGAGGCCAAGGGCTTTTTTAGCGAGGCAGGGCAGGCGATATGTTACTATTGTCCGGCTTAGGCACGTAGGGCGGGGCCCATTCGGAGCGGAGGTCTTTGGTAACCAGTGATAGTCAATCCAGTATGCAAGGTACGTTTACGCCCTCACAAGAGTTTCGTTTGAATTAGGATGCATCATATTCATCATTGTTGCATCTTGCGTGATATATTTGGGCTTAGAGGTTGAGGCCTTTGGAGAAGCCATTGTATGGGAAAATTCTTCCCACTAGGATGCAAGGTGAGGTTGGCGAATTCGGATGTGGATTAGCAGGTCGGAGATCTCGGTGGTCTGCTCATGGTGGTATGGGTGGTAGACATATGGGTTTTGCTGTTATCGTTTCTTGACATGGATATGAGTTGACAGCCATCAGTTTGTCGATGAAGTTGTGACCTTAGGCGGAGTTATCATACCCAGCCCAGTCTTAGGTTATGTAAAAGCTGCATATCGTGAGTGATCTCGTAGAGTGTAAATTTTGGGACAAAATTCTTTTAAGGGGGGGAAAATGTAAAACCTGAGAAAATCCTGATTTTCTGAAAAAGGGTAAAATTGTAATTTTGATCAAAATCCAGAATTTTTCTAGATCTCGGATGACGAAACGGACTTCACCGTTGGAATTGTCTCACGAAATCTAGCTACCACATCAAATTTCATCGAATTCCGAGACAGTCAGAATTTCACATTTTTCGAGACAACAAGAGTAGTGTGGGACACTTGGCACATTTTGAGTGGCTCAAGAGGTGCCACGTGTCATGTCTGAGATTGAATTAAACAGGCCAAATTAGGGCTCACATGGGATTTTAGCATCATACCATTGGAGAAAACCCATGGTAGATGGATAAGGATAGGTGTAATCTAAGATGTGATGAGAGTTAAACTTGCAAGTGAGAGACAAAGGAGATAAATGAAAGAGAAAGAACTTCTCTTCTCTTTTCATTTGGAATTGGCGGAGTGGAGGAGAAGCAATTTAGAGAGAAAGTCCAACTTCTCTACAGATTTCAGTTTGGGCTGTCGGATCAACCAAGAGACAAAGTTAATTACAGGCTATGATGCCCAGCGTGGGCGGTTTGTGGAGTTTAGACGACTCGGGAAGGTAGAGTTCTTCTCCTGCTCGGTTTATTTTAAAATTAGAGCCATTGAATGGCCTGCATGAGTGTGGGAGCCGGGGAATGGCCGGCCATTTCGATCCGAAATTTTGGGACTAAATGCTGGAAATTTGGGACTATTTTGGGTAGTCCCGGGACAGATTTTCGGACTGTTATTGGTCCATATGTGTTGTTTGTGTGTTATTGCTGGTGGCCATTAATTTCGGTCCCAAAGAAGTGGAGGCGATAGCCAGTGAGGAAGTACAGTCATGAATGACCCTCCTTGTTTTGGAATTTGTAAAAAAAAACAGTCCGGGAAGTTATTTTGGACAAAAATTGTCCATGTGTGTTGTTTGCAAAATATTGCTTAAAATGAATGGCTTGGAGTGTGTACGAAAAGAATTGTTAATGCATGTAATTTAATGTGTTAACATGATGTTTGAATTATATAAAATATAGTTGTGTGTGGCCATTGGAGATTGAATTGTTTATTAGCTTATGTGAGCTAATTTTGATGTTATTGCTATGAATAAATAACATGTGGTTAGTATGTGGATTTTGTTAATATATGCATGATATATATATTGGCATGTGTTGGATGAAAATGGCATAATGCATTTCGTATCTGTTACAAGAGCGTACAAACAATGAGTGTGAGTGCATGACATGAGAAAAGGAAAATGGTTGAAAGGAATTTCAAAAGGAAGATTTTCGAAGAATTATCTTAGAAGGATGTGACAGTTCACGTGGAGAGGCCCGTGGTACATTTGGAGTACGACCAATTCACCTCGGAGAGTTGTCCCGATCGATTTTACGGGAAACTCGGTAGTATGTTTCAAGAACAAAACCTTTTGTTTGAAAGCAGTGTTTTCTCACACTTTGGTTTAGAGCATGCGTGAAGTCGGTGGGGCTGGGAAGTGGGAAAGGGTGAGTCACATTCTCATCCATTTCATGTAGACATTTAGTAGGAACACTGTGTTTGCTTGAATGTTGGTTTGCGTTCTAAATGAAAATGACGGGAGTGGGAGATGGCGCCCATGTAGGAGATTATCACTCTTTGAGTATTGCTCACCCCATCGTGGGATCCTTTCGGTCACGAGTGTTACGGGAAGGCGGGCGCTCATTAGAGGCCGTTTTTGAGAAGAAAGCCGACATGTGGCTTGATTTCGTTTTTTTGAAAAACATGCATGAAATATTACAATTGATATATGTTTTGTATTAAGAGTGTAATTAACTCTTGAACTATTGTAATATAGTTGGTTAGATTTTGGTGAGTATGATGTGTAGGCCAATGGCCATTTTGCACCATGTATGGAGTCTCTCATGTGAGACACCATGAGTTTCCTTGAGTTGTGGTGGTCAGCGGGGACCCAGGAATCGCGGCGTCACGTGACGATGCCATGGCTACGTTCGAAGTGTTCTATTCAACTACTGGAAAGAGAAAGACGCCAAAATCCAGGTTTTCAAGCGCCTCCCCCGTAATCGAAACTACACTAAATTAATGGGCGACAACAAGTTTTTCCTCTGTCCTAGCGGGTATGAGGTTGCCAGTCCGAGAATTGTGGAAGCCATCGCTGTTGGTTGTGTGCCCATGATAATCGGCGATCACTACTCCTTGTCATTCAGCGATGTTCTTGATTGGAGCAAGTTTTCGTTATTTATTACTTCTGATAAGATACCGAAAATCAAGAAGATACTGAAAGCGATTCCGGCGGGGCAATATTTAGAGGATGCAGAAATTAAAGCAAATTACAGGCATTTTTGCTTGATAAACCGGTCGGCGAAACCCTACAATATGCTTGATATGATTCTTCATTCGTTGTGGTTGAGACGCATTAATGTTAGGTTGCTGTCTTGATATAGTTTTTTTTTTATCTTTGGTCTTCAATTTGTTGTGAAGTGATGGGCTGTGGAATGGCTTAATTGAATTGTGAATTTTTTATTTTGTAATTTGACAAAATTGTTTATAGGAATTATAACTAATTTGGAGATGTTATTTGTTGATTTTTTTACTTTTTTATTTTTTATTTTTGTTAATAGTTAGTTGTTGAAATTTTGTGTACTTCTCGTTCATGTAAGAATGTTTTTTATTTTAAATCGTATTATTCTCATGTAACTTTTTAAAATTGTGTGCTCCCTTTATTACTTACGTCAAACCTTAAGGATTAAGCAAGGTGATGTTGCAATCCTTTTAAATTAAAGAAAGTAAAATATTTTCCTTTTATTGGTGATTAATTTCTACTATTTATAAAATAGGAGTTCTTAGAAAAGTAAGGGAATAGGATTTATATCATCTCTTCTTTTTTTATTTTATGTGGATTTATAGGAAGTCATTTTATTCTTTATAAACTAACAGTACCATCCAACTCAACTTATCATCTAATTATTAATAATTTTTGCACATTTTATGTCTTGATTAGGTAACATACCAATACATTTGAAAATTTGAGATTTATTAGAAGATTATTTGCATAGAATATCAAGGGTAGAGTTCCCCACTAATCTCATGGGTTGAAAGGAGTGACACTTCGAGTACAGCTTTTCTTTTTATTATTAGATGATGAGTTGTTTATATGTTATATATAATCATCATGCTTTTGAATTTTGTTTGAAATAATGAAAAAACAATTTATAATTACATATCTTAGCTAATCTTATGAAACTTGAAGTTAACGATCGAATAAATCCTCTATGATGATAGCCTCCATCTCGAGAAGGTTTGAAGCCTCATTTCCATAAGTCAACCAACCCCCTAACGAGTGTCTGATCCTCCCCTTCTTCCCTTGTGCAATCCATATAGCCTACATATCCGAAAAAGTCTTATTCAAGTATAGGAAAGGCAAAGATGACATAACCCAAGCCTAAGACCACCTTATATACGACCACCCAAGATTATCTTATTCAAGTTTTGGAAAGGCAAAAATGACCGAATCCATTGGTTGTGTGGTTGTGCCTTATCTCATATTAGTATCTATCGCCCTTCCACGGAGCAATCTAAGTTTTTTTTATACATCTTTCTTTTGGCACGGTCATTCCACAATGAGTTCTACTTGAAGTTTGGAACTACAAGTTCCCAATTCCTATTACAATTCTTACATTTGATCTTATATTTAAAAATATTTATAAACTATTTAATATTTTTATCCAATTTAATTGTTTATATGTAGTGGTATTTGGATAATATTTATATTAAGGTTCTATGATTATTTTTTCTAATTAATTCTTATTTATTGATTGTGTATTATATTTTTACATTATTATTTAATAACAAACTACAAAAAAATTCAAGATTTACCCTAGCCTCATTTTCTCTAAAATTTTTCTCTTTTAGCCACTTTTCCTCAAGTAAGAAGGGGTTATTTTTTGTCTATTCTTGACTTGGAATCACCCATCTACACCCATTTCTATCATTTTCTTTCTCAATAAAATTTTTATTCCGCACATCTAGATTTTAACTTATTTTTTCATGATTTCGTCATGGTCATGTATCGTCTTGGTACGTTGATTTGTTTTTCATCATCTTATTGTGACATATATTTGTGTATGGGTGATTCAAATAAGCAAAGTATATTCGATCAAACAGGGATAACAAATTAAATAATGGTCGTCAATATGTTTCAGAACTAGAGTTATAGGTATTCTAATTACTATAGTATTAAATGTGTAGGCTTTGAGTCGATTTATTATGCCATTAACATGGATACTGTACAATCCTTTATATATTTTAGCAAATTTGATTATGTGTTTCTATCTATATATTATTAGTTTAAATAATAAAATTATTTTCCTTTTAGTAAAAACTAAAAAAATTCAAAACATATTTTTTAAAAATATATGGGTAAAACACTCAACGTTTCAAAAAGGTTGGGCATAGAGAAGGGAGGGGTCAAAGTTCGAGTTCTAGTGGGACCGAACAGTTTATTATACATTGTAACTAAAGTGGTTAGCTCTAAAACAAATGATAATATCAAAATTATGGGTCAAATAGGCTTGCTTTTTAAACATATATTACTTTTAGCCTTCTCAACAAACTTATGTCAAATCTAACCCCCTCGTGCCACCTAAAATGCCACGTATGAGAGAGGAAGAGAGTATGACCAAAAAAATCGTTGGTAAAACCGTAGTTGGCAATCACGGTTTCATTTTTGTAATAAAACCATAATTGGCAATTAAGGTTTCATTTTTGTACTAAAGCCAACATATATTACTTTAACTTTCTCTACAAACTTATGTCAAATGTAACCCCCTCATGCTACCTAAAATGCTGCATAAGAGAGAGGGAGAAAGTAATAAACATAAATCGTTAATCTAAAACCGTAGTTAGTGATTCTGATTTAATTTTATACTAAAACTGTAGTTAAATACTATGTTTGAAAATTTGTACTAAAGTCGTAGTTGACAATTGCAATTTCACTTTTGCACTAAAGCCTTAGTTGGGAATTACAGTTTCATTTTTTGTACTAAAGTCGTAGTTGTCAACTACGGTTTCAGTTTTCATATTTAATTTTTTAATTGAAAATGTAATATAAATTAAATAACAAATTATAATAAAAATAAATACTTGAATAATAAAAAAATTATATTTTTAAGGATTTAATATTACTTCAATAAATGTTTCAAAAAATAACTTCAATAAAAAACTAAATTTATCAATGAAATAAGAAATTTAAGATTATAAAATTATTTGACTAAGTTCATCAAAATAAGTTAGAAAATTTTGAATGTAATGCTTCAAAAGCAAGCCTAATTAATTTCATTACAATTTATTTACATTGTGAACGTTACATTTGTAGTGAAAATTTTATAATTAGTTTTTATTGCTAATTTTGATGAAATTATATCATATAGTTTTATTATTTTAAATTTCTTAATTTAATGATAAATTTATTTATTAGTAATATTAAATCCTTAAAAATATAATTTTTTTTTATTATTAAATATTTTTTGACATAATATTTATTTAAGTATTTATTTTTTATTTTGTTATAACAATTTGTCTTTTAATTTATATTACATTTTCAATAAAAAAGAGTATTAAGTATGAAAACTGAATTAATTCATTAAAAATGGAATTAACTAAAAAATTACATGCTACAAAATGTAATGTTGTTAGCTTGAATTAATTTTGTAGTAAAAATTAGTGGAAACACAGCTTTTGAAACATTACATTTTGTAGTAGAATTTTCAATTAATTTCATTAAAAGGGTATGACTTAGTACAAGTTAAGAAATCGTGAAATTGGCAGCTATGAATTTAGTACAAAAGAATGAAACGTAGGTGACAGCTCTAATTTTAGTACAAAAAATTGACCGTGTTCTCAGCTACGGTTTGAAATCTGAAATGGCAAGTAATTCTGCATTTACGATTTTAATATAAAAACAAAACCCACTACTGTTTGAGCAACAATTTTTTTGTCATATATGTAGCATTCTTGGTGACATGAAAGGGCTAGATTTAACATGAGTTTGTAAAGAAAAAGCCAAGTAAAAAGTAATATAGAGTTTCAAAAGCAAGCCTATTTTAACCTATAACTCTAAGTAAAATCGTTTGCATTTATCCTTTTCATTTGTTCTATTATTGTATTATAATAAATGCAAAATAATCATTTCCAATCTTAAAATCTTTCTACTACATTTCATTTAAACGGAATTGGAATATATTTTATTACACATATTTCAAATATAATAATATCTTTTCATATAGCTACCAAAGGATGTTAGCCACAACAAGACCGAAATTCCAATTTACGGAATAAGGAGTAAAATAAATGATTCCGATTATAAAATTATGATTTTGATTTAAAGAAATCGGAATTAATTATATGGATCTTTCGGATGATGATGAAGCGGATTGTCTAGATTAGAATGCGTGCATTAATCAAATTTGGCATTATAGAAATTTAAGTAATTTTAAGGATAGTGGAGTTGACCGTTTTGAGGCATCGGCGTTTTGAGTGCCGTAAGCGATTTGCTGATGTGCAGCGAAAATCTATATAACACGTACTCATGTACTTTTAAGTGGTATGAGTAGAGGAAATAATATTGTTAAATGGACAGTAGGATAGTCTTGAGATGTCCAAAGCATTTGGAAAGAAGGACATAAAGGTCTGACTATGAGATTATTTTTAAGTTTTTTTAGATCCTTGGGCAGGAGAATGGTCGATGGGGGCATGTCCACTTGGAATTTCAAAGGAAAAAAGAAAAGTGGGAGAAAAAAGTTATAAAGCAAAATGGAGGTTTTTAGTGTGAAGATGGAAAAGCTCTCTAGGAAATCTGGTAGTCAAACGGTCCCCGTGATCTCGGGACAAGAAGGAGAAGCGCTCTCTCTCCTCTGAGGAGAGGGCAGCGGGTCTCTCTGGTTGTGGGTTTGACAAACTCTCCGAGGAGGTGGGGTTCTCACTCTTGGGTTTTTAATTCTGTTTAAGTGTTTTTGCTCGATGTTTGGGTCGGATAGAGTAGTGAGGCCGTCGATCGATCCCAGACCTTGGGACCCAGATTGATGGGTTTAAGGAAAAGAAATAAGATTGGCAGACGGCCAGATTATCGATGCGGGCTGTTTAGGTCACGGTTATGTTTGTGTACATTAATGTTTGCTTAAGTTTTGCATTGGGCAGGGATGGCGTGGATTGTAGTTCTAGTGACAGATTTGAGATCAGCATGATTTTTCGGGAATGGCGCAGGGGTTTCACTTGCTATTAAAACGATCCCTAAGAGCTATATTTTTATGCAAAAAATCACTTCTTATATTGAGTGAGTGGTTTCAAAATTAGTGTGCTTTGAAGTGTTGTGAGTCTGATAGCCCAGTGAGGCTAATTTTTGGTATTTGAGATGATAATTACATGACATAATGATTGCTTGATTGGATGTATATGAATATGTGCATGTTTACATATTTTATACTTCAATTAAATTTATCATGTGGAGGCATCTACATTCATATACCCAGAACACCCTAGGATTATAGGAGTGATGCATGAGATGATCTAGAAAGGGTTCGGAGTTAATAAGCATTGAATTAATTATCAGGAGGAGTAGTCCAAATTTAAAATATCAATCGTGAATGAAGCCCCAGTTGATATATATCACTTTCTCTTATGCATGGATTTATCTAAATATGACAAAATAATAACTTGCCATGAGGCTTAGTAAGTGTGATCGTCGGTGATGAGGACTTGGATCAGGTTAGTCATGTAGACATTCAGTAGGATCATGCGTTACCATGAATCATGTGTTTGTCCGGAACATTACCTGACATAGGTGGTGATGGCCCCATGGGGTGATTCTATCTCTCTATACCATGAGCATTAACTCTCTACAAATCCAGTGGGATTTATTTGTTTTGGTGCGGGGGTCTTGCACGAGGGGATGACAAATCCTGGGGCGAAGTTGAGAAGGTGTGGCACAGTGATTTTCCACATGTATTAAAGTTCACTAATTTTGGTATATGTTGTATGATGGTCACCTAATACCACATTGCTCAGGATGGATTAAGTGTAATTGGCTGGAGTATTTGTTATTGCATGGGCTGATGTTGCACGTTTCCATGTGATGATATATTGGACTCATTTTACGGACGAGGGTTTATGCGGGGTTTGTGTTTGGGCGGCTCAGTAAGGACTCTTGATTTAAAATGTTTAATCTTGGTCACGACGTTCCCGAAATCATTTCACGGATTGACGGAGTAGTCAAACGGACCCGGGGTTTAGGCGTCTGACAGTGTCGAGCTTGGGTATCTGAATCCTTCAGGAGCTCGGGTTAGATTATCCATCACCTGGCCAGGTGGTTTAATTAAGTGTAAAATTCTGACTGGGAATAGGATTTGGGGCGGGGCCAAAGTCAGACAGAACATCTTTCCACTAGGGTGTGGTTGATGTTGAGCGTGGAGTATGATTACCTAAAGGAAAATCAGGACGAGACTGGACACTACATGCGTGTATTTGATGTGTTTTGTGTGATTTGATGGAATTATGTATGTTTGTAGGTGGCACTGACTTGTTTCATGCATTGAGATTGTGTGTGTGTGTTAGATTAGCATGGATGAGTCAGGAAATATTTTGAAACTATTTGGTTAATAGTGTATATTGGAAGAAAAAGAAGAAAAAAGAATTTTGAAAAATAAATTTTTGGATAAAGTGGAAGAAAATTGAAGAAAATATTTCCTTAAATTTGGCTAAAATTAACAGGAAAACGAGGGAAAAATGTGTATATACTTTATATAACTAATATATGTATACATAAGGTAGAGAAAAATTGTTTGATGAAAAGCTGGAAAAGAAAATAAATTTTATAAATTTATTTGAGTTTAAATGTGATAAAATAATTTTCTAAGAGTTTTATATGGTATAAAAGCTGAAAGAATGAAGAAAAATAAATTTTTATCATTTATTATTTGAGTATTTAAAGAAAATGAAAAAAAATGAATTTTGTGAATTTTTAGTGATTATTTAATTCTTTTGAAATAAAATGAAAAAAAATTTATTAATTATACGAAGCCGTTTTAAAAATACTACTGATTGTAATTTTATGAAAAAAAAAATTTATCATTACTGAGACTGCAAGATGAATTTTTAAGAGAGAGGGCTAGATAAATTGTAGTGAAAATTGTATTGCAATACAAGAAATTGTATTGCAATACAAGAAATTGTATTCTGATGAAACTACGGATGAGTTTGGAAGTGTATTGCAATACTTTAGTTTGTATTGGAAGAATAAGATTAGAAATATAAGTATTTACCCAAGAAATTCGAGTATATTTACCTTGTCTGAATTAGATCTTAGGCGGTTGGCTGTATTGCAATATTCTGGTTTTAATGAAAGCGAAGTGTATTGCAATAAGGCGACAGGCTGCTTTGGAGAAAGTATGTTACGATACGCTCTAAGTGTATAGTGATTTGAGGAAAAAGGAGGAGCCTAGCGAGGAATTTATGGCTACATCTGATCCACTAAAGCCCGCGACTCTGAAGGCCCCAGGAAGTATTTGGCCTTCAGCGCGCAGGGCGCCTTGAGCGAAGCGTGGCGCCTTGGGCGGGCTCGCGTGAGCGGGCGCCGCGGGAAGCGGGCGCGCGGCGTGCAGCGGGGAAAGCCTTGGCGGCTGGCGCGTCTGCGATCTTGCGGCGGCTGGCGGCGTAAGCGCAGCCAGCCCAGCGAGCGACCAGCCTGCGGCGTCTTGCGTCTGTGCCTTGACGTAGCCGAGGCCTTCTTAGGCGTGCTGTGCGCATAGTGGGCATCTTTGGTTGATGTTGACGATTTAGGTTTTAGTGAACCTAGCTCGATTCATTTCGGTTTTAGCCCAGTTTTGACTCGATCTTTGTTCTTGGAGTCAATTTTGGGGAAAATTTTCCGAAAAATATTTTATCAAATTAAATAAAAATCAAATCAAATCAAATAGATTTGATAAAATTTTCAGAAAAATAAAAACTTTCAAAAAATAAAATTTTGAAAATAAAATTTGTTAATGATATTTTAAATGCAAAATTAGTTGCGTATCTGCTGATTTATGTATGTGGAAGAGTGTCTCGGGGCGATGTTTATGCCTTAAGTCCTGGAGTGAAATTAGGCGTCATCGTGTTGGCCATGATGATGATGGCTATCACGAGGGCTGAGGACGTAGGGCGTCCATGGGGCGCGGTCGGCACCCACCGAGCATTTGACCCGGTAGCCGTCTTTGGATAAACCTGTATGAGCCCTCTTTGAGGGTGCAGCAAGTATTACGACAGCTACTTGCTCCTTACAGGCCCGAAATTATGTCTCATGAGTGGCAGGAAGATCCTATAACACCTCAGGTTTAGGGCATCATCCTCAGGGAGGCGTTCCAGGGGAGGAGATCAAGTGGTGATGACCATTGGTTCGTGCGGTCGAGAAAGTGTTAGAGGCTATGGAGATTACGTGTGACCAGGATTAAGACTAAACTGCATTCTAGCTAGAATGGGAATTTGAATGCAGGTGGTGGAAATGACGGGACCTCTGGGAAACCTTGGAGGAGTCGTTATGTGAGTTCCTAGGGGTTGAAGTGAGACTAGGAGGACGATATGTCGGGGTTGTAATTTGGAATCTCGGGGATACCTCACACACAGGTGGACACGAGGATTATGGACATGTCAAGTTCGATATAATGCAAGGATGGGTGAGCAGTAAACCTAGGATCGTGTGATTGTGGGCGCCAGAGGGTCTGCATCTGTGGGACCAGTACTGTATAAATAGCATTTTGGGGCAGAAGCAGGGACGCATTTTCAGAGCTGAGTATATAAAATTAAGTGTTAGGGACTGGTCAGCGGGTGACTGCGAGGCTTTTCTGAAGAGGCGGGAGGTAGGACTTGGATCTGCCTTGAGTAGTGTGCAAATATGTGGATATTTTCGGATAGACTACTGGACTACCTCCGTTTGAGAGAGATGGAGGCTTAGTCTTGAGTTGCACCACAGTACTTCTTTGTCTGACTCGCATGGATGCCAGGTTGCGGGAACTCGAGTCAGTTATGACTACTTGGACCGAGGGTTTTGGCTAGGCCAGAGCACTTCACCAGGGCGCCGTTTCTAGTTCTGCGAAGGAGAGCCCAAGACCCTTGATTGTGTTAGCTGGAGTTGACAGGGTTATAATCCAGAATCAATTTTCTTAAAAGTTGATGAATTATTTGGCCGAAGGCGTTGAGAGGAGGCGCGAGTCTACTCGGGATGGGCCTTAGCACACTAGAACCATCAGGTATGCGTAAGATGTTAAGTGCGAGTTTTGTACGTATCTTTGGGGAGATTTTTTGGGACACGTAATTATGACTACTGAAGTGTCGGTCGACTGGGAAGGTTGAGGGCGATGATGATAGAGTGGGAAGACGAGATGTCAAATGCCCGAGATCGTGGTTTCTTGGATTGGCTCACGAGTATTCTGAACCCGAGAATCGGCTGGGATTGTCCATTCGAGACGGGGATCGTAGGACTTCATACGGGATGGACTCCATGGATTTAAGGTGATGCCTGACCATGAGAGAAAATCAGATGCATGGAACATGGGGATCTGGGTTGTTCTTGAAGTAAGCAGAGGAGGATGTTGACTTTCACTCATTCGGTTTAGGGAAAGAGCGGAAGACTTACCTTCACACTAGTTGGGACTAGGGCCGGATTGAGCATGAGTGGGATTGGAGACGAGGATCCTGGGGCACACAGGACAATACGGTCCAGTTAAGCGAAGTAGGGCACGGGGAGAGTATACGATTCATTCCTCTACACCCTGATGTGTCTGCAGGTGGAGGAGACCGGTTTGGGAATTTGGGAGGTGTTGTACACGCACTCCTCAAGCCCAACCTACAGGATAGGCCCGGAGGAGGGAGGCCGAGGAGTGTGGGTGATGAGGGGGCCAGGATCAGGAGGTTGCGTGACGTAGTGGCTGGACCTTAAGGGTGGTAGACATATTGGACCGTTTGCAGTGCTCGGGCTTGGCTATGGATGGAGTTGACAACCATCGGGTTGGCCAGATATATTCGCGGATAATAACATGTTTGGGTTGTCATGCTGAGCTGTAGAAGTTAGTTGGAGCTGGGGATTCAAGGAGCCTTCAAAGAAGCCCCGGTATAGATGTTCTTCCCTAGGATCTGTAGAGATGAGTTGTGTTTGTCTAGGGTCGGGATCCATGAGTGGGAGATCTCACGGGATCCTGCTCCTTAGTGGACCCTGGAATTTTGATCATCCGGGTATGGCATAGTGTTGCGTTAGTAGTGTGCAGTAACATCGTCGAGTCGGGTGTGGGTGCACGATCTGGGTGGCCCTCACCACTCTCTTGGCGGTGAGGTTGGGTGTCTTTGAGACTACGTCCAGTAGAAGACTCTTAGTTCGATTCAGGAAATGACGAGTAATTAGGTGTGTGGGAGCCCAGCCTGGCAAAGGGCTCGTTAATCCTAAGGAGTGAGAATCACGGAATTTAGGGTGCATAAGGGCAGGGAATATGCCGAATTTATGTGAGAATGTAATATTAATAGGCTTGAGAGTATAAAGCCCAGAGAGGAGTGCATTTGCCGAAGAAATAGAAAGCGCCGCGATTGTGTGTCACAGACTTAGAGTTTGGTGATAAGTGGAGTATTTCGAGATGAAAGCCGCGGGCAGTTACATCACGTAGACTTAGAGTTGGTGACCAGAGTCGAGATGACTCAGGGTTTGAATCACTACCCCTTGGAGATTTGCATTGGGTATTGTTGTGGGCGGCAAGGGCATCTGATGAAATATAGATGTCATTCATGACATAGAGTTAAAAGTGGCGAGTCCATTGGATTGTCGATGGTGCGACAACCAGGAAGGTCGTTTTACACACTGGTAAGGGTTGTGTAGGAGTTATCGTTGTCTTGATTATAACACGCCTTGTTGGGGACATGGCGTACCCAGGCATGTGTCACTGAGTCATAAAGTAGAGGAGCAATTGCCTCGAGTGGTCGCCTGACAGCGGTTATCGAGCGAATTATCTACGGATGGCACGTATGGAGGCAGCATGTGGAGCTATGCGGAGTCAGTTATGTTGGAGGGTAGAGGTGGGAGAGAGTTCCATCAAGTCTGAGTCCGGAACAGAGACACCTGCGAGAAGGTGAGCTTGATCACGATGGCGTGCTCACCTCATGGCTCGAGCCCCGACGAGGAAGAGCTATACGGATGTAAGCATTAGTTATGAGTTCGGGAGAGGAGTTAGATCGCGTTTTCTGCAAAGGTGATGCTAAGAGAGGTGAGAAGTGGTTCCGTGACGAAGCCTACTCGTCGAGGATTGTTGTTGATTTTTGAGATACTCGAGAGGATAAACGCATCGCGTACGATTAGTTCTCATCGACCTTAAAGCGGAGTGTCCTGCAGGTGTGTTTCATATCATCTCAGGAAATATGCTCGGATCCCCATTTCTAATGGTAGTTGGGGATATGGGTCTTAGTTGACACGGATGGACAGCCGAGGAGGGACCGGTGTGTGACCACGGATGCGCGTGATCCCGGGTTTGCGACGCATGAAGGGCCAGGTGGGGCTAAGTAAAGTGCCATGGCGGCAGCAGTGGAGTGGAGGAGATCGCGTGGGACGGAGGAAGCGATCTTGGGCCACCTATCCCCGCTTTCTTGTTTGGGATGGAAGGTGTAGTTTAGTCGTTTAAAGTTCCCAAATGTTCTTTTTTGTATATGAAGTGAGTGCACGTTGCATATGTGTCACGTGATTGTAATTATCTTAATTTGGAATGAAATTCCTTTAAGAGGAGAATGTAAGACGAAATTCGATTGAGATAAGGAATGATAATAATTTGATTACAATTGTGAGTTCGGTTAAATCCGGAATTAATTCTCTAGATCCGGATGATGAAGCGGTTATCTGGGTGGAGATCGATGTATGCGCTGAAATCTGGCTAGCATCAAATTTCTGAATTCAGAGATAGTGTTGGATTTGACCTTACTTAGTTTTTGGGAGGCATCGCGGTTTGGTCTTGATGGAACGATTACTGATGCGACGAGAAAATCACATATAATAACACGACTCTTACTTTACATAAAATAGTGCTGATGAAATGATGAAAATGGACGGCCAAGATTGGCGACCCCAAGCCGCCAGGCCGGGCGGGTGAGTCGGCAAAAACCGGGGACGCCATTTAATTCTTTTATTTACATTTATTAAGTTTTGCTTTTTCAAAAGTGTCGCGACCGAATACGGCCCAACTTGAATGGCGGATCAAGGCGGGCCGGTTTACTCGACGTTTTGTTTATCTTATTAAGCGTTTAATTAACGATTTGTTTAGTTGCGGAGCGGTTTTAGTTTGGAGCAAGGCCACGATCATTCTGATTTCCATGATTGTTAGGCCCATAAACATTTTACAAAATACATTTACAAAGGAAGGCATTCTCTTACTTTCAAAATGATATACAAAAAAAATCAAGGTTCAGTGTTTAACCCTTTTTGTTTACAAAATACCACTTGTTCAAAAGAGATGATATGCAAATGACGGAGTATATACTTATACGCCGTACTCTCTCTATGACTCTACTTATTTGCCGCTGATCTGTCTCCCTTCTTGTCTACTCGAAACACCTTTTATAGATAAACTATACGCTAAGCATTTTCATGCTTAATGGTTCTATACAATTCTATTTCAATATTCAATGTAGCTCGGCTGGCCCATTTTAACGGCCAAACCATGCCTATTAGATTGCTTATATCTCCTTATATTTATTTTTCCTATTACTTTCAATTTCTAAATCTTATAATATTATCATTTCAGTGCAACAATTCATTTCACAATTCAATTTATGAGATTTAAGCATATACCCAGAAATCTCATTTATACTCGTGTGTGGAAGTATTGGTTATTTCACGCCAGCTATTCCAGTTCACAATTTATGGTAGTTCCGTTTTGATGAATCCGCCCTTATTATTGTCGACAATGTGCTTATACGACCCAACAATTCTATCTCCCATCGCGGCGGATGCACGTTTGGTGCATGACACGTGGTATTACTTATTGACTCCCGTCGCATACGGCGGATGCGTTTGGTACATCGAGCATGGTATCAGTCGAAATGTCATCGCCATCGCCAGCGGATGCGATTGGTGCATCCCGCGGTGATAGGACATTTCTTCCAATGCCATACGCCATCGCGGATGCGATTAGTATCCGCCAAGTGGGACATTGGATAATTTCGAAGGGTGCACGCCGTGGCGGATCCGTTAGTGCATCCGTCGAGAGGCGATTCGTCGGTATGTCATTTTTAGTTCTGATTCAGAAGCCGGATTAGTTTGATGAATCCGTCCATGGTATCATCATTCCACTTTTGCTTTCGGTTTTCAATTATCACATTTCAATTCCTTATTCACTTCAGTCATTCTCTTTCGAAAGATATGCTCAATCGTGCTTATATCACATACTCTGTTCATATGCTGTGATTCATGTATACTCATTAAATGATTAATTGGTAACTACGTAATACTTGAATTAGAGGATAGAAGTGAAGGAACAAACATAAAAATGAAGCAGGAATATAGAAAGTCGATAGAACAAAACCCCAAAATCTTTGCGCTTTGGTTCAATCCACCGGAATCTCAATCTCGGTTTTGAAACTTTTCCTCCTCGTCGAGTCCCTATTCCAAAACCATTAAAAGAACAATATTATTTCGTCGTACTAGTAGTTTTGGATTACAGGATTGGTTTGCACCGAATTTAATATGAGTTCCAATTTTAACAATATATATATATAGATGGATTCCTTGACTCAATGGGCTTTCCCATAGGAGTCAAGAGACACCAGATCGGAGTTGAGGACGAAGGAGTTATGAGAAGCTTCAGTTGAAGTCATACACACAGTCAATTCACAGATTGTGGTAGAGGCTGGTGGACGAGCTCGTCTATCACCTCAGTCAAACATATTCTCTCCTCAGGAATATTAATCTTCTTGACTCAATGGGCTTTCCATAGAGTCGAGAACACTTAATCGAAGTTCAAGCGAAGGAGATATGACCCAGCCTTAGAGTTGGAGGTCATCACGTAGTCAACTTTAATGGTGACTGAACTAACAGGCTGCACTGGAAGTGACGAGTTCAGTCAGAGCACCTCGGTCTTACATCTAACATCCTCCTCAGACATATGGATATGTTCCCATGCGGCTCATGGGCTTTCCATAGAGTCCAAGGAGCTTACCAAATCGGGTTTCAAACGAAGGAGATATGACCTTAGGGCTGGAGGTCATGCGTAGTGCCAAAACTTTGACGAGCTGACTGGAAGCTGACAGTACCTGTGAAGTGACGAGCTCAGTCAAACACACTCAGTCTGACATCTAACACCCCTCCTCAGGCATGAATGCTATATTCTTGGCTCCGCCGACTTTCCATGAGTCAGAACACTAGTCGGAGTTCGGCGAAGGAGATATGACCTTCAGTTGGGGTCATGCGTAGTCAACTTTGTGAGCTGACGAATTGACGACCCTTTGTTTGACGATCATTGTTGACGACCCGCTGTTGGACGGCGTGGCGACGCGATGACCAGCTGTTGGAGCGACGCTGTTTGACAACCTGTGCAGCGACCTTTGTTTGGCGATCAACTGTACGGCGACCCTTTGTTGGGCGACATTGTTGGCGACCTCTGTGCATTGTTTGTGACCTCGGTTTTGACCACTCACCCATTTAATTTTGTTGGCTCGGAGTAAAAGACCATAGCAGTCCTCTGAAGTCGAATTAAGAAATTCAAAGCCCTAACATCAAGTTAATTGATATGGCTACAATTAGAGGCGCCTACAAAATTCCCTTCATAATACCGAAAATCAGCTCTAAGGTTCGGCTAGGCTGCCTTGTGGCTTACCACAATGGCAGCTTCCCATGGTTTAAAATGCAATAAACATTCCTAAGGACGGATAACTGCAATGATCCTTAGGGTAGAAGAGAGAGCCAAGTAGGAGAAGACCTATGGCGGGTTGTCGAGAGTCCCACGGTTCCAGTCTCTACTTGTGGCTCTTGTCACTAGGAAAACTTCTCTTCGTGCTTGTAGGAGACCTATGGTCCGATGGTGGAAAATAGAGAAGTGGAGCCTCTCTCTATTAACTCTTCCTTTTCTTTTTTCCCTTTTTTTTAGATCACTCTTAATCGTATTTTAAAAAGGAGGAAGCTTCCTCCCTCTTTCCTACATGCCACATATCTCTTATAATTTTTCTTCCTTATTTTATTATAATATCTTTCTTTTATTACCCTTGGGTCCTCACTTTCATTTTATTCTCTGTCGATTTATCAAAATCTACTTTGGCATATGAACTTATTAAATTATTGTAGGTCCCCGTTTACAATTTCCATATTTTCTCTTTTTCACTTAGGTTTTATCTCGGATTCAATATAATCATTTAATCAATATTCATCTAAAACTCAAAATATAAAAAATATAATAACACCCAGTTGGCCAAATTATACCGGAATATATAATAATTTTTATTATAAAAAGTGCAGGGTATTTTAGGGCGTCTGAGAGATAGTCTTGGGAGAATGTGGCTGGGAAGAAGGGCGCAAGGTTGTCATAGGAATTGTTTAAGTCACTACAAGGCGAAATAGTCAATAGGACTTGTCTCTCCCCTGAGATTCAAAGGAAAAGCATTGAAATGGGAGAAAAAGTTACGAGAAGAAGAAGAAAAATGGAGGTTTAGTGTGAGAAGATGCGACTTCTCTAAAAATACGGGCGTCAGATAGTCGGTAGTCTTCGGGACAAGAAGGAGAAGTTTGCTCCTACGGAGAGGGCTTCCACATGGTGCGGTTGTGAGTTTGACAAACTCCGAGAGGTAGGGGTTCTCCCTGCTTGGAGTTTATTCGTTTTAAGTGTTTTTACAGCCGATGTTTGCCCAGGTCGAATGGCGTGAGGGCCGTCGATCGGTCCCAGACCTTAGGACGAATTGATATAAATTTTGAAACAAAGATTGGGCGGTAGTGTATGATGCACGGGCTGTTTGAGTGCAGTTGTGTTAATTTGTGCATTAATTGTTTGCTTGGTTTGCATTGGGGCGAATGCGTGGGATTGTTAATCAGGTTCACTAAATTAGGCAGATTTGAGTTAATGATTTTTCGAATGTAATAAGTAGGGTTTCCTTCTTTCCCAAAACAATGTTCTAAAAATATATTTTTGTAAAGAAATATACGTTTGGTCGAAGTGGTTTAAATTAAATTGCTCATGTTGATCGTCTTAAGTAGGCTAATTTTGATGTTTGAGATGTCTAATTACATGACATGATTGTGTGATTGGATATTATGTGAATATGTGCATGTTTACATATTTGCATGTGATTAAGGCTATATTGGGCGGCATACATATGCATTCCATATACCTTTAGAACACCCTAGGATTATAGGAGTAAGTGCATGAGATGAGTCCTAGAAAAGGTTGGAGGTTGTCTAAAAACACATTAATTTATCAGAGGTAGTCAAATTTAAAATATCAATCGTCGGGCGGCAATTGATATTTTGTCGGAGAGGGATGATCCATAAACCAGATAATATGTCGATCGTCGGAGCGGCCGATTGATATATACACATCGAGAGGGTTGTCCTGAAACAAGAATAATATGTGGCTTTCATGCGGGCAGGCGAGTGTGGTCGTCGGTAAGGACTGGCGGGATCTGAGTTAGTCGTATGGACATTTCAAGTAGGATCAGCCATTTGCTTGGATATTGTGATTTAAGGGTGGAACATCGCACGGCCTTAGGTGGTAGGTAGCCCCACTTAGGGTGATTCTCCCTCTTGAGCATTAGCTCACCTGATGGGACCCCCTTTTTATTTCTGGTACGGGGGCGTGCAGGGACGGCTCGTCCTAGAGGCCCAGAGATTAAGCCAAGGTGTGGCTTTGATGATTTTCCACATGTATTAGAATTCCCTAATTGGTATATGTTGTATAAGAGTAATTCACTAACTCTTAGAACTATGGGATATAGTTGAGGTGTATTGCTGAGTATTGTTTATGGGCCCCAGTGGCCGTTTTACTCATGTGATGATATATATTGGCGACATTTAGGACGGGTTTATGCGGGTTTGCTTATTTGGGTAAGAACAAGAGTACAAGGGACTCTTAGATTTCGTGAAATGTCGGTCACCCAGGCCATTCCCACCCAGTGTTTCCGTGAGTTGATGGTAGTCGGACCCCGGGTTTGAGGCGTCACATCTTCTTTTTGTTTGTTTTTTTTTTTTTTTTTGCTAAGTTGGGAAAAGGGGAAAGATATTTCCATTATTATGTTGTTGGTATTTAATATTTACATGGTATTATTAAATTTGACAACGTCCTCCAACCCAAGCAAGGGTTGTTATTTCCACATTAAAATTAAGTGGGCCACCTTGGTACATAATGGAAATCTTTATTCTCCCCTCATGGCCATCTTCTCTGCTGTCTGATAAGTTATATATAAGAAAGCGCCGTATACGGTTAAGGCCTTGGAAAGCAGTATGGATGAGTCCTTCTTGGTACAGTTTGTCCTTAACTCACTTCTATCACAGTTTGCTTCATTCAAAATCCACTATAATACTAACAGGGATCAGTGGAACTTGAATGAGCTCACCAGTAAATGTATACAAGAGGAAGTGAGATTAAGACAAGAAGGAGAATTAATTGAAGATAAATCTCAAAAAAAAAATTTATAAAACAATGAAATTTTGAGATTTATCTTCGATTAATTCGTCGCTAACAAGGTTCCATGTTTCCTGATATAGAATTTAGCTTTGCCCATTGCCTATAATACCTAACACTTCATGCAGAAAAACAAACAAAACCTTCCAGGCTCCTCCGTGACCCGATTATTGGCATGTCTCGGTGGCGAAAACGACCAGAGAGAAGACACTGAAGTCATGGCGACATTGAATCCCATGCGTGACGTCGTATTTCCAGTTCTCCTCTTTCTTCTTCTTCTTCTTCTTGCCTTTTTCTATTTATCACCCATAAATCAAAACTTTCCTCTCACCTCCGATTTCCCTTTCTCTACGCCACCCAACGATTTAGGACAACTCACGGGTATCCAGGCAATGCATACATTACCCTCTTTTCCTTGGCTAGATATTACATGAAAATGTGTGGCATTAGGTGATCCCTCAAACTCTATTGGTGGGGCCTTTTCAACATCTGAAGGTAACTGCGGAGTGATATTAGTAAAGTGCGATTTCAACGGCTTTTGAAGATTCATCGGCCATTTATATTTCTTGTTGTTATTCAATTTTATTATTTGTGTGTGGATTACATTTTTAGGAGATTTTAAAGATGAGTCACGAAGCAAATCCCGAAAAGAAGAAGGGCTTGGCGGCGTGGCAATCAAAGAAGCGATTGACGAGAATTACGCCCGAAAGGAAGAAACTTTCATTAGAGAGGAGATGTTTCTGAGAAATCCTTCGCACTCGCTGATAGAAATATTCAGTGCGATTTTATTTTATTTTCTAATATTAATTATTTAATTTGAAAGCGTTACTCACTTTTCATGTTTATAAAATAATCATGAATCTTCCAGATAGAATTATAAAATGTTTCTTTTCTTTTGGTGACAAATTAATCTTTTTGGTGATAATCCTAAACTCACAACAAATTTTTACGAAAAAGTAGGAACAAAAATAAAAACTTTTAAAAAATATAGTTAAAAGAAAAGGAGGGTTTGTCATTCTCTAAATGCATTCCTAGATTATCTCATAATATTAAAGGACAACAACCTAAAAATTAAAAAATTAAGGTTAAATTTGATTATTTTTTCGTCCTTTTCTTATTATTTTTCATTTTTAAGATTTAAAAATAGTTTTATTCTTTCTTTTTGAATACACTTTCGTCTATCCCACCCGGACTGGAACCTAGAACCTCATTTTTATGCCCTTATATCTGTTTTTATCACTTGAACTATGACAAATAGTTTTAGTCTTTTAACTAATACTTTTCATTGTAAACATAATAAGAAAATTAAATTTGTTGTTGGTATATGAATGCTAGTTTATTTAAAAAATAAGTGAATAAGATGGAGAACAAGGTCCAAATTATACAACAATCTGATATTTGTTCAAAATTTTAATTAACTTTCATAATTTGCATCTTAATTATAAAATATTCTATATTTACTTTTCAAGCTCCCGCGCAAACTCTTGTAAGTTAAGAAAAGGGTGCTTATTATAACCTCAAAATTTATAACTTCAATTGTTCAAAATTTTATATATTAAAAAATAATTAATTTTATTCAACCAAACATAAAGTTTCTGTGCTGACATAAATTTCATATCTACTATATATCTAAGGTAGTGTTTGAATATATATATATATATATATATATATATATATATATATATATATATATATATATATATATATATATATATTTATAAATGTTTGCCATTATTGTAACATTATTATGATATTATGTTATGTTCTAAAAAAATGAGAACAAATAAAACATAGAAAACATATTTGGTTCTAATATTTATTTTTTTTTCTAAAAAATACAAAAAACATAAAAAAAAAAACACCAAATTTAGAAAATAAGAATTGTTTAAACAAACATTATTTCTCTATGTTTTCAAAAATTATTCTTAAGAACAGTTTCAAAAGTAGGAACCAATAAGATCTTAGGATTTGTTTAGTTTTCGTTTTTAAAAACTATTTTCTATTCCAAAAAAACAAAGATAACAAGGAAAACACTTTTGGTTTTTTTTTTTTTTTTGTTTTGAAAAACACATAAAACATAGAAAACACTAAATTAAGAGAACAATAAAAGTTTGTAAAGAACGTCATTTTGGTGTTTTTTTGTGTTTTCAAAATTTTTTGTAATTTTGTGCATGGTAATTAAAATATAATTTTGTTTGAACTATGTAACACAACGCATAGGAGTTACATAGAAATGGAGAAAAGATTCGAGATATGGACATACATAGAGGAGGATGTACCTCTGGTTCACGATGAACCGGTAAATAACATATATGCGATCGAGGGGCAATTCATGGATGAACTGGAGCGTGGGAAAAGTCAACTGGTAGCGCGTCATCCGAATGAGGCGCACGTCTTCTACCTCCCCATGAGTATCACTAGAATTGTTCAGTATATGTACACCCCTCCGGTTAACTATACTGCTAATTACCTCGAAAAGTCAATACCGACTATATCCTTACGCTATACAGATAAGTAAATTCTATTGAAACGTATGCTGAGCTAACTACTTCCTCAAGCCCCGGCATGATTAGGTAATGTGCTCTAAACATATATATATATATATATATATATATATATATATATATATATATATATATATATATATATATATATATATATATATATATATATATATATAATATGTTTTTATTTATTCTTTTTAACTCAATTGTTTTTTTACCCTTAATC
Organism: Tetrastigma voinierianum; assembly: GCA_016808115.1. Classification (NCBI taxonomy): domain Eukaryota; kingdom Viridiplantae; phylum Streptophyta; class Magnoliopsida; order Vitales; family Vitaceae; genus Tetrastigma; species Tetrastigma voinierianum. The sequence goes on from JAEQBH010003444.1 coordinate 206,272, forward strand.
TGCCAATTCTAATTATCCTAGACTGAGGTCGACAATTATAAACCTTGAGGTCAAACTGAACAATTTATATGATTAGGTGTGAATAGTTATAACTTATAAATAATATCAGAGTTTATCTGATATGGGAGTGTGACGCCCCAAAACCCGGGGGTCCGTTGACTACCTGTCAACCAGCGGAATTTTATATGTCTCACGTCACGAGACCCATAATTGAGTGAAAATAGCCACATGGGCCTACACATCATACTCACAAAATGTATATTTTATACAAAATGATTTAATTACAATTTGTTTACAAATGTATTTATTACAATTTATACAAAATAAAATGGGTCTCTTGCCATGAATTTTACAAAATACAAGATAAGGCCAGTTTGGCCATTTCTTCGCTTCTAAGGCTCGGATATCCCATTCCCAAGGCGTCTTCTGCACTTAAAAAAAAGCCCACGACGGCCGGACCAACGCCCGGGGTAGAATGGACTTCCCTACTTAGTTACTCCCCACCTAAGTACAAATGCAATTATCAAATAACATTCAAATCACATGCTAATATATCACTCATGCATATATTAACATAACTATATCCACATACAACATGTTATTCAATTTATGACCATAATATAAGATTAGCTCATGCGCTTAAGCAAGATTAATCCTGGGCAAACATCTTGAACCGCCCCACAACATCACACAAACACGTTATTTTCTGCCGCAATAACACAACACCACACAATCAAGCGGCAACACCAAGGATCGCCCAAAACCATTCCGTGGATTTATTCACTGGCCCAAATTCGAACCGAACGCCCGCCATCCAGCCTCAACAAATCCCCATCCATTACATAACTCATAAACAAAAAGTGCCAAAAGTAGAGAAAACCCCTACCTTTTCTGAGTTTGCCTAAACTCCCCTAAGATTGGTACCCACGCTGCAGTCCTCGCTCGTGGGGGAGCAACTTTGCTTGCCTCGTCTGGAGCCGCCTATCCGACTTGTTTGGAAACTTAAAGAGAAGGTGTGTTCTTCTCTCTCTAAAAATCCCATTACCCTTCTCCTTCCTGCCCCTCTCCCTCTCTTTCCTCTCCTAAACCGCTGGGAGATTTGTCAAGAGCGATTGTCCTCCCATGCCAAGTGTCCATTTCACGCACCACTGGATTACACCTCATCCTTATCCATATCTAACTTAGATTTTCTTCCATTCAAGGTGCCATTTGTTGATCTATGGCCCCTCGAGCTCCAAGGTTTGATCCCTTTTCGCCTAGGACACGTGAGACTTCGAGCCACTCATAAAGTGCCAAGTGTCCCGTGACTCCACGTGCCTCTCGAAAAACGTGAAATCTCGACCGCCTCGACCACGAAATTCGACGGTAGCTAGACTCGCGAGACGATTCCAACCTGAAGTCCATTTTGTCATCCCGGATTTAAAAAATTCCTGATTTTCAACCAAAATTACCATTTTATCCTTCCTAAAACACGATTTTCCCGCCTCATGCGGTTCCCATATGAGGACCAAATCCTCAACAATGATGTGGGATTTGGGCCCTCAGTCTCCTGGGATCTGTTTCACGGTGACCAGGCGCTTTACTGATCCATAATCCAACGAGACAAAACAAAGGTCTTCACAAGGGGTTAAGGTGGAGTCAACAGTTGGGCAAAACTAATGAATGTGAGGGTGGTAACCCTAACTCAATGGTTAAGTATCGAGTAGGGGCATAGAGTCTTCATATTTATAATAAAAAAAATTGTCCAAAAATTCCAATGGGTTACTCTGCCTTCTTAGGTAAGATTTAGTATCGAAGACATTGTATCTAGATAAAAATGTTCTATTAAGTACTTAATAGATAGGAGGTTCTGGGTTGAAAGTAAACAATATCTAAATAGTTAGATTGGACGAGGTGGTTACTAATAAGCTAATCATCCATATTTTGAAATATCAGGCACCAGGAATTTCGACCGTTACCCTAAATCTCTACAAGAATTTCATACAAGTCCTCTGCAATGCCAACACCTCGGAAAGGTTCCAGCCCATGAGAGACATCTCTTTACCAGAAGTCAACATCCCCCCAGGCAAGCTGGGGTCGCCCCACCTCGACAAACCCCCTAACCATTGCACATCCTCGCCTTCTTCGTCGGCCGTGAATCCAACTACATGCGAACCTTCCTCTTCAATTCCTGGAAAGAAAACGACAACGAAATCCAGGTCTACAAGCACCTCCCCAAGAACAAAAGCTACTCCGAATCAATGGCAGACAGCAGGTTTTGCCTGTGCCCTAGCGGCTGGGAAGTAGCCAATCCCATAATAGTGGAGGCCATCGTCGTCGGGTGTGTGCCGGTCATCATCTCCGATTACTACGTGCTGCCGTTCAGTGAAGTTCTAGATTGGAGCAAATTCTCCGTACATGTTCCGTCCAATAAGATTCTGAAGATCAAGAGGATATTGAAAGCGGTGCCCATTAGGAGGTATCTGGAGATGCAGAAGAGGGTAAGGCAATTGCAGAGGCATTTCGTCATCAACCGGCCGACGAAGCCCTACGATTTGCTTTAATGGATTTTTTCATTCCATCACTTGACGGCTTAATGTCAGGCTGCTCTACTGTCTTCTTTGATGGCCTTTGTTCAACCCTTCATAAGACTTTCTAACATGATGTGTTCTAGATTGTGTGAGAAAAATGAAAAATCAATTGGAGGCTGCGCTCCAAAAACATTATTTTTCTTTTCTTAAAAAAAAACATGTTTTGAAAAACAAAAATTTGACAGATCCTTTTTTTTTTTTTAACTTAATTACCTTCATCATTCTATTGGTGCAACTTTGTACCAGTTCATATTGTACATTTTCAGATTGTGCCATGTCATTACTAAGGTTACAATAATACTAAGAAAAATATTATGTTAAAAGGAAAATTGAGGGCATGCCGATTTGGGTTCTCTGTAAATCGTTTTTATTCTTTGTATTTAGATTTATTAGTTTTTCGTGTTGTTCATAACAAAAAAAAAGAGAATCTGGGCTTTCTTTCCACGTGCCAGCTTCTTTCGTGGTCAATCTTCCGGGCTTACCTTATTTTTTTGTGTTTTTATCGTCGACCTATTGCGATGTGTTTTATCATCGAATTATTATCGTAGTGGTGACTACGCCGTTAACGGTTGGCCATGGGTTTTTATTCAAATGACAAAATTCGATTGGAATTAGTCATTATATCAAATCATGTCCGTCAATATGTTGTAAATATGGAATTTTATGTATTATAAGTAATTTTGGTTTATCAAATGTATCGACCTTGAGCTTATTCTTTTTGCTATTAACTTCGATACTGTGTCATCTTCTAAAGTTTTTAATACTTTTGATTATGTGTTTTTATCGATTATATTATTAGCCACTTTTGATTTTGTGTTTCTATCTGACTCAATAAATTTATCACTTTTCAAAAAAAAAAATTTCAATACTAAAGTATGCTTGGATTAGCTTATCAAAAGATATATTAATTAAAGCTTCAACATGAACCTTCTTTCAAAAAAAAAAGAAAAAAAAAAGAAAGAACATGCACCTATTTCATTAGTTTTTTTTTCACATATATTCATTATGCTTTAATAAATATTCCAATTTTGTAACCTCTCACTTCCTAATCCACCCTTTTACCACTTAAGTTTGGCCTTCTGGCACTAAAATAATACTTAATATAAAGAATTGACTTTAAATGCAATGAATTGAAAAAATAGAAACTTTGATATTTGTCAAACATGTAATAAAAGTATAAAAATAAGGTAAACATGTAATAAATCCATTTTTAAGTTAAAATGTCCTCATGTGGAGCCCACATGCCCATATCTTTTATCTCCCCTATCTTGGATCACCTCTCCCTCTTTTTCCTCTCTTCTCTCTCATCCCCACATCAACCTTGACGGGAGTTTTAATAGTAATGTCACATTCTTAAAAAACTAATGTAATATTTTAAAGTACTAATGTGCTACTCTTAAAATTATTATAAATAAATATATTTATAATAAATATCTAAATTTATTTAAAATTTGAGAAATATATTTTGATTTTGTATTTCTACTGACTCAATAAATTTATCACTTTTTTTAAAAATAAAAATTCAATACTAAAGTATGCTTGGATTAGCTTATCAAAAGATATATTTAATTAAAGCTTGAACATGAACCTTCTTTCAAAAAAAAAGAAAAAGAACATGCACCTATTTCATTAGGGTTTTTTTTTCACATATATTCATTATGCTTTGATAAATATTCCAATTCTATAACTTCTCACTTCCTAATCCACCCTTTTATAAATATTCGAATTTTGCTTGTCCTCTCACTCCTAATCCACCCTTTTGCCATTTGAGTTTCAACCTTAGGCACTAAAATGGTATAATAAAAAAAATAAAAGGTGGAATTATGTAAAACCGGGAAAAATTCATTTCACAGGTAGGAGTAAAGCGATGTGTCGGTTGGCCGGAAATTTTCTAGATCTCGGATGACCAGCGGACTTGGGAGATTTGTGCTATGAAATCTGGCCCTTATCAATTCGTCAATTCTAAGTATCAATTTCACATTTTTAAAAAATTACAGAAAGCGAGTCACAGTGGCCGTGGCACTGATGTTAGGACATGCGGCGGCACGCCACGTGGCGAGCTAATATCAAGAGCGACCTTGCGGCTGTGGGAGAGCGAGGTTAGGGTTACTCACTTGGCTGATTCAAACAAAAAAAAAAAAACACAACAAAATATATAAGAGTAAGTGGAGATAAGGAAAAGAAGAAAAAAAGAAAGAAAGAAAGCCAAAAGCAAAGAAAGGGTGAGAAATGAAAAAGTGCGTGCGTGAAGGAAAGGGAAGAGGAGAGAGGCCAGGAGAGAGAGGGAGAGCTAGAGAGAAGAGTAGAAAAGAAAGAGAGGAAAGAAAGAGAAGGCGTGCTACGGAGGTTTGGGTGTCTTCCTACTGCGCACAGGGCGCATATTAGCTTACGGGTTTTGTCACGATTCGAGGCGGGTGTGGTCATAGTATTGTGATTAATGCAGGACAATCGGGGACGTGTATATGAGTTCCGGGACCCTGCAAGTCGAGCACGGCATCCGGGCCCAGTAATCTGACTGTGGAAACGAGGGCATGCCGAATTTCCACACTACCCCTGCTGAATCGGCCGCCCGACTTTGGACGGCCATAACTTTCCGTCAGAACTCGTTCACGTGTTCTTGAAGCTACATGGAAACTCGTGAAATAAGAATTTAATAAGATGAAGTTCTATCAATCAGTGAGGCTGGCGGTGGGATGGTTCTGGGCGAGTGGAGAAAAGGTCCGTTCACGGTTTCCAAAATACGTTTTGGAACCGAGGTTGTATCATAAATGTTTCGGGAGCATGTATGGCTGAGTAGGGAAGCTAGCGTATTGAATTTTGTGTAATATTTACAAAATTTGGAATTTCTGGACTAAGTCTAGATTTTTAGAGCGAGTATGTGGGACTTAGTGATAGGAATGGCTAATTTATGTCTGGAAATGTTTTGTGTGTTATTCTTGGAGATTTAATAACATGATGAATATGTGTATGATATGTTAATATATGTATTTAAATGTATTAACATGAATGGATGTGAATTGTATATGTTTACATGGTACTTGGCATGAAGTATGATTGAGTAGAATGTTCCATGTAGGGTGCATCATAAATTTAACATGAGAACATGCAGTGTGAAACCCCGGAAAAAAAAAAAATCTAATTTTTCAGAAAATGGCAAAATAATAAAATTGTCAAAATGGCTCAGGGAAGCCCGAAAAATTCTCTAGATCTCAAATGACGAAACGGATTGCGTCGTTGGACTCGTCTCGCGAAATTTAATGACCTGGAAAAGTTTCATCGAATTCTGACACAATATGAATTTTTACTAATTTTTTGGGTGGTGGAGTCAATGATTCCATGGACGGGATTTTTACAAAAATCTCGGAAGCCAGGAAATGGCTTGAGCCAAGTTCAATTAAAATGAATTGAACTAAAAAGAAATAAATGGTTTTTGAACAAAAACAAACCGGAGTTAGGAGTGGACATGTGAAAAATCATGAGGGCCATATATCAAACAACAATTGAGTTAAGTTAGAAAGGAAAATAAAAGAAAAGAGGAAAGGAAAAATAAAGAAAGTCGTATTTTTGGGAGGCTGATTACTACTGGCTGGGAAAAAAAACCGTAGAGAGAGAGGGAGAGAAAAGAAAAAAAGCTCCCAAGACTTCTCTCTTCGATCTACGGAGTTTCGTCCGTCGGAATTTATCAGGTCAAGAACGGAAGTTCATCTACTCGACACGAGCTACACGTGATACCGAAATCATGGGATTTCACCGAAGATTCAAACGAGGAGTTCAGGAAATCAAAGGTTTCGGGTTTAGGAAGTGTCCACGGAACTTCCTAGATTTTCTTCTACGCTCCAAGAGGTAGGGATTCTTCCTATTTTTGTTTGGTGCTTTCCATTCTAGAGATGTTGGTTGAGTTTAATGCCACTATGAGGGCTGTTTGGCCCTTTTGCCCTAAGGGCTGTTTAGCCAATTAATGGAGTTATGGGAATGGTGCCTGTTTGACCACATATGATGTCCAGTTTTCGGGGCTGATTTTGGGTTGGAAAAAGGGAGAATTTAGACTAGTAACCTTTAAGGAAATTGTAGCCTTATTTGAGAACTTGATGTTAGGATTTTGAATCATCCAAATCGAACTTGTAGAACTCAAGTTATAGTGCATTTCCGGGGCGCCAAGTTGTCTGTTTGGTAGAACCTCTTGTCAAGTTTTGGAATGAGATTACCCCATTTGAAAAAATGAGACTTTGTGTGAGAAACCTTGAGAAAATCACAATTTTACGAAAAAATGGCTGTGTATTCGGTCAAAATCCAAAAATTTTCTAGATCTGGGTGACCATGGGACTTGGCTGTTGGAATGATCAGCGAATCTATGACCAGTCAATTTCGTCAAATTAAAGCTTGTTCGAATTTACCATTTTTCGAGTAGCGACGTGAGTAGACAAGCGACACATTTGAGTGGCTCACGGTGCGCCACGTGTCGAGTGCGGGTGATCGACAGACTCAAATGTGGGGCCGTGTGGGCCTTGACATGATGTCATTGGAGGAAAATCTCAAAGTGGGTAGATTAAGTGGATAAGGTAATCCTCTAAGCCAATGATGGCTTGACAAGAGGCAATGAGAGGACATAAGGGGAATAAAAACAAAAGAGAAAAGGCAATCTCTTCTCATTTTGGAGCTCAAAAACGTGCAGTGAAGGGGGTTTTCAAATTCTGAGAGACCGACTTACCTCTGATTCTGCAAACTTTGAGGACCTTGATTCTCTTGGGTAGAAGCGGGGGTTGTTTACTCGGCGAGGGAGCTGCGCGTGGAGCAGATTTTTGTGGAGTGTCCTACGGCAATACCCAGAGGTAAAGGGTCTTCTCCTACTCGGGTTATTTTCGGACTTAAGAGCCTTGTGAATGATTTGGTTGATTTGAGGCGTAGTGGCGGTTGTCGGTTGAAAACTGGGGCTGAATTGTAAAGGAATTTTGGATAGATTTTGGCGGAGTCCAGAGCTAGTCTGGTATTATTAGTCCATAATGTTATAATTTATACAATAAATTATGGTTTAGGTGTTGGGTCGAAATGGCCATGGATTTTAGGTTCCTGAGGTGACGATGCCAAAATGAGAGGTTGTCACGAACAACCCACTACTCGGAGTTTGGAATTTGTTAAAAGCAGTCCGGTTTGCTAGTTGGACAGCGTCCGTGTGTTATTTGCATAAAATTTGCTTAAAATGAATGGCTTGAATTGTGTGGAAAAATAATATGTTAATGCATGGAATTAAATGTGTTAACATGATGTTTGAATTATACAAAATATAATTGTGTGTGAGCCATTGGAATTAAATTGGTAATTAGCCCATGTGAGCTAATTTTGATGTTATTGATATGAATTAAATAACATGTGGTATGTATATGAATTTTGTCGATATATACATGATGATATATTGGCATGTGTTGAATGAAAATGGCATAATGCATTTCATATGCACCGGGCCAACCTAGAAAATTAGGTGTGAGTGCATGGCATGAAAGAAAAGAAAATGGAAAATGGTTGTGAAAGGAATTTCAAGGGAAGATTTTCCGAAGAATTGCGCATGGAAAGTAGTCTGACGGATTCATCTCGGGTGACCCATGGCCCATTTCGGAAAATGATCGTAATTTACCTCGGAGGGTAGTCGATATCTTCAGAAACTGGTGTGAGGTTTTAAGGGTAAACATTTTCGTTTTAAAACTGTATTTTTCTCACATTTTGAGATGCGTAGGAGTCGGTGGGAGCGAGGAAGTGGGGAGAGGTGTTCGCGTTCTCATCCATTATCAATAGACATTTAGTAGGATCGTAATTTTGCTTGAATGTGTTTATGAATCATTGCATGTGCACTTAGGTGGGGAGTAACCCATGTGAGATTATAAAGCTCTTGGGCATTGCTGCTTCAATAGAAGATATTATTTTCAGGTCACGGGGTGTTCGGGAGAGAGGCCGGGCGTCGTTAGGCGGCTTTTGAGAAGAAAGTCGGATTGTGGCTTTGGTATTTATTTTGTAAAACATGTATTAGAACTCTAAATTTTGATATATGTTTTGGTTAAGAGTGATGTAATAACTCTTGAACTATGGTAATATAGTTGGTTGATGTATTTTTAGTGAGTATGGATGTATGGGCCAATGTGGCCATTTTACTCATGTATGGGTCTCATGATATGAGACCACGGGTATTATGAGGTTAGGAATTGGTCAGCAGGGACGCAGAGTTGGGAAAAAAATTGCACTTTGGATAGAATCCTTCAAGGAACTTGTAGCTGTCTGAGAACTTGATTTTAGGCTTTTGAATCACCCAATCAAGATTATAACTCGGTATGGTCAGTTTCCCGGTGGGATCCCAGCGCCACTGTTTGTAGAACCTCTCATCCGGGTTTGAGACTGATTTTGGTGAGGAAAAATGAAATTTGGACTAGCATCCTTCAAAGGAACATGGCTCTCTGAGCATGATGTGAGCACCAGATCATCAAGTGGGCCTCATAACTCAAGTTGTAGTCCGTTTTCGGAAGCGCTACAACAGGAACATTTTAATGATTGTGTCGGATTTTGCCACAGTTGTAGTATATCATTGGCTTGAATTGATGTGCAGTTTGAAATTGTGTGAAGTCAAAATGTGTTCTAGTATGGTTTGGCTTGTGATGGTAGCGTAACGGATGAGGCCATTACATGTGACTTATTGTGTTTCTAGTTGTGGACATGTCTTGTCCGCGGTCGGCTGAGGTTGATGGATGTCGTGCAGAAGTGGTAGTGACATGATCACCGACGTATCACGTGTGTTGATATGTTGCTTATGTATTGCTTTGTAATTTATTTTGGAATTTGTATACTTGTCGTGTAATATCTAAATGATGCATGGATAATTATGTGAAACAATTAGGCATGCGCATATGACTCATTGTATATGTAGCATGACATGAATAAACGATAGCATGGTGCATTGAAGATTCACCTTCGTACGTCAATATCGCGGCATGGGTGAGTGGTTGGCATTGGTGATCGCGACAACGTGTTTGGGTGGTGATGGGTGAAGTGGGCGGCGTCGAGTAGTCGCATGGTTTGAGTTATCGGGCTTGTCGAGTGCTTTTAAATAAGCGGTTATCGAATCCTTATCGGTTATTGTGGTCAAGTTATTTATAGATATCATAACTTCAAAATAAATTTGTTATGGAATATCTTATGTTTGATCAGGTATTGAAGGATCGAGAGATTGTCAAGATTCGAGGTGTCGGGGTAGGAAATTTGTCGAATCGAGTATCATGTCGAGAGAGCGCATCCTGGTGGAAGTAATCGAGGGCTTTGAATGAAGCGATTATGGTTATCCCGAAGGACTTGATTTTTAAAAACAAAGCGCTGTTTTGGATAAAGGGTCGTGGAGTGAAACATGATGCGAAACCTGGATTTTCCCATTCAGATGTACATGGTGTGAAGTCGGTGAGGACTCGAGGATATGGGATAAATTGATCCACATTCTCATCACTGACATGTGAACTGGCATTGAGTAAGGGCGTGCCATGTTTTATGAGATGTGGTGTGTCATTACATCTGCAGCAACAGCTCTGGGTGGGGAGTAACCCTTGTAGGAATTTTGGCGCTCTGCATTGGGCAGTACCATCTTTTAGTCACGGGACCTTCCTTTTCGGTACATGGATTTATAGGGAGGCAAATCAGACGCGTGAGTGTGGCGACAATATGACGTAATCACCCAATATTAAAGAAAGTATTTTAGTAAAAAATTGTAATTAAATTCTTTTAGACTGTTATTGTAATGGTGGGTATGTAAATATGGTAAGAGAGGTGATGATCGGACTCTTACAGTTTGTAGTCGCGTTTGTTTTGTGTGAAGATTTAAATGTGAGTGAATGAGTCCGGTGAGGATGTTATTATATTGAGGGATATGGACAGATGGACAGCTGTGGAGGGTCAGTACTACTCTATTGAGACCGTGGAAGGTTGAGTGGAGTTATCTTGTATACGAGGTTGTGTATGTGGGTAGAGCTCCCCAGAACAAGGGGCTTCTGCCAGATTTTATAATATGGATCTGATAAAATGGAACCGCAACGATTAATGGTAGTGTCGGGTCATCCAAAATCCCACAACAGAGTAAATGGGTGACGAGGTTGATGGGACACGGATTGGGCGTCCTGGCGTGGTAAACAGGTGCGGATTACCTAAGAGCTCGGGTGAGGTGTCCACGGTGTTTCCGGATATTGACATGTGACGAGTGTTGAGTTAGGTGGCTGATCTGCGGGTTGCCGTGGGACATCTTGTGGACGTAGTTTTGTTCATCTGCGGCGCTGGGCGGAACCCGATGGTGATCGGGAGAGTGCGTGACCCGAGGCAGGTTTTGGATCGCGAGCGAGGTGAAGAGGCCGGGCATGGGTCGAGGTCGATTTGCGGGGCTCTCGGGCCGGGACGGGACCCGGGGGGCATGTTTACGCCATGATGCCTCGGAGGCCCGGCCGGCGGAGAGTCGGCTCTTCGAGTGTGTTTCTGCTCTGCTCGTATGGGCGAAAGTGTTAATCGTTTGATTTATTGAGCATGTGTGTTTGTGATGAGTGGTAATCGCATTGGGAATTACGGGACGAGGGAGGTATTTTTAAGGGAAGAATGTTGAGAATACAGAAAAAAATCAGCCCCTTCAGAGAAAATGATGAGAATATCAAAATTTCAAAATGAAGTAGTGAAGCTGGAAAATTCTAGATCTCGGATGAGAAGCGGATTGCAGATTGGACTCATGACTCATAAGGAAATCTGGTGACACAGAAAAAGTTTCATCAAGATTCTCTGATCACAGAATTTTTACAAATTTTACGGTGGGTCGATGACTCGGGATAAGTGCTATAAAATCTCGGAGTTAAGTAAAACTTAGAGTTCAAGTTAAATGGGTCAGGCTGAAAAGAAATATAAATAGTTTTTGGGACGCCTACATGAAGCGGGGCTGGGAAGTAGACATGTGGCGCCATGAGGGCCATATATCAAACTTAACAATTAAGTTAAGTTAGAAAGGAAAATAAAAGAAAAGAGGAAAGGAAAAAGAAAGGAAAAATAAAAAAAAAGAAAGTCAGATTTGGGCAGGGGAGGAGCAGATTTTTCTGCTGGGAAAAAAGAAAACCTGTAGAGAAAGAAAGGGAGAGAAAAGAAAAAAAGCTTTCAAGACTTCTCTCTTCGATCTACGGAGTTCCATCCGTCGGAATTCGTCGGGCCAAGAACGAAAGTTCATCTACTCGACCCGAGAGCTATGTGTAGATGCAGAAATCATGTGGGATTTCGTAAAGTTCAATGTAGGAGTTTGGGAAATCAAAGGTTTCGGGTTTAGGAAGTGTCCACAGGACTTCCTAGATTTTCTTCTACGCTCCCAGAGGTAGGGATTATTTCTATTTTGGTTTATTTTCCATTCTAGGGTTGTTTGGTTAATTTTTAATGCCCTAAGGGGCTGTTTGGCCCTTTTTGCCTTGAGAATTTGTTGTGAGTGTGGTTACATGGGAATAGTGCCTGTTTGACCTATGTGATGTCCGATTTTAGGGCTGATTTTCGATTAGAAAAAATGAGAATTTGGACTAGTAACCTTCAAGAAAATTGTATCCCTATTTGAGAACTTGATGTTAGGTTTTAATCACCCAAATCGGACTTTTAGAACTGAGTTATGAATTAGTTTCTAAAATTTGCTACAAGTTGCCACTGTTTAGTGGGAACACCATGTCTATGTTTTTAGACTGATTTTCGGCAAAAAAAAAATCAGAATTTGGACTATTATCCTTCAAGGAACTTTTAGCTCTATCTAAGAACTTGATTTTAGGCTTCTGAATCACCCAAATCAGACTTCTAGAACTCAAGTTATGGTCCATTTAGAATCTTGCTCAGTACCTACATTTTAAGCGAACCTACATCGAGTTTGGGACTGATTTTTGGCTGGGAAAAATGAGAATTTGGACTAGAATCATGCAAGGAACTTGTATCTCTATCTGAGAACTTGATGTTAGGCTTTTGAATCACCCAAATCACACCTCTATAACTCAAGTTATGGTCCGTTTTCCAGGACTTCTACAGCTTAGGTTGTTTAATGATTGTGTCCAGATTTTTGCCACAATTGTAGTATATCATTGCTTGAATTGAGTGATATACTTGGTTGAAATTGTGTGGAAGTCAAATTGTGTGTTCTAATGGTTTGGCTTGTGATGTGTATGCGGATAAGGCCATTACATGACTATTGTAGGCTAGTTGTGGACATGTCTTGTCCTGATTCGGCTAGAAGGTTGATGGATGTCGTTACTACAGTGGTAGTGACGTGTGATGCCAATGTATGCGTGTATTATGTTGGCATATGTTATATGATTTATTTGAATTTGTATGTATGCGATGTCAAATGATGCATGGATAATTATGTATGAGTAGGCATGAACATATGGTACTCATTGTATAGCAGCATGGTATGAATAGCGATGGCATGATTGCATTGCGTTTGCGGCGCTGAATGCGATATCATGACATGGGTGTGGTTGGTAGTGGTCGACTAGCTAATGTTTGGTGTTGATGGTGGGCTCATTAGCATGGGACGGCGTCGAAAATGAGTCGCCGCGGTTTTGAGGTTATTGGAACTATCTAGTGCTTTTGAAATAGCGTTATCGGAGGCATCCATAGCTTGTGAATAAATACGGTATGGCATCCATAGCTTTAAAATAAAGTTGTTATCGGAGACTGTCCAAAGGATTTGATTTATAAAAACAAAAAGCCTTTTGTTTTGGATAAAGAGTCATTGGGTCAAACACCAATGACAAGTTTTCATATTTGGCATATGCATGTGTGAGGGAGTCGGTGAGGACTCGGGATATGGGATAGGGTGAGTCACATTTTCTTCCATGACATGTAGACATTTAGTGTGGAACGATGCATGTTTTTACTTGAATGTGTGGTGTCATGACCATGTGTGCACTTAGGTGGGAAGTAACCCTTGTAGGAATATTTCTCTGTAGAGATTGTTTCGCTCCGTCCCGTTGGACCCCCTTTTTAGGTACGCATGGGTTATGGGGAGGCGGTACATTTCCAGGCAGTGATGTGGTTGTGAAGAAGAGTAGACATGTGGCCTTGACAATACTAATGTAAAAGTATTTTTTTATGTAAAAAGAATTGTAATTAAGACTCTTTTGGACTATTGTATAAATAGTCGGGTATGTAAAATATGGTAAGAGAAGTAGTGGTCGGACTCTGCAATTTGTAATTAAGCGTTTTATTTTCATATTTTAGATTTAAATGTTAATAAATGGGTCTTGGTAAAGGGATGTATATATTGGGGATATGGACAGATGGACCATGTGAGGTCAATACTACTTTTGTTGAGACCTTGAAAGGGTTATGATTATACTGTTATACAGGTTGTATGTGGGGTAGAGCTCCCCAAACAAAGGAGACTCTACCCGATTTTTGTGAAAATATGGATCCCGATAAATGAGACATAATAGTGTGGTATCGGGTTATCCGAAATCCACATGAATTCCACGGGTTGACGGGTTATCAACAGGACCCTCGAATTTGGGGCGTCACATGTAGTGGTATTAGCATCGCATATGCACAGGGACATCGCATTATATTAGGTGTGTGTGCATGGGTATGGTTATCCATTATCATTGTTGATGAATGGGTAGTGAGCTCGTACTTTGGACGACGTCCAATGGATGTCTCATAGTTTCAAGCATAAAAAGAAATATAAATAAAGTGTGTTTGTGAAGCGAAGGCACATTATCACCCTCAGTGAAAAGAGTGCGGAACATTGGTTAGACGGTATCCATCGGTTAAAGCTGTAAAAATGCGAAAGGTGTAAGAGACACGATTATGTCAAGAAAAGTTTTGTTGCCCAAAGAGACACACTAGATTTTTACACTTATCACATAGACTTCGGGTTGTGTGATAGGAGTCGGAATTGACTCGGGATTGGTTGCCAATTGGCTCTTGCATTGGGTAATGAAGCCGGTGAGGGCTAGGTACATGGGGCATGGTGAGTCGAGTCTCATTTATGGCATGTAGACATTCAGGTAGACATGTGTATATTTGTACTTAGATGTGTGTTTGTTGTGCGACCATTTCATGTTCACTTAGGTGGGGAGTAACCCTTATAGGAGATTTACAGCTCTTTTGAACTCTTCCTTTGTTAATGGGACCGCTCAGAAGTGCGAGTCAGTCTGTGGTGACTCGCATATGGGACCACACTGGGATGAGAGCCGGATACGACTTTGTTTTGTTTTTGTCTTGTATTATATTTAAGCATAACCAAAACATGTACACCTTTTTGGTATCAAAGGGATTGTAAAGAGATTGTGATTATAGTCTATCGTATATTTATGTATATTGTGAATTAAATATGCAGGAATGGGTCTTGATATATGAGACATGTGAGTGTGATATCGGGGCACCCGATATCCACAGGTTTTCGTGGGTTGACGGGTTTTCAACGGGACCACGGGATTTAGGCGTGCCCGGCTTGGTATCGAACTGGGTATGCGATTACAAGGCTTGTTGGGGCGTGAGTCTAGGACACCTTGATTCTGGTCATAGAGATTGGGTAATATGGCGATTACGTGGCTCGGTGTTTGATACGAAGCATCACCGGCAGTGTTAGAGCTTTGGTTTGTGATTACAGTGCTTTCGGTAATTGATATCAAGCGTCCGCGACTTGGTATAGGGTTGGAGGCATGTGATACGGATTAGTGGGCATGAGGTTAGAACACGGCATCGTGTGCGTGATTGTTGTGTGTTGATATGTTCCACGGTTGTATTGTGTTTGTGAATATATGCATATTGCTTTGTGGTTTTGGTTTTAGACCATGATTGAAGAAACACCTCTCAGCTCTAGGTGCTGTTTCTCTTTCTTAAAGTTTGAAGCGGAATGAGCATGTCTTGTGAGAATGGTTGTTTATTAGTGTTGACATTATACCACTAATGTGATAAATGAAAGAGAATCTCAGTGCTATCTTAACCCATTGTAGATGGCAAGTCCAAGCCTTGAACATAGGTCGTCCAGGGGCGATGGCCAGGCCACTTTACTGGTTTTTGATCAACGGGCATTTGTGGATCACGATGGCGTTTGCATTTACTACTGCATTGCGAGGCTAGTGCGGTTGGTGGTTAAGGTCAGTGACCTCTGAGGATTCAGAGCTAAATCATCCTCCACCGTTCGGAGGAGGGACCGGTGGTGGGTGACCATTGGATTCAGGCGGGTAAAGAGGTTTGGGTATGGAGATTACCTCTGATGTGACACGGATTCGTCTAGAGACATTGCAGGTAGAGGGTGAATCCTAGGTATGGTGGGATTAGGTGAAAACCTCTAGAGATTGGGAGGCCATGACATGGGTAGACTCGAGAGCTCTTTATGAGCAAGTTTTTCCCGGCATCGGCTAGGTATGTCAAGTCAGTAGTTTCTAGACTTCTGACGGAGAGACTTAGCCGATCTTGGAGTATGTGGCTAGGTTATTTAGCTAACTTGGATTTGCGGATGATTATGTGGCCTGCGCCATCGACCCGAGTGAGGATATTTGGATGGTGCAGGCGCATCGAGGAAGCCCGGGTGTGGGGCTATCTTTGCGAGATATGGACTGCATGGTTGAAATCGCTATGGCCATAGAGGGGAGAGATAGATGATGCGAGTATCAGAGATGTGGAGTACTGGTAGGAGGAAGGAGGAGTCGACCTTGAGCTTGGGAAAGCGGCGAAGGACTTCTATTTTAAATTCACGAGGACGGGGCCACGGCTATCGGGGCTAAGGCAGCGAGGCACTAGCCCCGAGAGAGGGGCGTGGCTTTGTTTCTTGCAGTCGGCTGGACATATGAGGATTGGGCGGCGAGATCGGGGTTTGGGACGCCACGATCCTGAGTCATCGGTCGGACCCGGGCAAGGACACGGCTTGTTCCTCGCACCCAGTGCGGGCCGGGGGACGGGTGCATCCAAGCCGAGTGCGCACAAGCACTTGCGGCCCTTGGCTGAGACGATAGACGGAGGCTTTGTAGGTCGACGAGGAGGTCGGAGACCCTGTGGCGCCCGGACGCGGAGGCGTGTCGCCATGCACCACCGAATGAGCCTGTAGATCAGTCGGTTATCCAGGGTATGTTTTTGTTATCTCGCCTATGGGCAAGGATATTATTGACTTTGGTGCATCGCATTCATTCATTGCTGCATCATGTGTGGAAGAGTTGGGCTTAGAGGTTGAGACCTTGGAAAAGTAGTAGTAGGAGTTCTCACTCTCGGGACCCGAGGGTGAGTGTGCGGTGATATGTTGGAATTGTGAGTTGAGATCTTGAGTTCTACTCACGGTGAACTGGGACACGTGGATATGTCCAGGGTTTGATGTTATTCTAGACATGGGTGGTTGGCTTGGCTGCAGAGTCGTCATCGATTGCAATCGTAGGCGAGTTACTGCCTACACACGGGATGGAGTATGTGTTGTGTTTCAGGGGGATAAGCATGGTGCTTTACCCCAGACTTTGTATGAATCCAGATGGCAAGGACAGTTGAGGGTTGGCTAGGAAGCCTTACCACGGAGGGGATAAGGTAAGACGAGGATGTGGAGTGCTGCCTCGGTTGTCTGCAGTACGAGGGAGGATGGTTTCAGTGAGCTACTGGATTACCTCCAGGGATGTAGACTTTTTGCATTGAGTTACACACCACAGTGCGTCGCCCATTTCTATCGACTCCACATAGAATGGCGTAGGTTGAGGTCTGAGGAACTCGAGGTCCACGAATCGGAATTATTGGACATGGGTTTCATTAGGCCAGAGACACTTCACCTTGGGGCGTGAGTGCACAAAACACTCGGAGTTATACCGCGTACGTCTTACGTTTTTAGCATTATTTTACGGTAATACGTATTTTTTATGGCTCGATATCGAGTTAGTACGGTTGGTGTGAATGCGGAGTCACGGTGGTGTGAAAAGGGCGGTTTTGGGAGTGCAGAGCGGAGGATGAAAGTGCATAAAGATGGGTGGAAAGCGTCGCGGCGGTTCCCAGCGTCGCTGACGTCCTCACGTCGTGGCGCCCGGCGTGCGGCGTTGGGTCGACTGCTATGAAGTCGACAAGGCGATAGCGTCGCTGACGTCTCAACGTCGCTGACGTCGGTAACGGTTCTGTCTTCTCATCATTAAAAGCAAAAAGGGGTGCATAATTCGAGGTATCGGGAATCGTACGGACTAGGGCGCGGAAATCGAGGCGACGGCGGCGGCAAGCGAAGAAGGAGAGCCGAGTGATTTGTATTTTCCTGCGCCCAGGACGATAGATGCGGATGTTTTACATATTACATATTGATATTATCTTATTCGATTATGCTCTAGATACACTTAGGGTGTTGTTGACCACTATCATATTTTATGGATTAAAGATCGATTATTTTGTATTATTCGAGTTGTTTATAATTAGTTTAGCATACGCTTTATATCTGAATCATTTACATGATGTGGCGACATTAGGGTGACTATCTCTTTGGGGATCTAGAGATTCGAGAGATGAGGATATCCAAGGATCTGAGTTGGGCAACCTTCGGTCGGTTGGTAAAATAGAGATATTAGATCCTAGAATGTGGCAATTAAGGTTAGAACATTAAAGCATTTCGGATTATCGGGTTGGGGTAAGAGATGCGGCTTAATACACTAAGCGGATAAGGCGGATACACCTCGAAGAGGGTACTTCGTAGGCAATATCACCTGGCCACTAACAGATCATAAATAAGTGAGATAATATCATCTTTGAAATAGTCATCGAAGTGACGGGGAGACATAATACACAATCTCCGTTACCTGATTCATTGAGATCAGTTTGTTTAGTTTACACATTCGAACAACTAGTGCCACCACCTGACTCGTATATCCGGTCTTGGCCGTCTACCTTAGTCAGCACACATCAGTGGATGCGATATCAGTACCATTGGTACACCTATATTACTTGAGGCGTGTGCGCGCCGTAGGCGTACATTTTACATGCGTTTTTCGACTGTCAAGTTTTGTGGCCAGTTGTCAGAGGTCAGATTTAGAGTGATATAGAATAAAGCAATTAGATATTACTGCGGATTTTTGTTTTGTTTGTTTTACAAGTCTTTGGTAATTTGGTCTTTTTGTTCATGTGTGATTGCGGGTTAAGGGTTTCGGTGAGTACGTCGTGTGAGGTGAGTTGACTGTATCTGTTTTGATCACGGGCCGGAAAGGACTTTGAACTGCAGCAGAGGCAAAGAACGAGAACATCTTAGAAATCTAGCAATCATGGAGGCGACGGGATGCGAGTATTGGGCAAAATGAGCCACATAGGGGTCGAAATGGGAATAACGGAAGAATCAGAAGCACCGGACGTTTATCAGTGGATGATCGGTTACGTGTTGTTAGAGGAGTTTGCCTTCTGCTTTATGGTTATGGAGCGGCTATCAAGAGACCACTATTCAGACGAACAACTTGGTGATCGTTAACATTCTGGTCTTGGGCATACATTTCTGGGCTACCCCATGAGAATCAAATCATGCATCTGATTAACTATAGAGTGCGACCGCGATCAAGTATAATGAGGTCAGAGAATTTTCGAGGTTGAGTTGTTCCCCTCTCACTAGGTGATAGAGAGACGAGCATTGACTAACGTCAGCCATAAGATTCCATTACTTCATGAGCGATTTAGTGCGAGAAATTCGACCAAGTTAACCACCCTCGAAAATTGCCTGACTTGTGCGAGATCAATACTTTTGGACAAGCTAGAGGAGAGAACACACGAAAAAGCAAGACTGGGGACGATTCAGGTTTGAGAAAATGCCCACGCGCAGGGCGGCGGATGGATGCGGGTCATTACTTTACATATTAGTGCAGAGATACAGCTAGAGCAATTGATTGATGCCTCATTTGGAGGAGCACTAATGAAGAAAACCCTTTGACCAGCATATGTGAAATTTTGGAAGATCTTTGCAACTGGCCTGTAAATCGGTGGCCTAGGGAAGACTACACCGAGTAAAAGCCATGGGTGGCACGAGATGATAGTTCTCAGCCAATCTAGTTAATCATGTTGCCGCGGTGACTAAGCAGTTAACTTCAGACGGCGAGGCTGCGAGATGCCATGCGGACTAACCGCAGGAGTTGTGTGAATTACGCGGAGGATAGCCTGATAGCACGAGGGGAATGTCGGTCGGGAAACCCGGCAGTAGGCGGGCCCACGGTATGTCGAGATTGATCGAGCAGGCCTGACAACGAGGGCGGTGTAGGAAATAACTGCTGGGAACCAAAATCAAGGCTAAAGAATTTGGCATAGCAATCAAAATCGAACAATCAGACGATCAAGGTATGGATGGAGAACATTGAACAACATGCCGCAAACTGATGGTAGACAGCCTCCTGAGAAAGGTGGACTTAGAACAAGCCACTTGCACGAGATGCTCACCTCACACCAGCCTTTATGAATGAGACAAAGGCGAATATGCGACAACAGGCCACTGATTAAACAATCAGCGGCACAATTGAGAAGCTTGGGGTACGAGGATGGGGTCGAGTAGCGGTGCATTGTGAGGAGGAGAGCGACGGGGCTCGCTGCGAGCAATTCGGAGGTAAACCACAGAGGGAGAAGGGAAAGAGTACTCTGAAATTTATGCGCTCTGGGAGTGGAAAGAGTTGGAAATCCAGGATAGGAAACTGGTGGCTCAGGGCGAAATTAGGGCTTGAGGGCAAGCATCCCGAGAAAATTTAGATGCGAAATGAAGCGACCAGAGTTATGAGAGCGGCGGGATGATAAAACGGGAAGAAGCGAAACGGGACAAAAGCGGATGAACTTGTCCTTGATCCCATATCCTCGGAGGTTGAAGAAAGGTAAGTTGGAGGAAAGCGGTTTACTGAAGTTTCTTAACATCTTCGAAACTACATATTAATATACCCTTTTTGGAGCATTGGAGAACATGCTGGATTATTGAAATTATGAAAAGATCTTGGCGAGTAAGAAGAAGTTGGATGAATGGGGATCATCGCCTTGGCGAGAATGGTGCCATCCTGAAAGCCGGCGAATCGGGTGGCGCACCATAGTTCTACATAGAATGTGGAGTACGGAAGCCTGTGTGACTTGGGAGCCCGGCCATCGACTTGATGCCGCTTTCGTGTTTAAAAGGCAAAGTTGGGGGAACGAAATCGACCACAATCGGCTTACGGCTTGCGGACGAGGTCCTTACTGACATCCTCGGGAGGTATAATCGAAAAATGTCTAGTAAAGAGTTCAGTGCGATTAATCTTCGATGATTTGTCATTACCCGGACATGGAGGAGAAAACTGACTGATTCCCATCATACGCCGTGGGCCCTTCACGGCGGGAAAAGCTCAAATTAATGTGCGAAGGTGAGCTCAATTGAGAGTCGGAGACGAGATCACTTTCCATGTATTCCATTTGTAGGCATCGGTCTTGATCCAGAATGAAGATATCTCGGGCGCTGCGCGGAGATTTTACGAGCAATGCAAAATTCCCGGGGGGATAAGCTGCGCGCGAGGAAAGACACGGAAGGGTAAAGGGCATAAACGGAAGAATATTTCATCTTGAAAGAGCATGACGTAGGTGTGAGCATAAGGGGATGCATAAGCATTTCCCAGTTTCTTCTAAGCATATCGCACATTGAGATTTAGGGTCATCGAGCTAATGACATTAAACATAGCGCTTCTTGGGAGGCAACCCAAGTTTTCTTGCAATTTTCCTTTCTATGGTTTAAATTTTTTTATATTATTTGCTTTAAGTATGTTGGTTTTCTGTTTCTGTCCATAATCGGAATCCCTTTTTGGATGTCTACTTTCAGGACCCGCAATCGAAAGTCTGAGGGAGGATCCGTTTAACAAGTTCAAGAGAGTCACAATTGCATGAGGGGAGTTTTCTCTTATCTTAGACCTTTGTTGAATTAATTGCATTTTGGGTCTTCTCTGTAACGTCGCGACGTTAGTTCTCAACGTCACGACGTTGCGACCGCGGCGATCTCCCAGCGTCGCGGCGTCAATTTGACCCTCCTGCGGAGCGTCGCGCGTTTGACTCTCAGCGTCGCGGCGTTGGTTTGCCCTTCTGCGGGCGTCGCGGCGTTGGATTTCAGCGTCGCGGCGTTGGATTTTCCACTCTGCGGAGCGTGTGGCGTTGCACGACGTCGCTGACGTTGAACATGTTCAGGCGAACACCTCCGCTTTTTTATCCTGCCACATGTCGTCCTTGCACGAACCACTAGTTCCACGGTAGCCAGCCGCTTCCACACCACTCCTTGTGAGTCCTACCACCGGTCGGAGGCGGTGTTTTGCCCTCCGACGCGCTTCTCGACTCAGCGGAGTCACGCCTCCTTCCCCAGGCTCTGATCCATTTGTCTGCTCGCCTTTGCCACACTCCACGTAGGTGTCCTCGCATTGGTCTAGTCCTCCAACTTAGGTCTAGGATTCCACATTAGGTCTCTTTTAGGTTGGTAGGGTCACATTTTAGGTCACAGTTTTGCCTAGTTTGCACTAGGTTAGTCTTCGTTTTTTTTTTCTAGTGCACTTTAGGTGTTTGTCACATTGCTTAGTCCATTAGGGTGTGTTCTTGTTGGTGCCAATTAGCTACCTTGTCCACGTAGGTCCTTCCCTCGTCTCAATTGTCCTTAGTTCTTCCACCAATGTCTGGAAAGAGGCAAAAGTTGCCTACAAAGCGGGGTCGGCCCAGTGAGGATCCGACCCCCAATTATTATGTATCGCGGTTTGTGAATGAGGGTGTCGCCGATCGGTTCGACGCTGTCTGGGCGGATGATTCGTTTATTAAGGAAAAGGGTTTCCACCACCGTTGATTTTTTCCATAAAGGCGATTCTGCGGCCAAGGGATGTGAGCACTTTACTGACCCTCATCCGGTATTTGCGGAGATGGGTGTGGTCAAATTCGTAATCCTCGCCTCCCGTGTCGTCGAAGGTTCGTGAGGGGTGTGTTGGTCGATTCCGGTCTGGTCGATCAGCCATTTTTATAATCTTGATCATGCCCTCGGGCAGTTTGATCGGCTGCGACGACAGATTACCAGGAGTCATTCGAGGTCTTGTGACGGGCGGGGTGAGTGGAAACTTCGACCATGAGGGCCCGCATGATCCATTTTAAGGCGAAGCATCACATATCCCCCGAGTCTGGCATCGCTTCCATCACGTCGCGTCTCATTGAATGACGACGTGTGAAGTATTTGCCAACTTTGTTCTCTGCTGTATGCCATCATTCAGGATATTCCTTTTGATGTTGGGCAAGTTATAGAGGACGCCATCCTCCATGCAGGGATCTTAAAAAATGAATTTGGAGCACCCTTTCCTCGTATTTATAGCTTATGCGAAACGGGTGAGGTGCTAGATGACAATGAGGCGTGGTTGCACCCCGTAAGCAATATCGGTTAAGGACAAGCCAAGGTGTACCGACTGAGGACCTACGATTAGTCATGAGCCCTTGAACGGGGCCCGAGCTTCATGACTATCGAGGCCGGACTTTGGACTCGTGACCCCAGGGAGGACATTGGGAGGCGATCCTCGTCTCACCAGCCTCAGCCGCCGCCCACAGCTGACCCGCGCGGGAGGCGGCTCCTCAGTCCCGCTCCAGGCCTCGAGGACGGGTGCTCTCCCTTGCGGCGCTTTGATGCGTGCAGGGCGAGACCGGAGCCAGAGTCCTCATCACCTGGGGATATGGAGGCGCCCGGCGATATGCGTACGGTGTTGGCCCAGCGAAGCCACTATTCTTGTGTGATCGCTTGAGCCCGGTGGCGAAGCTGTAGCGCTGCTGTGCCCGCCACCACCACGATGACACAGATCACGAGGGTTTCCTCCGCCTTCTCTTTTATTTCATTGCCGGTGGGGACACTGCATTTTGTTTGGGGGGTAGCAGGTGGTGTTTCGGAGTTTTTCTTGAATTAGTTTATGTTTGTGTGTTGTAGCTTATTTTCATTTATGCATGTTAGTTTACATTTACATTTTAGTTTTATTTAAACTTGCTTATCTTAGGATGTTAAGTTTTGTGTTTAGTCATGTTTTGTGTTTTAAGTAGATCCTTATACATGTGTAGTGGTGTCGTGTTTAGGTAGTTTGTGTGTGTGATGCCGTGCTTGAGAGTAGGGATTACTTTAGTAGAATCCACTTTTGTCATAGAAGAAGGTTTCATTGGATGTTTGAATGCCGGGAATTAGGTTGCATAGGTGGGGAGGCATATTGTATCTCACCTCCAGGTTATTCAAAAACTATTTCTCCGAGGGACTTTATCACTCACTAAATGGCCTCTAGGAGTATGCTGGAGTGCTAAGCGTACCCAGGTTTATGAGCCACAGGAGTCTCTGAAACACTAAAGAGATGGGACACGGAAGTGAATAAAGAGGATTGCCTTCGAGCCCCCCCAAATAAAATTTAAAATATATATATATATATATATATGGTGATAGAATAAGTGGGATCTTCTACTTGGAATCCGGGCCGCAGTCAGGGGCCTTTTAAAGCCAATCATAGGTATTATTGTGAGTCGTGACTTCACTACGTTCACGAGGGGACGAAGATGGGAGTTTCCAGCGACTTAGGGCCCATAGGTTTAGTTGAGTGTTCGAATTTGTTCGAGGAGCGAATGTGCCGCCCAGCAAGCCCAGTGAAGTCTGACTAATCCTGTACATGGACATAACATAAACTTCTGAGGCACTAGCTTTGTTACATGTAGTGAGTAAGTATAGTAGAAATTGCACACGGTGCGTTTTCGGTCCTTTTGTAGTTAGATTTGCCCCGATTAAGTGGGACAGACTCAGTTTGGGAAGTTGGAACCCGAGTGTACTAGGGTCATTTATTTCAACATACATGGGGTCCTTGGGAGGGGTTATTGTAGACATCTCGGTGAGGCGCTGAGTCGAGCTTCAGGAGTTCAACCTGGTTCTTCGAAGGTTGAACACCTTTGCAAATCTGTGAACTAAGCGAAGGCGGTGTGGTCGGTCGATTTGATCCTCTATCTGCTCCCGGCATGGGCATCAACTATCTTAGTGTTGGGCTATAGTATGTAGAGTGTGTGTTCGAGTTTAGAGTTAGTTCTTGAATGACGAGAAGCTAAGTTGAAATTTGTGATGGTGCTAAAACACTCGGAGTTATACGCGTCGTCTTTACGTTTTTAGCATTATTTTACATTTAAATCACATTTTTTATGGCTGATATACGATTAGTACAATTGGTGTGAATGCAGGTGCAATTGGTGCGAAAAGGGGCAGTTTTTGGAAGTATTATGAAGCAGATGATGAAAGTGCATAAAGATGGGTGGAAACGTCGCGACGTCTGTGGCCTTGAGCAGAGTCGTGACTACTGATCGACTTATAGGAATACTGTTGCTTTGTCTCGTATTCTTGAGACATACATGAGAAATAAAAATGGCCACTTGGGCACACACATCATACTGTAAAATGTATATTTTATCTGGTGATTTTAATTACAATTTGTTCACAATTGTATTTATTACAATTTATACAAAACTGTGGGTCACTTGCCGAATTTTACAAAAAAATACAAGATAAGGCCATCTTGGCGGTTTCTTACCCTCACAAGGCCTGGATCGTCCGTCCCGAGTCGTCTTGATTACATGAAAAAGAGTTGTGAGGTGGGATCTTGATGATGGAATTTCCTACTTGAGTTACTCCCCACCTAAGTCTGTCTGTTAGCGCAAACATTCAACACATGCTAATATATCACTGTATATTAACATAATTAATTTCATAAATCATGCTATTGGTTCATGATAACGTAAGATTAGCTCACATGAGGTATGGCATAGTCAATTGTCATCTTGTTGTACAAAATCACGATCAGTATGTTATTTTCTCATGGCAATAACACAACGTCACCGAATCACACAAGCGGTCAGGTGGTACTATCAGGCCTCGAGTTTGTTGGTCAGTCGAATCTTTTGGGCAAGAGCCGTGTGGGGCTGACCCAATCCAGTCCATTCTGAGACCATTAAACAAAAGTAAAGCAAGTAGGAGAAAAACCCACACCTTTAGGTTGTCAAAACTCCCAAATACGATCTTGTGAAGCTCTCCGATGAGGATCAACTCTTCCTCTTGCTTTCTAAAGCTACGACACTTGGGTCCGTCGTCGGAAACTTAGAGAAGGGTGAAACCTCTCTCTAAAAAATCCCACCTTTCCCTCTCTTTTCCGGTTTGCTCTTTTCCTCCTCTCTTCTCTCCCGATCCATTTAGTCGGTGGAGACCCGAAAAAGAATCATCTCATGTACGTGTCCATTTCTCATTTAGGACACCTTAGATTCTACTATCATATCCATCTAAACGGATTCCCACTCCAATGTATGATGCCATGTGTCACTATGGCCCACGTATGCGACGTCATGGCAGCACGTATGGCGCCTCTTCAGAGCCACTCATAAAGTGCGAGTGTCATGCATCCTCTCGTGCCTCGGCGTGAAGTGGGCTATCCGGGGTCGACGGGAGATGGCGGTGGTAGCTAGATTTCGCGAGGGCAGTTCAGCGGTGAAGTATCCGTTTGTCATCCAAGATCTAGAAAAATTTCGGATTTTCAACCGAAATTACCATTTTATCCTTCCTTAGAAAACATGGATTTTCCGGGTGTTAAACTATAGTATGTAGAGTGTGTGTTCAGTTTAGGTTAAGTTCTTGGGGACAGAAAGCAAGAAGCTAAGACCCAGGGAGTGTGATGAGTGCCTAAAACACTCGAGTTATACCGCGTCACGTCGCTACGTTTTAGCATTATTTTACGTTAATCTCGTAGTGCATAGCTCCATCCATGGTTAATGCCGGTTGGTGTGAATGCGGTGCAATTGATGCGAAAGGCGGAGTTTTGGAAGTGATACAGGCGGAGGGATGAAGTGCATAAGATGGGTGGAAGCGTCGTGACGTTTAGCGTCGCGACGTTCGACGTCGCGGCGGCGTCCTCACGTCGGTAGCGCCCCCGCGGCAATCGCCGGCGTTAGATTAGCTACCGTCGACAAGCGACAGCATTCGCGGCGTCTGGCGTCAGCGACGTGGTCGGATCTATCTTCTCATCATTGGCAAAAAGAGTGCATAATTGAAGTATCGGGAATCGTACGGACCTAGACCGTCAGGAGGCGACGTGGCCAGCAGAAGAGAGCGTGATTTGTATTTTCACTCTTTTAGGACAATAGTCGTATGTTTTACATATTACATATTAAATGTATCTTATTCGGTATGCTCTAGATCTACATAGGGTGTTGTTGAACCACAATGTATTTTATGGATTAAAGATGAGTATTTTGTATTATTCAATTGTTTATAATTCGTTAGCATACGCATACATATCTATGAATCATTACATGATGATGTGCGGCTGACAGTAGCGTGACTATCAGGGATCAGAAGTTCGAGGAGATGAGGATATCCCGAGGGGATACGAGTAAGCGACCTTCGGTCGATTTGGTAAATAGAGATATTAGATCAGAGGTGGCGATTAAGGTTAGAACATTAAAGCATTTGGATGTCGAGTTGGGGTAGAATGCGCTCAACTCCTCTGAGGCTGAGATAGGCCAGGGATACACCTCTGAGAGAGAGGAGTGCCGTAAAGCGATATCACTAGCCACTAATGGCACAAATCATAAATAAGCACAGACCAATACCATCTTTAAGAAATAATCTTGAGTGACGGGAGACACTTAGCTAATCACCGATACGGCAATTCATTCCGGTCCGGGTTTATTTGGTTACATTAGGACACTAGTACCCTTTCACACAATCGCTATCGGATATCTTTGAAAGCAGAATCTCACGTAGTCAGCACCTATCCCGAAGTGGATCGTGCTCAGTACCATTGGTACATTATATTGTTGGGCGGCAACGTGCCTTGCGCACATAAGCGTCGCACACACCACGTTTTAGAGCTGTTAGGGCGCTCGGAATCATTTCACGAAAAAGGGGATAAGACCCTTCGTGTATTGACTCTGAAGCCCGGTTGAAATGGGTTCTGATCAGAAATCGAAGTATCTTTACGGATTAATGATCTGTTTGATCGATTGAGAGGCGCAAAGTCTACTCGAGATGAGCCCTCGATCAGGTGAATCATGCATGCATTTAGTTAAAATTCTCAAATTGTTCTTTATGGATTAAATATGATTCGAGGAGCATTTCAATAATATCTTTTCAATAATCCCTCGTATTATGTTGTTACATAGAATATGGCGATGTTGGAATCAAAAGAGGCGGCTAAAGACAAAAACATAACATAGCGAGAAATGGCAAAAGCGGAGGGCCGGCCTGAGCTACGGGTTCGCGCTCACGAAGCCGCCATACGGCGAAGCGCCGTCTCGGCGAAGGGTCCCTTCGCGCCGGCAGCCAGAAAGCCTGAAATCAAAGGCATCAGGTCCGCCACTGCGAAGCCACCTTCGCCGCGGAGAAACGAGGTTCCCTTTCCATTACGGAAACTCAAAAAATCCCAACTACGGGTGGGCCATTGTTGAGGCGTGTCTCAAGGATAAAGGGAGTAATTTTTGAAGCGAGGAAAGGGGATTGGATCGAGGAAAGAAGAAGGAGATACAAGAGGTAGAATCAATAAATGGGATTAGGAAAGATCGCAAAGACGGAGTTTTAACGATTCTTCCTTCAACTACTTCATGGTCGAATCCTTTAATCTGTAATATGAATAATATGATGAACAACTCTTTTCTCTGAGGTTTTGCCAGCCTAACCCACGGTTTGAGTAGTTGATTTTCAGTTTTGGCTTATTTGATTATTAATATGAGTTCATATGTTTGCTTTGATGCGAGTTTAATTATGAAATTGTTTGGCCAGTAGTAATATACTAAGATTGGGAGTTTGAGGAATCGAGAAAGATAATTTCAAGGACATGGTTAAGCAATACTTAAAATTAGTCGAAGAATAGAATGTTCACGGGCTGCAGTGTGAAAATATTGGGGACCCTGCACATTTAGGCTTTTTGGGTCGAGGGGTTGGGGCGGAGATGCGTTATCACGGCGAGATAGGCAAGTATATCTCGAGAGAGGAATATGCGCTAGGAAGGAATCGACCATGACATGACTTCGTGCCGAATCGCTGATAAGCCCTTAATTGAATTGACATCGTGGGAGTGAATGGTAGGAGAAGGCAAAACCCACAGGTTTCTCATCATCGATATAATTCAACACACACGATTCTAAGTTTTTGTTAATTCTAACCGTCTAGTCGTAATTCGCACCAGTTGAATCGATATTATCCGAAGTCATTAAATCGATGAAAGTCGACACACTTCTGCCCAGAGGAGCGACACTTGACTAACCATACGCTACATCGACTCGGCGCGTGCACTTGCACATGGGTTGCGTTTCCCGATTAACTACACACTCACCATCGGCTGTCAAGTTTTGGCACCGTTGTCGGGAAAGTTTAGTGTTGATGACAAGCAGTGCCATAGGCGATTACTTTGGATCCATTTTTCTTTCTTTAGTTCTTCTCACTTATTGATCTTTTTTTTTATTCTTTTTACTTTTATTCTGGTTTCTGATGCTCTTCCCTTATTGCACTCCCGTCGCTGCGATTTTGTTCGTTCTTATCCTGTGATTTCGAAAGTATTTAGAGTATATCTGAAACAAGATCCACAGGAGCTGCTTCCATTCGATCCTGAACCAGAACGGACATTGCATCGATTACGTAAAGAGACCCGTGGCGACTGAAATCATCGCGACATCCGGTAGATGCGGGACATATTCATGATGGGGATGAACCCGCAGGTGGAACGAGAGATAGACGAACTATAGAAATCGGCCTACCAGCAAATGCCCGGCGATAATCATATGCTACTTGAGGAGTTTGCTTTACCTCACCGGTTGAACGTGATATCGTTTTACGCCTGTATTTTGACCGCCCCATACAAAAAGCGAACAACTTTGAAATTTGAGATGGAGTGACGACTGCAAATGCTCCCTGATATCTGATTCCATGGGCTACCTAGTGAGAATCCGAATGCACATTTGACCCGCTTTATTGAAGTGCGTGACCTGATCAAGTATAATGGGAGTAGCGAGAAGATCTCGGCGCGATATTCCCCATTGTGCACTTAGTAGTGGGCTAAACGCGGATTGACCTGACCATCCTCGAACTCCGTCACCTGTGGAATGACTTGGTGCGAAATTTCGACCAAATTTTCCATACCGAAGATAGCTTAATTGGTGCAAGAAATTAATACATTTAGGCAATTTGAGGGGGAGAACATAGCTGAGGCTTGGGAGAGATTTCATGAGCTATTGAGGAGGTGCCCACATCATAGATTAACTAAGTGGATACACGTGCATACGTTCTACAATGGTCTAAGCGACTCAGCCAGGACAATCATTGATGCTTCAGTGGGAGGTGCTCTGATGAAGAAAACCACATATCAGGCCTATGAGATCTTGGAATCTGACTACCAACACTAATTAGTGGCCCTAGAGACGGATCAACATCCCCAGCCTTCCCCGCGAGGAGTAGACACGAAATTAAGTAACTTTGGTAAATCATGTTTGCAGTTAACTATAGCATTGCGAGAAACGGCAGAGTCTGATAAATGCTATTTAGAATAATCCATGGGAAATTTGTGAATCTTGCGGTGCTTGACCACGATCTTATGGAGTGTCAGTCAGGGGCGGATGACGATGAAGCGGAGCTAAATATGTAAATCAACGAATCAACCACAGAAGCAGAGAAGGGGCGTGTAGGCGCGATGCATATCGGAACAAATACCGGAATCAAATCGGAATGCGGTCGAGGATGGAGAAGCGATCGGAATAGTCGAGCAATCAAGGTATGGTTGGAGGAATAGTCAGAACAACATGCCACCACCTCGAGTGAATGAACCACCCCCTGAGAAGAAAATAGACGTGGAGCAAGCACTTGCACAGATGCTCACCTCGCACACCGCCTTTATGAATGAGAACAAGGAAAATTTGCAATACCAGACCACACAATTGAACAATCAGGCAGCACAACTAAGAAACTTAGAGGTGCAAATGGGCTAAATGGCTAGTCTATTGATGGAGAGGCAGCGAGGAGCATTACCGAGTAACTCTGAAGTGAACTCGAGGCAAGAGGGTAATGAACAAGTAAAGGCTGTCACATTGAGGTGAGCGAAGAACTAAGACACAATGACCACGGTGACAGGGTAGAGCGAGCGTCGACCGATTCAGGTAGCAGTGGTAGGGGAATAAACCATCAAAAATTGGCGAAAAAGAAAAGCGAGTTTGGTCGATCACCTGAGGTGAACCTTATCCCGATTCCATACCTCGACATGAAGAGTAAATTGGATATGAAAGTGCAAGTTTGCAGGGGTGTTCAAGCTGCATATAAACATTCAGTTTGCGATGCATTAGAGTAGATGCCGGTTCACGCATTGAAATTCATGAAGGAAATATTGTCGAAAAAGAAGATTGTCAGACTTTGAGGCGGTAAGCCTCAGCGAGGAGTGTAGTGCCGTCTATGAAAAGCTATATAAAGCTTAAAACCCCGGCAGTTTTACCATACCATGCACAATTGGAAATTCCATCTTTGAGAAGGCCTTGTGTGACCTGGGAGCAAGTATTAACCTCATGCTGCTATCTATATTTAGATGATTGGGATTAGGTGAAGCTCATGACCAGATCCGCATCGATTGTGAATAGGTCATTGAAACACCCCAAGGGGGTGATAGAAGACGTTCTAGTCAAAGTGGACAAGTTCATTTTTCCGACAGATTTCATTGTTCTGGATATGGAAGAAGATAAAGAAATACTTATCATACTGGGTAGGCCATTTCTAGCGTGGCATTTGATTGATACTGTGCGAAGGGAGGTGAAATTGAGTACAAGATGGCGAATCACCTTTCATGTATTAGACCTATGAGCTCACGGATGACTACCTACTTGATGATACCCCAGTCATCGCGCATAGATCTTGCAAGGCAAGAGTGGTAAACTCAGTGCAAATCGTGACACCTGTGAGTTTTCTAGAAGATCGGCATGAGTCGCAAAATGGTCAACCGCCACGGCCGGCGATTTTGAGCACCACGAAGGTGCATTAGCATTCCCAGTTCCTCTAGAATACAACATGGAGATGCAGGAATGTCGAGCTAACGACGTTTAACATAGCGCTTCTTGGGAGGCAACCCAATCATTGTGAGTTTTTCTTTTTCCCTTATTTCGTATTATCTCCATTCCTCTTGACTGTTTTACAGGAAAATTTTTGTTTTTTAGGCATCTTAACCTTAACTATTTTTAATATCTTGATGAATCTTAAAGGTGGAGGGTAAAAACACAGTGTCACACTTTTGCCCAGTCCGCGTGAAGCTTGCTTCTGCTTCTGAGGAGGAAATATTCTTAGAGGCATGCCTTACGGTCCTGTGACAAAGCTAGGTCGCCGTGCGAGGCTAGGACCACACCTTATTTGAATTAAAACGGCTTAGCTTCGCCGTGGTGAGAATGGGCCTTCGCCCTGACCAGAGCCATCTCTGTGTTTGTGTAGTATGTCTTCACCGCGGCCGAAGGGTCGCCGCCTCGGCAGTGATAATAATCCGAGCCTCTATAAATACACTTGATGGACCTTTTTCCTGAAACGGTGCAGTGCGCTCCTTCCGTCTCTATTTATTCGCCTGTGCATTTTTTTAGTTCGGCGTGGTGACTGTTATGGCCTTGAGTAGATCCCGACCAAGCGGCATCGCTGGCTCCATCGAGCCAGGCGTCTTCACCAGTCGCTTTGCATCAGTTCATGATCCGGGCTGGGGTTTCGACCTTGAATGCATTCTTTAATTTCACCATCCAAACTCGAGGTTGGCGAGACCACATGTGCTCCACGACCCCGGGTATTGTCCGTCAGAGTTTCTACTGGCATAGTAGGGTCAGCACCACGATGTTTTTCCGAGATCGATGGGTTGACTTGGACCGGATCATCGGCTAGATTTACGGTTGAGGGCGGCGGCGGTGAGTCTGGCGTTATTCGCGGATATGGACTTCCAGGGCCTGATGCATGAGCTTACACAAGGCCAGGGCGTGTGGAGTTCGCCATCCCGCGTCTCGGCGGGTGAGTTCCGCACATTTCCGATGCGGCGCTCACGCGTATGAAGGTTTGGTATAATTTTTATCATTAGATTGGCCTTCACTTTGCATAAGTATAGTGACAAAGAGACCGAGCGATTGCGCATGCGCCGCGGCCAAAAAGTTCCGGTTGACATCGGGGCGGTCATTGGCGGAGATTGTCAGATGACTCTAAACCTGCTTGGCTTTACGATCACCCCTCGATCAGGCTATGCCGTCCAGTAGGGTTGAATGTTGGACTCAGGAAGCGGTGCAACGACACTGCTATTCCGCTCCCGAGTGAAGTTTGGGGTCTGGCGAGTCAGATGGCGAGCCAAACGATGAAGTATCTGTGACCATATCATTTGTGAAGCGTCGTGATGGGCCAGCGACCACTGGTCGCTTCTAAGTTGACCGATCCTTGGCCGACGGATCAGCGTATCGCCTGACCAGCTTAGCCAAGGATGATCGTAAGATCTGAGGTGGCCTTGACCAGGACCTTGGATTCCATGAGAAATTTGAGATGGCCTTCTCCAGGCGGCGGGGCGGATCACCCGTGACTGCTTCGGCCCATCATTCCTACGGCACCACCCGCGGCCACCACCATGGTGATATTTTTTATTCTGCGAGGCGTATTTCTTTACCTTTACGCTTTCTTTTCTTCGCCGTGAGGATTTTCTATTTAAGTTTGGGGGTGTGGTGTATGGGGTGTGATATCAGTTTATTATTTATTAGTGTGTTTTATTTATTTTATTGTTATGACTTAGTTTTATTTTTGACTTAGGTTATGTTTGCTATTTTTGCATGTTAGGCTATGTTTGCTATTTTTGCATGTTAAGCCCAGTTTTTTTTTTTTTTTTTTAGGCGTGTGTTAGGTTGTTTCCCATGCACCAACATGTTTGCAAATCGCACATATTATAATATGACAGTCTCCAAAGTTGGTATTGAGTATCTAGCAGCCATTTGACCATGATGGCGAAACTTAATAAGGGAGTCGTAGTAATGAGAAAACCCATGTTATTCAATGAAATAGGGACCAGGGTTGGTAGATGTGGGGACTACAGAGTATGAGTTGGGATGACCGTGTACGTTCCCCCTCCTTGTAGTCTGGCGTGATTTAAATGCGGCTACCACACACACGCACCACACGTGATCCGGGGTATGCCTTGACTGGGACTCACCATGCAAGAGTCTTGCAGACCTAGAAAGGTTTAAACACCTAAGTGATGGTTCTTGCGTGAGAAGAAAAAGGATCGCCTTGTGAGCCCCGATGAAAATAAAAATAAAAGAAGAAAAGGGGCTTAGTGTGAAATAATGGATTATCCACGCCAGATCCCTAGAGACACAGTCAGAGGGGCCTTTCAAAGCCTAATGCTTTGAGTGATTGGTGGGAGCAAGTGACTTCCTTTCTTTACATGGAGACAAGGAGGGACTATTTCCTCGATACAGGGCGCGAGGACTGGGCGAGTGTTTGGGTGAAAGTGAGGAACTAAATGCCGGTCACGTAACAGTAGTGGGAAGTCTGTGGATCCACCTCTGGGGGCCCTGCTGAAAACTTTTGCACTAGCACTTTTCAGTGCAGCACAGAGTTAACCCCAGCCAGGACTAGATGGAAGTAAATAACTCGGTGCGTTCTCGGCCTTTTGTCTTTAGAGTATTCCAGTAGGCGGGTTAAACTCGAGTTTGGGAGTCTTGAAGTGATATGTGCCTTAGAGATCACACACTTTTGCTACAGAGATTATTTTAGAGGATTATTGAGCACTACAAAGGGGTTGACCGGCAGTTAACGAGACTAACAATCTGAGTTCTTGATAGTCGAACAAACGAAGATAATTCCACAGACCACGATGGCTGGTGTATGGACTCCTTCTTGCGAATTTATTTAGTGTGCTTAAACATACAATCAATATGATGTAGCATGCCTTGTCTTGGTTAGAGTCTATTCTTACTTGGGGACAAGCAAGAAGTTAAGTTTGGGGGTGTTGATCGGGGTGAATCATGCATGCATTTCAGTTAAATTCTCGGTGTTCTTTATGGCTTAAATGCATGATTCACAGACATTTTCAATAATATCACGCTAATCCCTCGTATTATATTGTTCTATAGAATATGGCGATGTTTAAAATTAAGAATGACTAAAGGAAAAACATATGACGAGAAATGACAAAGAAATGGGGCGGCCTGAGGAGCTCTGGTTAGCGCGGCGGCCTTCACCCATGACGAAGAGTGCACTGCTTAGCGGCAACCAGCTGAAATCAAGGCCTCGGGTCCGGCTAACACGAAGCCTGCTGCGCGTGAAGCGGGTTCCCTTTCCATTAAGGGAACTCAAAAAAACCCTAGCTTTCTGGGCCATTGATGGGCTTGCGTCTCAAGGGATAAAAAGGGAGTAATTTCGAAGTAGAAACGGGGGATTGGATCGAGAAGAAGAAGGAGATACAAGAGGTAGAGATCAATAGATCCGGATTCGGGAAAGATCGCAAAGACGGAGTTTTCTGCAGTTCTTCCTTCAACCTACTTCATGATTCGAATCCTTCAATCTGTAATGAATAATATGATGAACTAACTCTTTTCTCTAGGGTTTTGCCAACCCTAACCACGGTTTGATGGATTGATTTTTAGTTTTGGCTTATTTGATTAGTAATATGAGTTCATATGTTTTGCTTTAATTACAAGGTTTAATTACATGTTATTGTTTGGCAATCGTGACATGCTAAAAGTTGGGAGTTTAAGATCGAGAAGATGTTTCAAGGACATGGTTAAAAACCTTACTTAGGTAGTCGAAGAATAGAGATATTCAGGCGGCTGCGAGAGTGTGGCCTTGGGGTTACACGTTTAGGCGTTTGAGGGGGCTCGAGGGGTTGGCAGGCGGGGATGCGATACATCCCGCAGGCGAGATAGGCAAATATATCTCGAGAGAGAATATCTTATAGGAAGATCAACCGCCAACATAACTCGTTTGAATACTTGATAAGCCCTTAATTGAATTGACATCATCGAGTGTGGTAGAATAATGAAACACTGGGTTTCTGTCAAGTGATACTCATTCCAGCACATGATTCTCAGTTTTGTTAATTCTACTTAATCAAGTCATAATTCACTAAGATTCGAATCTAAATATTGTCGAAGTCATTAAATCGGTAATTAAACACACTTCTCTTCGGGGCGACAATTGACTAACCAGCACACTCGTCGGCTCACGTGTGCATTTGCGTACGGGTTCAGTTACCAATTAGCTTCTACACACTCACCACATCGGCTGTGCCCTCGCCTTAGGTTATCATCAATTGAGGAGTTAGGAGGCGGACATCCTAAAACAGCGTTCGGGGCGCGGTATGGGCCCAGTTCATGGTACTTTGGGGTTGGCGAATGCGCCTATGGCATTCATGGATCTCATGCGCCAGGGTATTCGAAGCCCACATCTAGTCCGGTTGTGGTGGTCTTTGTTGATGACATCTTGATCTACTAAAGTCGGGAGGAGCATGGAGATCAGCGAGGGATTGTTCCCTAGGCCCTCAGAGAACATCAGTTATATGCAAAGTTCAGTAAGTGGGAGTTTTGGCTCACTGAGGTGAGATTTTTGGGACATGTAGTGTCGACAGTTGTCTCAATGGACCGGAGAAGGTGAGCGGTTATGAGTTGGG
The DNA here is from genome assembly GCA_016808115.1 of Tetrastigma voinierianum. Taxonomy (NCBI): domain Eukaryota; kingdom Viridiplantae; phylum Streptophyta; class Magnoliopsida; order Vitales; family Vitaceae; genus Tetrastigma; species Tetrastigma voinierianum. The sequence goes on from JAEQBH010003444.1 coordinate 242,447, forward strand.
GAGAGATCGGCCAGTCTTGAGATATGTGCGGGTTCTTGGGATTAGCGGGGTATTGCAGGGAAGTCATTGAGGACTTATCCGACTTCATTTTATGTGAGGTTGACGGAGAGGGGTCGAAGTTTGAATGGGATGACTTGTGTGGTAAACGATCGAAATTGAAAATGAGGCTAACCGACTCCTATTAAAATGATCTTGGAAGGGGACCGTGTACAAGAAATCTTGTAATAGCCGAAGAATGAATTTGGGATGTGTTTGATGCGATCCGGAGGGTTACAGCTTTGGTTCTAGGCAGTGAAGAACCGGCCAGTCTTACCTTTTGATATGGAGTTAGCGGCCGTAGTCTTTCTTTATGAGATTTAGAGCGCCACTATTTGTACCGTGAGCAATTTGAGGTGTTTTCAGAGACCATAAAAGTCTGTCATCTTCACATAGCGAGGACTTCAATATGGTGGTGCGGATGGATGGAAGTACTGAAAATTATGACTTCACTTTGCATTACCATCCCAGGGTAAGAGAGCAAATATAATTAACTAATGCACTCGATCGGAAGTCATGGGAAATCTTGGCGATATAACTTCACAGGGTAGCGGATGCTTGGGAACTATAAAACTGATTTAGACTCTGATACAATGATCGGGCTGGGAAATATAGGGGTTGGTAGGTAAATGCTCTGCGGCGAGTGATTGAGTCGGGGCGGGGCGTAAAGTTAGTGTCCATCAGGGCGAGTGCGATCCGTACAGGTGATGAGGTTGGGCCATTCATATAAATAGATTCCTTGAACATAAGGGACGATTGGCAGTTCTGGTTGTGATTTGAGATAAGAATCCTCGGGGAGTTCATTGCTCTCGGTTTTGCGTGCATCCAGTGTACGAAGATGTACCACGATCTTCGTCGCCGATGTGTGGAGAAGCGGAGATGAAGAGACCGCGTTGGTTTGTTAAAGCGGTGTCTCACGTGCGGCGGGTAAGGCTGAGCACGAGAGGCCGGTAATTTACTCCGATGATAGAGGTAGTGTTGAAGTGGGGAAATTGGGAACATGTCACGATGGACTTTGTGACTCTTTGCCAGCGATAATCGCGGAAGCACGATCGTTATAGGTGATGGTGGACCGATCCGCTAGGTGGCACATTTCTAGCGATGCGGATGAACTTCCTGGCGGAGAATTACATTGTTATACGAGAAGATAGTCGGTACATGGAGTGCAGTCTCTATTGTGTTGAATGGAGATCCAGTTCTGACTCACTTTTGGAAGAGTTTCCAGAGGGCCATGGGGACATAGTTGATGATGAGCACTGCTTTTCATCCATAGACTAACGGCCAGTCGGAGAGGACCATACAGGTGTTAGAGGACATGCTGAGAGCATGCGTCCTGGATCTCAAGGGTAGTTGGGAAGAGCATTTACCCTTGGTTGAGTTAAACATAACCGAGAGATTATCGAGATGAGTATACGGATGGCACCTATGAGGGCTTTATATGGAGGCCATGCCGATCCTAATTTGTTGGGTGAGGTGGGAGAGATCCATCAGGTCGGTTGATTAAAGCACCTCAGGAAGGTGGATTTGATACAGAAACATCTTCTCACGGCTCAGAGCCAGAAGAAGAGTTATCTTGATAAACGACGTCGACCTCTAGAGTTTGAGGCAAGTGACCATGTCTTCCTGAAGGTGATGCCTAAGAGGGGAATGATCAGATTTAGGCCAAAGTTGGCTATGCGAGAAGATTTATTAGGCCTTTGAGATCTGCGGGAGTAAACCTGATTGCATATCGATTAGCTTTACCACCCAATTTATCAAGTGTCCATGAAGTGTTCCATGTCTCCATGCTCTGAAAGTACACTCCAGACCTGACTCATGTAGTGGATTGGGGCGAGCTAACAGTAGATATTGATGGGACCTTCGAGGAGGGACCAGTATGTATTATGGACAACCGAGAGCAGGTTTTGCGATGCAAGACCGTGAAGTTGGTAAAGGTGTTGGCGACACCGAGGAGTGGAGGAGGCAACGTGGGAACTAGAGGAACAGATAGACACCTATCCTTTCCTATTTAAGGACAAAGTTGCGTGGTCTAATATTTGGCACTAGAATAATTACTACATATGCATGTGTTTATGTGTCTTTGAAGTAATGTGTGAATTTAGGGGACGAAATTACGGTAAGGGGAAGAATGTAAAGCCGAGGAAAAATTCGAGTTTTTTAAGGCAAGGAGTATTAAGCAGTAATTTCGGTTGAAAATCGAAAATTTTCTAAATCTCAGATAACGAAATTGACTTCATCGTTGAATTCGTCACCTTGAAATCTAGCACCGGTGAATTCGACAAGATTAGCTAATGAGTTCAGTTTTTCGAAGAAAATTGCGAAGCGAGTGCGGTGACCATATGTACTTAGGGTGGTAGGACACGGCACCGCCGCGATGTTGGAGGCTGCGTAAGAGGCGACCGCACGGCACCGCATGGGAGCGGGTGGGGTCTCACCCCATAGGCTCAAGCAAAAAAACCTGACAAAATATATAAGAGTAAGTGGAGATAAGGAAAAGAAGAAGAAAAAAAAAGCCAAAAGCAAAGAAAGGGTGAGAAAGGAGGTGCGTGCAACAAGAAGGAAAGGGAAAGGAAGGAGAGAAGGCGAGGAGAGAGGGGCTTAGGAAGGAGCAGGAAGAAAGGGGAAGAAAGGCGAGAGGAAAGAAAGGAAGGAAGAAAGGAAAGGAAAGAAGAAAGAAAAGAAAAATGAAGAAGAAGAGAAGAAAGGAAAGGAAAGAAGAAAGAAAAGAAAGAGGAAGAAGAAGAGGAGAAGAGGAAGGAAACCCAGGCCGGCGTAGGTGCGAGTGGTCGGACCGGACAGGCCCAGACGGAGCTGTCTTCTGAGAGGTAGGTGTCTTCTACCACCAGCACATTCTCAGCACAGGGGCCGCGTAATGGCCTCTGGGTTTCATCAAGTTAAAAATTTGTATGATGTGTGATTGTGGGACGGTCGGGGACCAGTGTAGTTCAGACCACCAGGTCGAGCACGCGTCGGAATGAGTAAATGCGGGTAAAATGGACGGAGGCATGCGGGATTCAGCGCTACCCTGTAATCGCGGCGCCAACCAGGACGACCATAACTTTCAGATCGAACTCAGGTCGCGTGTTCTTAGACTCTGGAAATCTCGTGAGTCTGAGATTTAATGAGATGAAGTTCTCAATGAAGCCATTGGCTAGCGGAGTGGGAATTTGGGTCACGGGTAGTGGAGAAAGGTCGGATTCAGATTTCGGAACTTATGTTTTGAGCAGGGTTGTATCAGGCGGAAATGCTCGGTACGCGTATGGCACGAGCGAGAGCGTATGCGGAATTTTGTGTAATGTTTAATAATTGGAATTTCTGGACTAAGTTTAGATTTTTCCAAGGCCAAGTATGGCCGGACTTATGACTGGGAATGGCTAATTTATGTGTAATGTTTTTGTGTGTTATTGCTGGAAATTTAATAACATGCTGAATATGTGTATGATATGTTAATATATGTGTATTTAAATTTATTAACATGAATGGATGTGAATTGTATATGTTTATATGGTACTTGGCATGAAGTACGATTCAGTAGAATGTTCCATGTGTGGTGCATCATACATGTAACATGAGAACATGCAAGGGTATTAGCATCACATAGCACAAGGACATCGCGATTATATCGGGCGCAGGTGTGACAAGATGGTTATCCATCATCCCTTTGTCGATGAACGGGTAGTATTCGTATTTCGACGATCGCCCAATGGATGTGTCACGGTTTCAAGCATAAAAAGAAATATAAAAAATGTGTGTTAGGTAGAGCAAGAAGGGACTATTACCCCCTTAGGTGAAAAGCATGGAACATTGGTTAGACAGAGTATCCATTGGTTAAAGCCTGTAAAAATGTCGAAAGGTGTAAGAGACCCGCGGTGTAATCCGAAAAGTTTTGTTGCCCAAAGAGACACACTAGATTTTTACACTTACCACATAGACTTCGGGTTGTGTGATAGGAGTCGAGATTGATTCGAGATTGGTTGCCCATTGGCACTTACATTGGGTGATGGAGTCGGTGAGGGCTAGGTACATGGGGCATGGTGTGGCATGTAGACATTCAGGTAGACATGTGTATGTTTGTACTTGGATGTGTGTTTGTTGTGCGACCATTTCATGTGCATAAGTGGGAAATGCTTGCTTTGTAGGAGATTTTAATGTAAGTTTTCTTTCGGATTGTAGGGGATACACTTTGGTGTGCAATGGTCAAGGCCAGGCGGTGACATATGGGACCACATATGAGGTGAGGCCGGATACGACTTTGTTTTTGTTTGTTTTTGTCTGTGATATATTCGAGCATGACAAAACATGTACACATTTTTGGTATCAAATGGTGTAAAGGGGCGTGAGTATAATTACATCATATATTTTTTTGTATATTGTGAATTAAATATGCAAGAAAGGGTCTGGAAATATATGAGACATGTGAGAGTGTGTGATATCGGGGCACCCAGGTATCCACGAGGACTCCGCCCGAGGTTGGCCAGGTTGTCCAGCGGGACTCGAGATTTGTGGGCGTCACAAATTGTCTTTAAATGCAATGAATTGAAAAAAATAGAAACTTTGATATTTGTCAAACATGTAATAAAAGTATAAAATAAGTAGTCATATAATAATAATAATAATAATAATAATAATGAAATTTCTCTTATTTCCATAAATAAGAATGATAAAATTCAAAGAAATTAGAAAATTAATATTATTTTATTTTAAGAATAATATAAAAATAAATTATCCAAGAATCTAAGATGATAATATTGAAGTTTATGATTTGGAACAATTTGATACAAAATTTTGGTTTAGTGATGAATAACAGAAGATAAACAAAAAAGGTTGGTTATAATATAAACATGATAGATTTGACTGAAAAACATAAGATAAAAGAATTTAAGACTGAAATCATAAAAATAATAATAAATTTAACAGATAATCATAATCAATATCATACAGAAGAATTTTGTAATTATGAGGAAATTGGTAGGACGATAAGATTATTAATTAATATAAAAACCTTCATAGAATCTTTATGATAAGATTATCAAAAGCAAGAAACTAAAGTAATAATCCAAATTAATATAAAAGATGAATCGGATAAAAGAAATAAATTCATGAATAGTACAAGACTATTAAGAATAGTATTCATATTAAATGACAATAAGCACAGGGTTGAAGGGTTTTTACATAACGTGTGATAAAAGAAACAAAGGCACATGAATATTAACCATAATAATAGTGAAGATAGTTCTGAAAAAGTCCTTGTCATATCTCACCACCATAAATTTATAACATAACGTTTTTAAAATTATGAAGCTTTTGAAAGAACACGACAAATATAATCCAAATGAGATTGTATTAATAGAATCTTTAACTTATTATAAATTAGAATTCTTAATAAATGATTGGATATTAAAAACATTATATATCTTTAAGTTTCAAATATTTTTACAAGAATTAATGACAATTATACAACTAAATCTTCCTCAATAAATGAAATAATAAATATTAATAAAAGCTAAGATAGAAAATTTAAAAACAAAAATATACTTGGTGGTTATAACTTTAAATTTAAATCTAGTAAATAATAATATTGAAGAAACTTATAATCAAGAAGAAGATCTTATTGAAATATTTTATTATAATTTAAATAGGATAGAAAGTCAAAATATAGAAAATAATGAAGACGGTTAAAAAATGAGTAAAATAACAATAAGAGATTTATTAATGAAATCTATAGACAAATACATTGAAAGTAAACCACAAATAAAACAAGATTTAAATGATAGAAAAATACAAAATATGAAGAAAACTATATATCACATGATAATGGAATGTTTTGAAATTTGTTTACCTCTATCTAAAAAAGCCAGTCCAAAAAATATATATGACTTCCCTTGAGGCATGTAATTCCAAATATAATGAAAATTCTGATGAATCTTCACAAATAAAAATACGCGTAAATCGAGATACGTGTCTGATAGAAAAATAAAAAATCAGAATGAAGGACAAACATCTAGAAATAATTAAAAACCTAATGCAAAGAGAAATAAGAAATATATATCCAAAAGATAAAATAAAAATAAAAGAATATGGACTAAGATTGGAAAAAAATTATGAAAGAAAGGGTTATAAAAACCAAATAACATGGAATCTAGAAAAATAGAAATATTAAAGGTTGTAAAAAGAACATATAATAAATTAGAAAAAATCGAAGAAGATGAATAAATTAGAAAATTTGATGATAAATATAGAAATACAGCAAAATACTCTTATTAGTATAGGAAAAGACCCAAAATATGTTAGGGGAACAATTGGGAAAATAGTAGAACAAATAATATTTAGAAAATATCCTTAAAGAACGATAAAAAATGAAGACATAGAAAAGGAAGTCTTAGGTGAAAAGCTATTTAGACGATATTTAGAGTTGGAAAGAAAAAGAAAAATAAAAGAAGAAAAACATGTAATAGACAAAGAGACTGTTGAAGAATGAGTCAAATAAATGATAGTGAAATAGAAGATATAATGCTAGAAATACAAATCATGAATTTTGATGGGAAAATTATAAAATAATGGATACTTACCAGATAAACAATTACAGCGGAATATATGGAGATCTTGTTTGCTTCACTGGATCAAATAGTGACCATTACATATATGAATTGCCACTGATTTTCACAATCTAAATTCCTTCCTTTTGGTAGAGATGAGAGAGTGCAGAGAGTTTTCTTGTCTATATTTTTTCTTGAGAAGATAATATTAGGATTTGTACATCTTTCTTCTTCTTTTGTGCTTCTTGGTTAACTTCCATTTAGCTAATTCAAATTCAAAATTGAGTTGGGTCATGGATCATGGGTCATGGATCCATTTGGGCGACCAAACTTCTAGAATCAGCATCTCCCACTGCACAAAATGGGATCCATGCTCTTTCTTAATATCATATAAAGAACATCATCTCTTATGCTCTCTACCAATTACATCTGAAAAATAGATCGTGTGACCCTGATACTTGAGAGCTCTTTGCTATACATCATTAGGAATATATAGCTTCTCGACAAGCAGATCATGAGTAGACTTAGAGTATGCGTACCCTGATCATTTTATCACATTCAAATCTCAAGCAGTCTCGTCTTATATATCATATCTTTGTATTCACAATTATAGACACTCTGTGGTGGTATGGAATTAGTCTGAGCAAAGATGTGATACGTTTAATGATCTTCCTCTTTTCTCAAATCTCTTGCTTTAATTTAATTTGCTTTTCCGGTAGTGCCGGTTAAATTTGAATCTCATAGTCCTTTGGTAACACTACAAAATAGCAAATATTAAATTAAATCTTAAAATTAGAATAGAGTCATAAGGGTATAAATATATAGCTCTTGTGGCCCAAGGTCTCACATCAAAATGAGATGAGCTTTGATTACCTATATTAGTCATAATTTGCACACATGGTATGAAACACGTGCTCACGGTATTTTCTCCTTTCCCATGGAGTGTGTCTTTTATGTAATGTATTAATCTGCGTCTGAATAATGGTTCGAGACATTCTTAATGTCCTAGCCCCGGAGTTCTCTTGTCTACTTCTTTCATGTTCATTAGAACTGAATCACGGCAACAGACGAATCGAAGTGAATTTTTTTATTAAATTCACTTACAATCTTTAATAAGATCTCCATCTTGTTTGTTAACAAGGCGACATTCATATTTAAGCTTGGCTCTCGATTATCACTTAGATAATAAGCTTAAAATTGTCTCATCTCTCATCGACTACTAAAATTAATGAGGAGGCAGTGCGGTGTGAAATTTCAATCTCTTTATACGTCAGACATACTTTTCAATAAATCGAGTGAATAAAAAAATTAAGCCTCACACATAATGTGTAGGCTTATAACAAACATATTTATTATTTGAACATTAATACAACATGAACACATTGTTGGGAAACATTATAATAAGTATATCATATTCTCTTGTGATCACTGAGATTTCACATGCTTTATAAATATATCTCGAATTGGTTTGTCGAGGATCTGCAACCATTTCAGCGTAGGGATATACTTCATGTTCACCTTCTTGTGTGCATATGCATGTCTTTTACAAAGTTATACTTTATATCTATGTGTTTGGTTTTGCCATGATACTTAAGGGTCTTTGTGTATGCTGTGCTAAAGCAGTATCCATGAGTTCACTAGGCGAATCGACCTTATTAGCATTTACACCCAAGTGATCAAAAAACTTTTGAGCCACAATGCTTCTTGTACGGCCGGCGAAAAGCTACGAAATTCAGCTTCCATTGTGGACAAGGCTATGCGGGATTGCTTCTTACTACTCCATGATATAAGCCATTGTTGGTGAAGATGTGCAGGAGGTAGACTTTTCTCTCATCTAAGTCTCCTCCCCGATCAGCATCGGTCATAGCCTTTAATTGTAGATCATTTCCTTCGTAACCACAGATGAATAAGTAGCGGAGTTCCTTTTAGGTACCTTAAGTATCCTTTGCGCTTTCAATGTCTTGGTCTGGGTTGGTGATATCGACTACCATGCAAACATCAGAAGCAAATGTCGGGTCTTGTACACATCATGGCATACATCGAGACTTCAAGCAGCACTTGTATAGGGAACTTTCCTCATATACTCTTCTTCTTGTGGAGTTTTAGGACACATTCTTCGACTAAGACCTTCACCTTTAGCAATAGGAGTATCGATGGGTTTGGAATGCTGCATGTGGAATCGTTCAAGGATCTTATTGATGTATGGCTCTTGTGACAGAGACAATAATTTCTTTGAACGATCTGCAGAAGATCTTAACTCGGGAATATAAGCGGCTTCACCCATTATCTTTCATCTCGAGGTGGATGATAACCAATCCTTTAATTTCATTGATATACTCCTTGCTATTACCAGCTATAAGTATATCATCAACATATAATGACATAATTATAAACTTATCCATAGATCTTTTTATATATACACAATGATCTTCGTCAATCATAATATGAAAGCCCGAAGCAAAAGTGAAACCAGAAATGATAATCTAGATTCAATAAAACTAGTACTTTTTCTTTCAAGGAACCGGAAGTGAAGCAAGTGAAAGCAGTATTTTTTCTTTCAAAATAGTACTTTTTTTTCTTGAAGGCGGTTTTAAATTCAAATTTAATGTAAGCGAAACGATTTTATTTAAACTTGGAATCCCGAAATGTGTGTCTCATGGCCAGTCCACCGACGATTTTTATTTAAAGCGAAAGCATATGTATATCATTATCTAAGTTAGTGAAAAATGCATTTCTAAAATATATGCCCTTGATCGATTATATTTTTGTATTAGGATCTCCATCATGACGATTTTATTTAAAATGAAAGCGGTTTAGTACAAAGCGGTTTGGATTTTCTCAAACACTTAAAAGCTGAAACGGAGTTTTAATTTAAAATATAAAATATATATTTTATATATATATTTTGAATTGAAGACAAACGCATTTAGTTTGGGCTATGTTTTACGGGAACATGAAATTTGGCCTTATAAACTTAGCTACATAAAGATTAATATTAAGCAAAACCATATGGATGAATTTGGACCCTCAAGGCCCTTATGTGGGTAGGTTGGGTTTGTGTAATAATGTCGCGCGAAATATGGTGGACGCTTTAAAGCGAAGGAGACCAGGAATGGATTTCACGGGTTGAGCCCATGACCATCACATGTAGTAAGTACTCTACCAACAAGCTATGTGTGAATTTGTTACTTAACTACATTGGTTTTAACATAGAAATTTATGGTACAGATATATGTCATTCTGACTTTTTGTTTTAAGAATATGGGAATTAAATTTCCTATATATTAAATTTATTGTCATTGTGATTATTTGTATGTGTATAGTTTTACATACAAAATTAATTAAATGATAATCTTATTTTTTAAATTGCATGTTATGATAATTGTCTTGTATACCTTGCCTAATTAATTGGATTAGTGATAGTCTCACATTAGGGATTTAGAGGATGATTGGAAACATAGTGACCTTTTGATTCTAAAACCTACATGTGAGTTATTTCTAATGCGATTAATTAGAGACTAAATAGATATATGTGTATGGATGAAACATTAATGTTGTGCAATTTATGTCTTCTGTGAAACTCCGTATTTACAATATGATATTCGGATATTTTAGATTTAATGGGTCGAATGCATCTTCATATGCTCCCGAGGCGACGGGCAGTGCAGTGGACTTGTTGCTGGGTCGATTGACATGACCGGTGTCCTTTAACTCACAAATCATAATTGACATCTCACGTAAATGTTTTTTCATTGAATGATCCCGATTTCTTTTTTGTAGGTGTCAAATTTGATCGTGAGTGATCGAGTTGATTCTTGATCATGGCACCAAACTTATTCTTTAAAGCGGACCACATGTCCATTCTTCAAAGTCACCTTCTGGTCTCGCGTGATATCGTTTCCATGCTGGCAGCGACGTTATGCGAGTTAAGAAATTCTTTAAGCCTCAGGGCTTCTCGCCTCCCGGTCTCTTTTTTGTTGGGTCGTATTCCCTGCCTCAGGCTCATCCAGCACAATATTGAGTACCTCAAGAGCTTCTTGCTCTTCCAGCACATATTGAATCTTCATGCTCCAAATTTCATAATTATCCAATTTAGGCACCGCTTTGTTAATTTCGGCGATAATGTTTTTGGATGCGAAGGCAGTGTGTTTGTGTAGAAATACAGTTACGGTAAGGCGTAAATTACTTGATATTAATGTTTCATCCATACACATATATCTACCTAGTCTCTAATTAATCGCCTTAGAAATAACTTCGCATGTAGTTTTAGAATCAGTCATTTATGTTTCCAATCGTCCTCTAAATCCTAATGTGAGACTATCACTAAAGCAAATTAATTAAATGAGTATCTGAAAACTGATTATCATGCTTGTCTGATTTAAAAAATAAGATTATCATTTAATTAATTTTGTATGTAAAACTATCGCTATCTAAATAAATATGATAATGATAAATTTAATATATGAAATTTAATTCCCATATTCTTAAAAGCGAAAAAAAGTTGTAGTCGACATATATCCGGTAGTAAGTTACATAAAAGAAAGCCGTGTAAAGAAGTAACAAATTCACGCATAGCTTGTTGGTAGTGCGCTAACTACGTGTGATGGTCATGGGTTTGAAACCCGTGAAATCCATTCTGTCTCCTTTTTTTTTTGTTTTAAAGGTCGAACCGTATTTTCTTTATGTTATTAAGGCGAAACTGACCCGGTCACGTAAGGGCCTTGAGGTCGGCGATTTCTTTATGTGTGGCCCAGCCACGGCCGTGCATGGAATGCCGAGGGTGCCGTTCAGTATGGTTTCTTGTCATTAACATGAGGCTAAGTTTATAAAGTAGAAGCCCCGAGTGTAGGCCAAATTTCATGACGAAAACAGCCCAAACTAAATGTGTTGTCTTCAATCTTCAAAAATATATATATAAAATATATATTTTATATTTTAAATTAAAAACCTGCTTTCAGTTTAAGTGTTTGAGAAAATCCAAACTGCTTTGTACTCAAACTAACTCATTTTAAATAAACTGCTTTCAGTTTTTTTTTATATCCGAATACAAAAATATAACTGGATCAAGGGCATATATTTTAAAATGCAGATTTTCACCTTGAATACTGATATACATCTGCTTTCAATTTAAATAAAAAACTGCTTCCGGTGGGACTGGCCATGAGACACACATTTCAGATTCCAAGTTTAAATAAAAAAAAACTGCTTTCAGTTTTACATTAAATTTGAATTTAAAACGGCCTTCAGCAAAAAAAAAAAAAAAAGTACTATTTGAAAGAAAAAAAATACTTTCGGGCTTTCACTTTTGCTTCACTTCTGGTTTCACTTTTGAAAGAAAAAGTACTAGTTTTATTGAATCTAGATTATCATTTCTGGTTTCACTTTTGCTTCGGGCTTTCCTGTTAACACATCCGGTTAAGGCACTTTTGCAGAAAAAAAGTACTATTTGAAAGAATCGTACCATTCTGTGAAACTTTTGCAGAAAGAAAAAAAAGCAAAAAAAACTATTTCAAAGAATAGTATTATTCTTATTCTCCATATTTTTTTTTTTAAACTTTTGTGGAATCTCCGGTTAAGGCACTATTTTTATCATGAATGCTTTGTACCAGAAATGCAGAAAACTGAAAACTACTTTTCTATACTCAATCTCTCCCAGTACCAGAAAAGAATATCACCAAGAATATATTTTCTATATTAAAATGATCTGTATATATCAAGTAATCGATATAGAGATAATTATAAGAGATGTGCAAATATGGCATTTTATTGTCTGAAATAGCTTGAGAAGAAGGCTACGTCTGCGATGATGGAGAAAATTATAAAATAATGGATATTTACGGATAAGCGATTCTGTGAATATGGAGATCTTGTTTTAACTATTGGATCGAATAGTGGCCATTCACGTATATGAATTGCATTTTGATTTTTCTGAATCCCCAAATTCACTTGGCTTTTGGTAGAGATGAGAGAGTGCAGAGAGTTTTCTTGTCTATATTTTTTCTTGAGAAGATAATATTAGGATTTGTACATCTTTCTTCTTCTTTTATTAACTGCAGTTAACTTCCATTTAACTGCAATTTTAAATTCAAAATTGAGTTGGGTCATGGATCATGGGTCATGGATCCATTTTAGGCGACCCAACTCTAAAATCCAACAAATTTAAATGAAACAAAAGATGTGAATCCTATAGGATATATAGGAGGACCTAGTAAGGCCTAAAAGAATATCTTTGAGGCGTTTGAAAAGAAACGATAATCACAAATATGAATAAAAGCATGAGTGAACAATTAGGAAATACAGGAGTATACCTGGACAAAGATTGTCAAAAGGATATTAAAACAGTGTTAAATAAATGGTCACAGGCAATGATATTATACTTCATGAGACAAGGAACAAATTAGGATAATAATACTAAAACCCAAATAATGATAAGAACATTAAGAGGATGTGTTAAAAATTGGTGGGAATGATTATCAGCCCCTAGTTTTAATGTAATTACAAATAACACTACTATAGCCTTTGAAAGTAGCATATTTGAAGGAGTAGATACTTTTATTAGATATATAGTAAATGATTTTTTAGGAGAATTATGGATGACAAACAATATAGAGCAAAGAAGAAAAAATATAAGAGAGGCTAAAAATAAATTAGCACGGTTACAAATTTGTAAGATGAAGAATATATATAAATATACATGTGAATTTAGAAAATTGTATTATGATGCATGATGCATTTGATAGTAATATGAATATAATAATCTTAGCAAATACATACTATGAGAACTTGCAAGAAAATTGAGTAATTATTTTGAAGAATATGAAAAAATAAGAACAAATGATGTTGATACTCTAGGAGCTAGAATATAATTTTTGAAGAAAAGATTAGCAGAATTATGCACCCAGAGGTATATCATGAAAGATGCAAGAAATTGAGAAAAAGTATTTTGTGACAAAATAGATAACATCCCAGGAAAATTAGGGTGTAAGGAGTATAAGAAAATAAAATTTGGAAAACAATTAGGAAAGTTAAGAAGAAGATTTACAAAATATAAAAGATTTAAAAAAGAATGGAGAAAACCATTTAAAAAATATTACAAAAAAAGATTCGATTATAAAATGAGAAATATTACATAAAAATACATCGAGACAAAGCAAATGCAAATGTTGGAAATGTGGAGAATTAGGATATTATAGTAATGAATGTCAAAAAGAGAAAAAATACATTTATCATATGGGGAAAAAATAAGGAAGATGATTTAGAAGGTATATTAAGCTTTGATAGTGAAATGAGTAGTGTTTATAGTGAAAATAATAATAGTTCCTAAACAAGTGATACAAAATGAGTAAAGAGATAATTGAGGAAGATGAAATTTTTGAATTTGAAGTTATTAGTGCTAAAGAAGATAAAAAAATGATAAAGATTGAAGAACACTTTTGATAATAGAAAATTACAGAAAATCCAAAGTCTAAATTTTGATCTAAAAGCCCCAAGAGAAGGAAGGATTACTAAGATACCTAAATAAAATATATACAATCCATGAATACCAAAAGATAGAAAGAAGTATAACAATTAACAAAACTAAAAGAAATATAAAGCTCAATTTATTAACAAAAGAGACTATAAATAAAACATTAAGTAAAATAAAAAATGAAAAAGTAAGGGAAAAAATAAAGTATGTATATTTAGCAGGAAAACAGATAATAATAAAATCATTATTACCTAAAAATCTAAACACATCAATAGTTATAAGTTTACATGATAAAGGCGAAATCTGAACACATGATGTGGCAGTACGAGCAGGGGTCGAGTGACGATCCATTCATTCGCGGAATACGTGTAGTCATTGAGTGTCTGCAATGCCACGAGATGAGTCTCTGCAGAGACTCAAACATGAGTAAAAATGGCCACGTCGGTATACATCCATACTCACCAAAATATAACCAACTATATTACAATAGTTTCAAGAGTTAATTACGCCTGCTCTGAGCATGTATCAATGGAATGTTTCACACATGTTTCTGAATATGTCAAGCCACATAATAGAACTGTATAAGCATTTTAATGAGTGTCGTCTTCACCGAATACTCTTTGTGCAGAGAAAGGGGGGGATCCCACGACGGGGGTGGCAATCTTAGAGTAGTTGAATTTTCTACATTGGGTTCCTCTAGCCTAAGTGTTCATGCGATAGGTAAACACACATTCAAGTGAATTCGCAGTTCCTGCCAATGTCACCATGTTATGGACAGAGTGTGACTCACCCTTTCCCACATCTCGGGCCCTCGTTGACTCCCTCGAAGCATGCATTATGCGATTGTGAGAAAACCGCGTCTTGAAAACAAAGGTTTTGTTCTTGAAAACACATTGTTGATTCGGAGTAAAATTCTATTGAATGACCCTCTCAGAATAAATACGTTGAATGATCCTCAGAGGTGAAGTGTTGGGCGACTCTCGAAACAATCCATTGAATCCTAGTGTGAGCCCCATTTGGACACCTTTCAAAACAATTCTTTGGAATTGATTTTTACGATATAATTTTCCTTTGACAACCCCTCATATTTTCATTCGTTTGTGGACATACTCCGATAACCCGATTGTGAGTCGACCCTCTAGAAAACATATCGTGCACTCACCTCTTATTCTAGGATAATAAAGTCTCGTATAGTGCAATATGCGAATTTCATCTGATACATGTTGTTAACATGACGTCACGTATATTAACAAGAATTTACACACTACGACATGTTATTGATCATAGCAATAACATATCGACACCGCAACCCACCACCAAAGCAGTCATCGGTCGGTCCAGGACTATCCAAAAATAACTACGAGGATTTCACCCTTTCGGAGTCAATTTTGGAACCAAATGAGCGACCACTCGGGCCCAGAACATCGCAACCGTTAAAATGACTCTTAGCGGGTGCTTAAGTAGGATAAAAGCCCACCTCGCGGGGTTGTCGAAACTCATGATGTCTTGGAGGTGCAGTGCGTAGGCTCTTGCAGTGGGGATCAAGCACTGTCTCTTTGTCGTCCCGGAGTTAAACTAGGGGCCAGATCAATAATCACAGAGAGAAGGTAGAGCCTCTCTCTCCAAATTTCTCCTCCTATTCTGCTTTCTTTTGCTCTCTGTTGCCTCTCTTTTCCCCATCCGTCGGTTGGGTGAGAGGCTTGTCCCTCGCTTACCGGCTTTTGTCGCGTTCCATTGGTTCTTTGGATTTCGCATATCACGTTTATCTAAAATACAATTTGGTTTCCACCCGATCAAGGATGCCACATGTCACATGGGTCCCACTCGAAGCTTATGGTTTGACTAGCTCACCACTTGTGCAGTATGCCGTGTGAGCCAGCTCCGAAATGTCTTGAGTGTCACACATCTCGATTACTTTTTCACAAGCGTGAAATTTTGACCGTCTCGAGATTGTGAGGGTCGACGTAGTTCTTAGATTTCGGCGAGGACGATTTTAATGGTGAAGTTCGTTTCGTCACTCTGGTCTAGAAAAATTCCAGTTTTGACCAAAATTACCGTTCTGCTTTTTCGGAAAATTTGAATTTTACCGGGTTTTCTGTAAACCGCTTTAGAAAGTATCAAAGAAAATTTAACATATATGAAATTAATGTTACATATTTACCCGAATTTAATATTAATCTAGGAGATAAAGATTTTGATAATAGTTTAAGCTTATATTTCAAATTCTTGGAATGATTCTATGAAAGAAAACGATAATGTATTAATGATGTATTATAGTGCTGTACACATTATCAAATTGAGCTATGGAAAATTTACCAAGATAAGCCATTTATTGAAATTAGTGATGAATGTAAAGAAATTGCTCAAATAATAGAACCTCAAAAGTTGGATATAACAGAAATACCAACAAATTACATTTTAAGTCTTGAAGATGCTGTTCCTGAAGAAGATTATATACAAAGAATGGATTTACCTATATTTAGGAGAAATTCCTTAATAGGAAATAATATAAGGGAAATTTTTCCAAAACATAGAGAAGAACACATTCATGCTTTCACAATAAAAGGAAATTATTCTGACGGAGAAAAAAGAAGTTGAAGAAACAAAAAATTTAATAGATACAGTCTTGGTGCAACCATATCGAGTGATAAATGTGAAATGATGGGAAGTATAACGAAGCCCATATGTTTTTAAAAATTATGATGGTCAAACATTAAAATGTAATTTTGTGACGCACCAAATCCGGGGGTCTTTTTAAACATTTGTGAGCGGTGTCCGTGAGCAGTTAACAAAACTGACGGATCATACGTCGCGCGATAAAGGCACATGTGTTCTTTTTGGCACGAGGACCATGTCCGCGACACGAGGCAGTAATCCCGGAATTACGGCATCGAAGCACTCTGTCGCTACAAAGAACTCTCTATCGCGACACATACCCTTAAATGGTGATGGCTACCCTTCTCGGCTCACACTTCCCATTTCTCCTAGTTCTGTCATTTCATTTTTTGCATTTATCAACCTTTTTGCATACATTCGTGGGAAACCATTAACGAACAAAAGTTCAAAATTAAGTTTTATTACAAAACTCCTCGATTTACAAAAAATCAATTAATTTGTCGGAATACTACAAAAGCAGAATAAGCCCAATCCCAGCCTTTTCCTTCTGAGACCAGATGTCTCCACCTGGAGTGTGCCAAACACACGAAAACATTTTTCCACGATGGGGTGAAGCGATGCCCATTAGAAAAATCTTTCCTCTGATAAATGCTCTGCCTAAGTACTGTATTCACACATCCACACCGCGATCGATCTAATCTGCATATTTCTACATGAATGTCTACATACCATGCCCCATGTCTCGAGTCCTCATTGACTCCTCGCACATGCATTTTCCATGTATGAAATGCCTTTCAAACAAAGATTTTTGTTTTTGAAACTCATTGGACATTAACGAGAAAATCAATATATATTGAATGACCCTTCAAATATAGTTTAATGGACATGCTCAGAAGTAACCCTCGGGTTGATTTAATGGACATCTCTGAAATATTGTTGAATGACCCTCCCAGGATAAGCGCTTGTTCTAAGCCATTTCAATACACCCACACCCAGGCTCACGCAATGTCAGTGCACATGAAATGTTAATGCTCTTTGCATGGGTTATGTATCTGAAAGGAACACTGCTAAATATTCAAAATCATGCTTCATACCAAGCATCATGAGCGTATCTTGCATGTAATTTCTACCCATACACAATCCATATTCATATTTCAAACATACATATAACGACATGTTATTCATCGGCAATCTAGATTTTTTTCCTGACCGGGAAAAGCAACATGAGCGGCTTATTTTTCCAACAAGTGCGAAGCTATTTCCATTACATTTTCCATCACATATGAACTATGGTTAGTCCGTAATTTTCCAGTAAGCATAGCTTTGTTGAGCGTGTTTAGACGCGAAAGAACTAAATCGATCCTCACACACCTTGAGTTTGACCAAAGCGTTTTGAACAACCCTCCATTTAGAGCTTCTGACTCATGGCCATTGAATGGCTCTCGGCGAGAACGCTTGAGTAGGAGAAGACCCTACACGTTGGGGGTGCGAGACCGGCTCCCCTCTTTTCGAAGGACTGCCATGACTCCACTTCCTTCCCCTTTCCTTTCCTTTCTCTCTATCTTTTCTTTTCTTTCCTTCTTTTCTTTCCTTTCTTTCTCCTTTAACTCTCTTTTCCTCCCATTCCATCGAGCGGGGTGGCTTTGGGTGTAGGATACCCCCTTCAATAGATTTGACATAATACTAGGCCATGTGTTCTCCACATGCCTCATCCTCATCCTCTCCACCCATTATACGCGAGTTAAGAGCATGACACTTGGCTTCCACTCATGTGCCAAGTGTCCTCCTAGTGCCACATGGCACCTCGTGCAGTGTCCTCGTGGTCGTCAAGTTCGCGCCGAAATATATGGAAATTAATACCGAAATTGACGAATTGTATGTATCTAGATTTCGTGAGATGAACTCAGCAGCGTGATGGGTGTCGTCGAGATATAAGAGAATTTTAGGACTCACAGTTTGTCTTTATGCGGTAACTATCGTTTCACATTGCAGGGTTCTTAATTTAAAGGTAAATACCCATAGATTACAGAATAATTCGGTAGATTGCTACAAAGATAATAAAATACAAGAAATTGACATTATGATATTCTTTTGAAATAGTTTCCTAGATAGATTAGATAAATGTAAGATTACAAAGAAGGAATAAAATATATAGTGAAGACATATGTATTTTCTTAGAAAGACAAATGAAAAGAAATTATTCTACTATGGTATTTATAATGGTAAATATTCCACTTAAACTAAGTTGTTACATGTGGAGTTAATAGATACATGTCAAAATAACAATATTTAAAAGCTTTTATTAAAAGAATGGAAAGAATCTTAAATCTCTGTAAAGGTGTAACTAAATAAAGAAAAGATTACAAAACAAAAATAAAGTGTGAAGATAACTATCATAATAAAATAATAAAAATAGGAAAAGTTTATCAATATGACAATATAGAATGTGATATTATATTAGGAAATGACTTTTTTTACAACGATTAAGCAATATATCAACAAACAATTTATACAATAATATTTAAAACGCGTAACCTTCAGATAAGAGTACACAGATATTAAAATATTTTAGGATAAATTATGATAAAAAGCAGAATAGAGAAAATAAATACATCATTAAGCATAAAGTAACGATCGATGACACATGTGAAAAATTGAAAGAAAATTTTAGTAATAACCCATTAAAATATTGGGAAAAGACAAAAATCTACTGTAAATAGGAAATGATAGATCCTGATAAAATTATTAGAGTAAGACTTGTAAGACCCGAGAAATTCCAATTTCTAGAAAAAGGGCAATATCGTAATTTTGATTACAAAATTGTAAATTTCGGTTAAAAATCTGTAATTTATTCTCTAAACCTCGGATGAAAGCGGATTTATTTGTTGGAATCTTACCAAAAAAAAATCCCCAGTTAGCACGTAAAATTTCGTAGGGAATGACGAGGAGTTGGGCGTTTTCGAAGGCGTAGAGTTTTGGTCTTAGTAAAACAAATTCGATCTGACGAAAGTCGCATGCTAACATGTACTCATGTGCCATAAGAAGTGGTATGAGTAGAGAAATAATAGAAAATGGATGGCTAGAGATAGTGCAGAATGTAGCGGGAAAAGAAGGATGAAATGATCATTTTTTAAATTTATTTAAGTCACAAAATGACAAAATAGCTAATAGGACCGCCTTCTCCATTAGAAAATGACGTGAAAATCGAAAAAGCGGAGTGTCAGAAAATGGGTGTGTTAGGAATTGAGAGAGTGCTTCTCTCTAGAAATCTGAGCGATCAATGATCGGCGGTCTTCGGAATGAGGAGAATTGCTCTGGCGAAGAGGGGCAGTGGTCTGTTAGGGAGTTTCGCCGAGCTCCTTGGGGTAGAGTTTCTCCTACTTGAGGTTTTATTCCTATTTTAAGTGTTTTTATCGATGTTTTGATAGAATGAGGCGTGAGAGTTGTCATTCGGTCCCAGACAGGATGGGTTGATATAAATTTTAAACAAAATTAGACGATCGTGTATAGATGCAATTTGTTTGGGTGCCGGTTGTGTAATTTGTGCATTGTGTTTGCTTGGTATGCATTAGGTAGGGAATGGCGAGTGGATTGTCAGGTTCCTTAGTGAACGATGATTTGTGATTTTTGAATGATAGCAGAGGTTTCACTATTCGGCTTGATCGATCCCCAAAATTACATTTGTGAAAATATATGTTTAGCAGAGTGATTTAAATTAAATTGCTCGTGTTTGATTATTAGCCCAGTGAGCTAATTTTTATATGTTTAGTAAAAATTCGTAGCGTGATTGTGTGATTTGATATTATGTGAATATGTGCGGGTTACATATTTGCATGTGATTAGGCTTGTGTTGGAAATGGCATACATGCATTCCATATGCTAACTGGAACATCCACAGGACTATAGGAGTTAGTGCATGGACGAATCTAAAAATGGATTCGGAGGGTTATCTAAAAACATTAATTATCGGAGGGTAGTCCAAATTTAAATATCGATGTTGATTGATATTCGTGAATGATCAGCAATAATATAGATAGTCAGATAAAAATTTGAATAATATATGCATGAGATGCCACTTAACAAAGCGATAATTCTCATAGGCGAGTGGTCGTGATCGGTAGATTCAGGATCTGTTGCATGCAAGTTGAAATGATCGTTATTCAGTGTGTTCAGGGTGATGCGCTGGGTGTGCCGCAGGTGATTGTCATAGCGGCACTAGCTCGCACGTCGTGGGACCGCTTTTCTGCAGTACGAGGGCGTGCGAGACGAGGTTCGTCGCGAGGCATTTTAGAAGAAAGCGGGATGTGGCTTTGGTGTCACGTGTATACATGTATTAAGAATGCTTTTCATTTTAATATATGTTGTATAAAATAGTTTAATGCTTCTTGAAGCTGTGAATATAGTTTGGATATATTGTGATGGTATTGTATTATGGGCTGGCTGGGTTTACTCATGTTGGGATTATATTGGGTATTTGGGACTTAAGTATATCACGAGTCTTGTATTTGGGTAGAGCTCTCAGGTACAAGGAGGCTGTAGTTACAAGTGAGTGTCGGGTAACCCAGGCATCACTATATCCAGCGGGTTGTGGTGGTCGACGGACCCCTGGGAAATGGGGCGTCACAAGACTAATGATATATTCATAAGAAGATATAGAAGATTTTAAAATACAAATTAATGAATTAATGCAAACGAATCTAATAAGAGAAAGTAAAAGCCCACATAGTAGCCATGCTTTCATGGTAAACATAATGAAGAGATAAAAGAGGAAGCGAGAATGGTGATAAATTATAAAAAGTAAATAAGAATACTAATTTGATGGATTATTAGTAACACCCCAGAAATACACCATAATAGTTTTAAACATAATTAGGGTATATTATAGAAGTACATTTTGAAATTTTCACTTAATTATTATTTTGCTAAGGAAAAATTCGAAACTGGAATTTGTGCAGATACAAGGGTTGTGACGCCCCGAGCACAGGTGTTCGTTGACAACGTCAGCATGAAATACTGGTTGATGTTAGGGTAACCAGGCCTTATTTCATGAAAATCGGCGATGCCAGCACATGCGGGAGCTCTACCCGAGTACAAAACATGTCCCGACAATTTACAATGACCACACGGGAGTCCACATGTGAGTAATGGCGATTGGTAGCTACATTATACCATGAAATACATCAACTATATGCAATAGTTCAAGAGTTAATAAATTACTCTTTCTTAGAGACATATATCAAAATTTAGAGTTTTAATACATGTTATACAAGCGAATACCCAGTCTGGCCGACTTTCTTCTAGCGACCTCTAGTGACGTCGTCCTCACATACCTCTCTGTACTGAAATAGTGATCGCCCCGGCCGGGGTGAGCAAAGCGCAGTAGTGATAATTTCTACGTGGGTTACACCCACCTAAGTGCGCATGTCATGGCAAACAATCATCAAGCAATTACATGAACCTACTCGAGATGTCACATGCCCGATCCCGTGTCAGGAGTCTCCACTTGGAGCTCTCGCACATGCACAAGGCGAATGCGAGTAAAATATCGGGTTTTTCAAAGCAAAAGCTTTGTTCTCGAGAAACTTACTGCAAGATCGGTAAATATGATGGACTACCCAGGCGAATGTGTTGAATAACCCTCTTGAAACAGATCTCAGGCGTGAATTGTTGGACAATCTCCGGCACGGTCTCAGGAAAATCTTAAAATTCGAAATTCTTTATAAGCGTTTCGTTTTTGTTTTCTTTCATGTCATGCACTCACTCCTAATATTGGGTGCCCGATTGCATATGGAATGCGTATGCCAATTCAAATAATTTATGCTAATTTGCGTGTATATTAACATAGTGGCACCGATATCCGTGTTGCACCGATTCCGCGATCATGTACGAAATTAGCTCGCATAAATTTTAATTAGCGAATTGGCTTGATTACGTTTTGAATCAACATGACATAAAAACTCACCTGAAAATCACGTAACTATTCGTAGAGCGGTGAAACCTCGGTTGGCGCTGTTCGACCCGCAACGATAGAGTTTTAAAACCGGTTGAAAGCTTTTGGGGGCCAGAAACCGGTAATTCAAGCCTCAGAAACATCCCCTGATAGGTACGCAGCTCTTGGCCCAGAGATATACAGTAGGAAAGATCACTGCTCTTGGGTTGTCGAGACTCAGTCGATTGATCTTACGCGCCCTCGTAAGCGTGGTCGACTTTGCTTCTTGCTCAGGTCGAGCCAGAGCCCGGTCGAGCAGAAAATTTAGAAGGCAATTTCTCTCTCTACAAGAAATCAAAACCAAGCTCACTTGTCGACTTGTTCGGCCCACACGTTTTGGTCTCCTTTGTTTGGAGAAGACTATTTGCAGATTTTGTCTTTGTGATTAACGTTTCGTTAATTCCCCGTGTGTCCATTTTCTTGATTTTACGCTTGGCCTTGTCACCATTCAGTCATTTCCGTCGTACTTTCACAATCATGCGATATGTGTCGTAGATTACGTGTAGTAGGTGACTTTGTCATCAGTATGCTCACTTGGCCGTTTATGGCACCCCGGCGCAGGCTTGCCGGTGCCTCGAAAATGTGAAATTCGGTGTCTCGGAGTGTGAAATTAAGCGTGTTAGCCGATTTCGCGAGGCAGTCTTATGATGAAGTCTGTTTAAATCATCAGGAATCTGAAAATTTCGGATTTTGACCAAAATTGCAGTTTACGTTTTGAAAAATTTAGATTTTCTGGGTTTTACAAGGAGTAAAAGTGAAATTTATTAAAACGGGATATAAAGTCATAAATTAAGAAGTTGAGATGCTATTATAGAAATGATATAAATTGATTTTAAATACTTGAGAGATGGAGGATCAAAGTGTAAGAAAAGAAAAGTTAAAAATCAAATGGGATAAAGACCATTTAGTCTCTCATTTGGGGGAAATGAAAAATCACAAATTTGAGGAGTGTTAGGGCTCCTACATGAAGAAGAGAGGAGAAGAGAAGAAGAAGAGGAAGAGGAAAGGTATAGATTTTAGTATGGAAGTATGGGTTTGTATGGATTAGTTTGGATTTTGTATGGAAAAAAATCAAATATAAACCCATTTTGATGAATTTAGGTGCAAGCCACTGCCGGTATATTGGTTGTGTTTGGACTTGGGTTGGTTGATTGTAATCTCCGATTGAGAATATTTGTATTAAAGGAATATTGGGGTTTTAGGGAGAGATCTTTGTAAATTCTCAACTTTATGGTCGTAATTTTATTACGTCTGAACTTTCAGTTTGGATGTTCTTCGACTCTATGGAAAGCCCTTTGAGTCTAGAATCCATCCATATATAGCTTGATAATATTGGAACTCATATTAGGTCCAGAAATCATGAAAACAATAGGTCTTGCTGGTTTTACTCACTTGATCACTATTCATGCAGTCTCAACCGGACGGTCTCTAATTTATTCGTCCGAACTCCGTTGGATGTTCTTGGACTCTATGGAAAGCCCTTTGAGTCTAGAATCCATCCATATATAGATTGATAATATTGGAACTCATATTAGGTCCAGAAATCACGAAAAATAGTAGGACCTACTGGTTGCATATTCATTAATCGTGGGGCTCGACTTCGGACGATCGTAATTTCTTCGTCGAACTCGTTTGGATGTTCTTGGACTCTATGGAAAGCCGCTTTAAGTCTAGATCATCCATATATAGCTTGATGAAATTGGAATGATAGTAAATAGCTCATAAGCATACATGGTAACCATACTTATTCGTACATATAATGAGATATGAAAATCTGAATCTGAGAATAAATGATTGTAAATATAAGCGTATGATTCTTAGGATGATAATAATTATTCGGGAATATGAGATATGTCTTGAATATAAAATACATGGATTGTTTGCTTAGAACCTAATAAGTAGATGGACATGCACATTAGGGAAACAATCTGCATCTTGTCCAGTTGGCGTTTGGGTCATTCTGGCGCACTTGGTACATATAGATGGTCATTGTCTCAAATGCAGTAGTAACATATATCGGGCCTATAGGCCGATTGTCTCGCCTGATAATCTGGCGCCTCGGGCCCATATAAGGCAGTCATTGTCTCCCTGTGTGCGGCGCCTTTGGGCCCTTATAGACCCTTTGTTTTTCGTCACAGTGTCTGGCATCGGGCCCTTATAGTTTCCTTTATCCATAAGGTTTATAGAGCACAGACATAAAACAAATGACAGATATAATAGTATATGAAATGATATGATAAGCATCGTATTATCGTGTAAGTATCTTGTGACAAGAGCAAAGAAATAGTGTAAATGATATGAAATATATGAGCATGATAGAAATGAAACATGATATGATAAGTAAATATGAGATATGTATAAGCATGTTTAAATGATATGATATGTTGATGTATGTAACACTGTAATATGAAGTGTGATGATCGGAGTGTTAGTGGTGGGTCACGGGTTTATTCCCACTAAGGCGTAAAAAGCTTATACCTCTCCGTGTAAGTACGGAAACGAATGAGAGGACATGACAATCGCATCGGCCCAGTCAGTCAGCCCCTTATCATTAGGTGCTCACTTGAAGACCATTTGGTCTAATGTATATGTATTTTGTTTCTTTTGGAGCTTGATATAAATATTGTAAATGTTGGATACTTCCATGTATGGAGCTTGTATATATTTTGTAATCGGATTCTTTATAGGATATAGTCTGAGTTAAGTGTTTAACATTATATGAATGAACGAGCTTAAAGGCTATAAGTTTATAGTAAATAAAAAAAAAATAGACACCTAAACATTACTTAGGGTGCGGGTTGGAAATTGTCACATTATATCGAATAAGGAAATATTAATAAATTTGGCAAGAGGAAACTATTACAGTAGAATTTAGCGAGAGGGAAAAAGCTATTCTGATGAATTTAGCGAGAGGGAAAAACTATTCTGATGAAATTTGATCAAGATTTTGGCAAATAAAAATGGATACTGACAGTATACCTATTACAACTTTTAGTACACCTAGAGGTCATTATGAATGTATGGTAATGTCTTTTAGATTAAAAAATGCTCCTCAATTTTTCCAAAAAAAATTGATAAAATATTATCTGATTATTCAGCTTTTATAATAGTATACATTGATGATATGTTAATCTGCTTTGATAATGATAAAGATCATGAAAAATATTTAAATATTTTAAGTAACCTTTACGTAAAGAGCGTAGGTATAGTTCTTTCAGAAAAGAAGGTTGATATTAAGAAAAATGAAATAGAGTTTCTAGGAATGATAATAAATTCTGAAGGCATAAAAGTACAATCACATATAGTTGAAAAAATAATAGATTTCCTTTATGAATTGAGAACTAAGTAAATGATACAGAAATTTTTAGGATGTTTAAATTATTCTTCTGATTGTATAAAAGACTTAGCAAAAAAAAAAGACATAAATTACAAAAATTATCAACAAAGAAAAACCAAATAGGATGAATTGAAAAGCATCTTAAAATAGTTAAGAGATTAAAAGATATATGTTGGTTACCTAAATTAAGATTGTCAAATAGAAAATGATAATTAAATGCTACAACAGATCTTCGGATAAGTATTGAAGCTATTTTAAAGGCAGTTAGGAAATATGTGCGTTATACAAGTGGAACTTTTAATGATAATCGGATTAACTATGATATTAATGAAAAGAGTAACTTGCAATAATAAAGGAATTAATAAATTTGAGGTATTCTTATTACCTAAGCCTTTATAATAAAGCGATAACACTCAAGTTGCAGGATTTATAAGGAATAACACATGAAAATGGGTACAGGTTAGAAGAGTGTCTAGATGGCAAACTCATCTTAGTTATTATAATTTTAAAATTGTTCATATAAAATGTGCGGCAATTTTCTTACACGGGCTTTTGAGGCTTGAGATGAATAACATCAAGGAACTATGAGAAATCGTCATCGATATGGCTGAAGGAATGAATATAATCACAGAAAATTATAATGCTCTCATAACAATTGAAGAAAAAGTAATAAATTTACAAAAAGATATCAACGATATAAGGTCTAAGTCATATATGTCACAAAATCTCCTTGAAAAATATTTTGAAAGATTAGGAGAAATGATAATGAGGACCGAATGATGTTTCCTCAAGTCTCCTCGAAGTTTAAAAACATCGATAAGGTAGACTTTTGGTTATGCTAGTCTCATTCGAGAAAAAGCCGAGACAACGGCAATTCTGCGATAAGCATGGGAGCGTGAGATATATCTTTGTTAAAGACAAAAATATCTCAAGGTATTTAGAAATGCCAATCTTTTAAAAAGGATAAGCTTAAAAATACTTGATCTTCGAAAGACAAATACCTCCTAAGTGGAATAACGGTCCTCGAATGAGCTCTACAAAGAAAATTCAGATGACATCCTCTTTTTCCCAGAAAAAAAAAACAAAAAACACTACTATAAATGCTTCATCATTTATCTTCTTCTGATATTGAGAAAAATATGTAAACTGCAGTGCCATAGCAACCGAAATGGACACGGTTGATATAGAAACTCTCTTGAGTCGATTTATCAGGGATTATAATAACGAAAAAAAAAAATTGATCCTATGTTATTCAAAATGCCATGGATTTGGTTTTGTAGACCAAATCCCCTTTGAGTGC
The DNA here is from genome assembly GCA_016808115.1 of Tetrastigma voinierianum. Lineage (NCBI taxonomy): Eukaryota > Viridiplantae > Streptophyta > Magnoliopsida > Vitales > Vitaceae > Tetrastigma > Tetrastigma voinierianum. The sequence goes on from JAEQBH010003444.1 coordinate 269,729, forward strand.
GATTGTATGGAAATTCTTAACCGTACTCTCATAACACGATTATACGACTAACAATAACACAAAATTATCTTGGAGTTCTTTAGTATCGACCCAGAATATAATGAAGATACTAGAGAATACCTAAAGGCATATCACCTTATCAAAATGAATAACAGTGAAGAAACAAAAATAGAAATAAATAATAAAAAACCAAAAAAGCTTGGGTATTACAATCGGCCATGGACAAAAGCAGAGCATAGAGCGTAAAGTCTTTGGAAGAATTACGATTTGAGGAAGAAGCGTTTCGATCTCTTGTGCGATAACAATTGGATGATAGTTATTGGAGATGGAAAGAGCAGAGGACATAGGATGATGATTGACAAGACAAATTTTGGACCAACTATTAATTAATAAGTCCGGATAATGAAAAGTTGAAAGATTTATGAAAAGATAAAGTCGATAATGAAGGTTGGATAACTCTTGGAAGAAAATGTAATCGACTTTCCAAGTGGCACGACGGGACATATGCATGTATAAATGTAAATAATAAAGTGATCTAATAATGAATGTCTATATTTATAATTGTAATAAGCCCCAACAAAACACAGGAAAATTCGAATTTTAAAAAATGGTAAAAATAGTAATTTCGATTGAAAACCGAAATTTTTCTAGATCTCGGATGGCGAAATGGATTTCACCGTTGGAATCGTCTCATGAAATCTAGCTGCCAAGTCGAATTTCGTCAGGTCGAAGACGGTCGAAATTTCGCGTTTTCGAGCCTTAGGGTGTCACGGTGTCGTATGGCGGCTTGTGAGGCGTGTGATGTGTGAAAGTCACCTGCATGCCCCATGTGAGCACATGTTGCATGATTAGTGAGAGGGAAGGAGATGAATGACTTAGATTAAGTCGAGTGTCAAGCGCTTAAGTCGGCAAATGAATGAGGATGAAATTAATTAAAGATTTAAAAATAAGAGACAAAGACCATCTTCTTCTCCCATTTTTTTGGTAGAAGCGTGCGTGAGGGTGAGAACCGGTTTAAAGAGAAGTGTGACCTGCCTGGAATTTCGGGCGTTCGGTTGTTAGTTCTCGTCGAAGCAGAAGCGAAGTTACTGCGCGAGTATGTGTGAGCGGAGTTTTGTGGAGTTCCTCTGACTCCAAGATGTAGGGATCTTTCTACTGCTTTATTCTTTGGCTAAGAGCATTAATGAATTGTTAGGGATGTTATGAGACGAATATTGTGTGTTTTTCGTTTCCAACGATTGGGATTGAGTGAAAATCTTTATGGTGTAGTGACAGTCTTAGAGCCTGGGGTTTCAACATTCCGCGTGATATGTTATGTGATTTTTTGTGTGGTTTGGGCGATTCAAAATGAATTGCTTGATTGTTAATTAGCGTGAAATTAATTTTGATGTGTTGTAAATTGAATAACATGATACATGTGAGTTAATTTTGTTAATATATGCATGTAAAATATATTAGCGTGAATTGTTCAAAAATGGCATAATGCATTCCATATGCCTTAGGGCGTACTAGAGCGATAGATGTGAGTGTATGACATGAAAATGAAAGAAAAGTGAAAATGGTTATGAAGAGGAATTTGAGGAAGATTTTCGAAAATTGTCTTGGTAATCGACAGTTCGTCTCGAGGCGGACCCATGACTATTTTGGAAGTGCCGACGGTCAGCGCCGGAGGGTTGTCAGATATATTCTGGAAATTCGGTAGTAAGTTTTGAAACAATAGCTATTTTGGCTATATTTTTCTCAGCGTTCGAACTGGCGTATGTGAAGTCGGTGAATTTCGAGGCGTGGGATTAGGCGTGTAGACATTGAGAGTAGGATAAATGTATTCTTGAATATGTTTGGTTCTTAGTGCAGTAATGCGACTTAGGTGGGGAATGCTTAGCGTGTAGGAAATTATCGTATTGAGTACTGTTGCTTGTCGAGGATCGTTATTTGGTCTGGGTGTACGAGGGAGGGACGGCCTTCATTTAGAGGTACGTTTAGAAAGGCTGGATTGAACTGGTATTCATTTTGTATAACATGTATTAAAACTTTAAATTTTGATATATGTTTTGGTTAAGTAAATGTAACTCTTGGTATTGTAATATAGTTGATGTATTTTGGTGAAATTATTATGTATGAAATGAAATGTGGTGCTACTCGTGTATAGGTCACCATGTATAAGGCGTGGGTATTCAGCGAGGTTGTGAATTAGTCAGCGAGACACACAGGATTCGGGCGTCATGATAACAATGAAGCGATAATGACAGGGATGAAGATAATATTGAAGTCGACAGGTGAAGTCAAAGAAATTGAAGAACACGTTTCTTATGAAGGAAAAGATGACAAGACAAAAGACAGCTTGAGGAAATAAAAAACATGATAAGTTAGAAATGACACTTGCTTTTGAAAATGAAAAGACAGATGATAATAAAGAAGACGGTTAGGAAGACGAAGAAAGAAAGTATGTGTGTCTGCTTGTGAAGATAAGGATATAATCCGCGAAGTTACATAAAAGGAGAAGAAAGCTACACTTATAAGGCATAGAAAAGCCCTATCAATCTTTGTTCATTTTATTTAAATTTATAATAATATAAAATTATAATAAATAAACATATTTATAATAAATATCGTTGTTAAAAATTAGAAATACATTTTGATTTTCATTTGGTAGATCTAAAAAATTAAAGTAAATTTTTTAATAAAACGTAACAATTTTTGTTATAATTTTATTTTATTTTTAATGTTTAATAAAACAACTAATAATAGTTGGGGACTTGGGAGTTGGGAGTGAGAAACAAAAAGGATTCAAAACCCAAATGGTGACAATAATAATAATAATAATAGAGAGAAAGAACAAACTAGCACCCATCGTCTACCTGTTGCTCCAACCCCTGGCAAGTGGCGACTGAGCTTAACGTCCATCCTAGCGCAGCCGGCCTCTCTCGATTCCGGATCCTCTTTGGTGACCCACAGAGACGTCAGCCTTGACCCATTTATGCCTAAGCCCTCATTGGCACGCTCTCTCTTTCACTCTACTCTGCAAAGCAGCGGCCTACCAGCCAGAGCTCCTCCGCAACCACGCCCTCTAGCTTCCAACAGCAGCGCACACCTGGTTCAACAATGGCGGACAACCCATAGAGATCGGAAGCCCGGAAGTCCTCACGTTCCTGTAACCAGCTCTAATTCCTCCGGCGAAAGTACTGTCTGGGCCGATGTTACATCTCTTCTCAAAGCTGCTTCTCAAGGTCGATCATTTTGTCCTCCTACTCGATTAGAACTTCCTAAAACTTGTCTCGTTTCCTTTTTCCGAAATCCTAAGAAGAGCCGAAAGCAAGTAATGGACTTGGAGTTTTATTTTTATGGTTATTTCTCAATCTTATTTTTGTATTAGTTGAATTTCAGTTTGGATTTTCGCTTTTGTTTGAAGCTGAACTGTGAAAGGTATATGTTTTTTAGTGTTTTTATTCATGTTTTTTTCTCTTTGGTTTCTGGGCAAACCTAACAGAAGGTAATGGTTTGTGTTGTGATTACTACTGAATACTTTTTCGACGTTTCTTTTGCATACATTATTGTTTCAAAATCAGATTCAAAAAGTTTTACCTAATTTCGTTATAGGTTAGCAAAGGCCAAATAAAACTTGGAGAAAATTAATTTTTTCTTTTTGCAGAAGCATTTCCACCCCCACAGAAGAAAAAAAAACGACAGAAAAAGAGAAACAGACTCTTCGATAATCACTATATAGCAGATGGCTGCATCATCTACTTTTTCTGGTTATGTTGGACAAATGTCTTCATTTTCCTATGCATAATGCTGAGATAATCTATACAATGTATATTGTTGGTGTTGTGTGTTGTGTTGTGTTGTGCTTCAAGTGTGCCTGATTTTGGTTTCTTTCCTTCTGCTTGTTTACAGAGCTTCAAGTGGGTGAGCTCATTCATGGAGATAATTTTAATCATTTGCTGCAATGTCTGCTTTAGAGCTATTGCTGCATCTTGATGGCTCTTGCATATGATTTGGTTACTGTCTTGACAATACTGCTATAGGGTGACTCCTATAATCAAGCACTTCAGACATGCTAACTAAATTATACCTTATGTCTTTCTCTCTAGATATATACTTAGGCTACATTTTGCTAACTAAATTATACCTTAATGTATTTTTTTTCCTTTTTGAAGGAACTATTGGGCAATTTTGTTGGTGAATTGTCAAGAATGAATTAATGGACTTTTTTTGTGAAGATTCATGGTGGGTCACTTAGAGAAGTTTAGTTTATCATGATTATTCTAAGAAAGAAGGTGTAAAGGATTTGGAGGACTTTTACCCTATTAGGTTGATGAGGAGTCTTTATAAGCTCCTAGCTAAATTTTTGGCTAAAAAAGTGTCAATAGTGGTGAGGAAAATGGTGTCAAATTCCTCACAGACTTTGGTTAAGGGTAGATAAATTTTGGATTTAGTCTGTGTAGCACATGAAGCCATGGACACCAGGTTAAAAGAAAAAAAAAGCTCTAAAAGTAGTAACTAGTAATATGCAAGATGAATATTGAAAAGGCTTATAACCATGTGAGTTGGAGCTTATCATTTGCAATCATTAAATAAAACGGGTTTTGAGCTAATTAGGTTAGATGGATGAGATAGTGCATCATTCAAGCTCCCTTTTTGATTTTGATTAATAGGATCCCAATAGGGTTTCTCCGAAGTTCTAAAGACCTAAGACACAAAGATCCTCTTTTCCTTTCCTTTTCATTATGGCAATGAAGGTACTTTCTTATGTTTTGAAGAGGGTAATGAAAGGAGGTTATCTAGTGGACTTCTTAGCTAATGGTAGAGAAGGTATGGGTTAGTGTCTCATTTTTTATTTGTTGATGATACCTTGATTCTTTTACTCAATAAGAAGCATTTAGAGTTCTTGAGTTAGGCTCCATGGGGTTTGAGGTGATTTCCAGTTTAAAAAATAATTTGAATATTAGAAAATTGTTCCTAATAGGGAAGGTTTCTAGGATTTGGTTAGGGTGGTGGGGTGTTAATTGGTTCTCTCCCATCATCTCATTTAAGCCTCCCATTCGGATCCTCTTTTACATCTTTGCGAACTTGGGATGTAGTGGAAGGAAGAATTTAGAAACGGTTCAAAACATGGAAGATGCAATTCTTATCAAAAGAAGAATGCACTTCCTTTTTGGTAAAACCTCCTTATTTATAATCCATTATAAGATTGAATAAGATCCAAATGGACTTCTTTCAAGGGGAAGGAGAGCTCCAAAGTAGGTTTACTTGGTGAACTAGTTAATAGTCTACACGAATAAAGAAGATGAGGCTCTAAATAAGGCCTTTCTTAGAAAATGGTGTTGGAGATGTGCTTTTGTGAATGAGTCTCTCAGGAAATTGGTGATTGTTGTGAAGGATAGAATTGAAGGGAGAGTTGGTTTCTAGAGTTTGAAGTGTGAACTAATCCTCGCATGACCAGGAAGTTTATGTTGTGGGTCTTTGGAAGGTTGTCAAGAATAGTTGGAAGGTGTTTAAAAAAAGGGTTGAATTTGTGTTAAAAAATGGTAGGAACATACAATTTGGAAGGAGGATGGTGTAGTGAGGGATTCCCTTTAGATAAGGCTTTTCTCGAGTTACAATAGCCTCCACGAAGATGCCCAGGTGTACCAAATGTAAAGACGAGTTGGGGAAGCGAGTGTGGAATCGGTGTTCACGGTATGATATTGAGAGTTGTTGAGATGGAAGCTTTTGCCAGATGGTTGCAAGAGCATCCTATTATAAGGGGTTTTAGGAATGTTTGGTGGGTGCCAAAAGGTGACATCTGTATAGTTGGTTCCTCTTATTTCTTCCTAGAAATTTGGGGACTAAAGGTGTTCCCTTTGGGCATTGTATGAAACCCTTCGATCCTGAAGGGGTAATTATTTTGCATGGACGGCTTGTGTTTATCAAGAGCTTATAAAAAAAAAGTAGGTGTTTTTTTGTAAAGGAGAGGAGGAATCAACAAATTATCATCCTTCATTGCTCCAAGCGACCATGCTTGAATACTTATTCTAGCAATGTTTGGTGTTTAGCGAGTGATGGCGCCTTGGGCAATGATGCTCTTTTTAGCTGGCATGTGGCTTTTGTAGGGAAGAAAGGAAGAAGGCGTGGAGAGTACCTCATTTATGATTATTTTAAGAGAAATAGAAAATCCTTTGACAATTTCAAAATGGTGAACCAAGCAATTGTATGGCCCTTTATGCCACACGTGTTTTTGGATTGGGTTAGTGTGTATTTAGGTTTTATCTCATTATCATTACTTTATTTTATTTTTTGGTGGTGTTTTTTTTTTTTTTTGTGTATCCCTCTTCTATTTTGGCCTTTGGTGCATTATGTACATGGTGTATACTTTATACATGCTAAATTGCTTTTATTATAATTGCCTTTACCTATTAAAAAAAAGTTATTTCTCCTATTCGTGTGAGACACCCAACATGTAGACATGGTGTATTTCTTATCCAATTGTTGAGTCTGGAGGGAGTGAAAATTGTGGAGACTAATTTTAGGATTGAGATTAAGTGTGGACTGAAATGCCTTTTGAGTTTTAGTTTTAGACTCAAAATCCTCCTCATCAAGCATGATGCAAAAATCGTCGCTCTTGTTTTGTGAAAGTGTTTATCCTTTGATGTTTTTACTTTATATCTTTTGTCCTTATGAACTTTGTATTTGCTTTAATTTCAGATAATGGACCCAAGATGGATTCTGGTATTGTTTGTAAATATTATTCTGTAGATGAAGCCATTGAGAATGGTGCTGCTCAATTCCCATAGCTTTGATAAAACTATTGATGTTCAACACATAATGACATCATGGATCATCTTACGTCATGCGAGTTATTTTGAACTTTACATTTCAGTCAGCCCAACTGGTTTCCTTGTGTTCTTCTTTCTAAATTATAATCTCACATGGCAGGTAATGGCACAAGGGTCATTCATTGGCTTTCACTGTCTTTTCGATTGCATCTTTTGAGGGCTTGATAGAACTTCTTCACATGTCATATTGCATATTGCAGACTCATTCGTGCAGCCTGCAAGTTCAGTCATTTCAGTTGTCTCAGACACAAGAACACATGAAGTAAAGTATTCAACAATTTTTTTCATCTCCTCTTTATTGTTTTTCTTCCTTGTTCTCCAAAAAAAAAAAAAAAACCTATGCTTTTATCTTTTTGTTCGGGGTGACTAATTGATATAGATAATTAGTTATTCGGAAATTAAATTATGTAGACAATTCATCTAGCTACGGCATTGAGGTTAGCTTCTCGAAACTAAAACAATGTTTTATTTATGCTCCCTGGATGGATATAAAGAACAAATGGAAGAATGTATGGGCCAAAGAGAAGAATAAAGCAAAGCGAGGTCGGGGGTACTTATACATCACTACATTTGTACAAAATGTTTTTGCACATCCTCACAAAAGAAAGTTCATTTTGTCTACATACATAATTTTCTGAGCTGCAAAGTTACAATATTTATACATTTTTTCTATAAAAAAATTTTCTTGAATGCTTTGTTTCAAATTCATTTGATTACATTTTTTACTTGGTAGGAAGAGGATCTTTTACCATGACATATAGTCTGCCCTTGAATAGGATAGAGGATGGAAAATGCTTATCAATGCTAAATGCAGTAGAAGAAACACTATCTCGCCAATTGCGCGCTTGTAAAGCCCCATCATCTAAAAAAAGGGTGTTGGAAGGTAATGACATGATCATTTGTGCAAATTTAGTTTCTTTACTGATTAGTTAAGCACCTTATATTGGACTGTTAAACAATGGAAACAAGGTTGATTTGATGGAGTCTCCAAAAGGAAGGCTATGGGAACAGGTATTATAATGAGTCATCAAAGCAAGGTCCTACTCGTCAGTTTTTACCATTTTGACAACACTCCAGTTGTATCAGCACAGCTAGACGGCTCTTAGGATTTGTTATACTAAAAAGTCCATGCTGGAAATTATGATATTCAAAGGGGACTCACCAGATGTTTTAATTCAGTCACAGGTAATTCCTCTAGGCTTAGACTATGTCCTCTTATTCAGGAGCATAGTAATATCCTTATCACAAACCTTCTATAGTGATGAGACATGAATGGAGAAGCAAATGAAGATACGGCTCTATGGAAAATTTAACCAGTGAGATAAATAACAAGTTTTGTGTTGATATTTTTTCAAGGGAGATCCTTTGTATTGTGATTAAAATTTTACAGATAGGTTGAAGCCCTGGATTGGTGTTGCTTAGACTCTCTTGCTCAATCAATTTGAGCAGTTCTTTGGAAGAGGAAAGAAAAAGAAAAGCTTTCCTGTGGTAAATGGAGGTGGAAGTTGTGTGGCAATGCACTCGATGTAATCAATGAATCCTAGCACCTAGGTTATTGTTGTTTACTAGTCCCACATGGAGCCTGCAGTTGTTTATGCTCTTAATGATTTATGTTATTTTATTTTTTTATTTTTGATTAGAAGCAGCGATATAGTAAAAGAAAAGCAAAACGGAGATGTCTTCTATTGTTTTAAGTTGCTACCTTATGCCTTATGCAAAACATATGTTTTCGGAGGATTTCTCTTGATTATTTTAGTACCTATTTTACTGCAGATATAGAGCATACCAAACTAATCTTGATTTGGAAGGAGGGGTTATTGCAAATCTTTGCTATGTAAACTACGCTTTCGTGAGTCTTACCTGTGTTTACTCTCTCTTTGTTGCTCATCATTGCTCCTAGTCTATTTCGTTATATTTTTCCTTTGAAAATATTATCATTCCCTATCCCAAAGTGCTCGAGGGTTTTATGATTACCAGCCTTGTTTCTTCATAATCGCAAGTGTTTATGATTCTTGGCCCCTTTTTCCTTCATAATCATATGTCGGCGTGCTTCTACTATTTGTTTCTCCTGTTTGATTCTTCCCCCTGCCCACCCTTTCAGGCATTGGGAATACTATGTTGAACTTTGGAGGAAGTTTGGAAAATAATCATGTGTGGCTGTTCAAAATTTAGTAGACTTCTAAAAGAATTTCAAGAATTTGTTATACCTCTACAATGACTTATTTGTGGGCCTCAGTTTATTTGTTTGGATCTATGATTTATCCATAAACAAGCTTTTCTATGAATTTGAGTTGCAATTGAGCATTTCCTATCTTGCTTCATATTGTGCCTCTTAAGACTATGATGAAGAATGGGAAGGGTTAGTGAGTTCATGCCCAAAAAATTGCATATAATATTAGCACTTGGAAGTGAAACACCGGCAATGTCCAGATACAGTAGAAATAGGCAAATGTGAAGTTTCTCACATTTTAATGAAGGGTCAGTGGATTTTGATGTGTGTACTGTCGGGCACCCAGGTCAAAATGGTGTGGTGATCCCAAACAATGACAGGATTGTGGTTAGAGCTTTTTCAAAATCAACAGAAGAAATTTTAGTCATTGAGGTAGATATTTGAGCCTTTCTAGAGGGCCTGCTACAAGCTAGGGCTGTTACCCTTTCTAACCTACAAGTGGTAGAGACATATTATATTGTTATCTTGGGTGGCTTTATTGGAGCTGCTCAAGAGGAGAGAGGAGATAGGATAGGATAGGATAAGATAGGATAGGGATAGGTTTTGGGAGGTCTTTGTTGTATGTGTAAAGATGCAGATGCATCAATAAACCATCTTCTTGCTCTGGGGATAGCCTTAGGATTATAACACTTTCTCTCCTCCTTCTTTGGCACTTTGTGGGTTGTAGGTGGGAAAAGAAGAAGGTGTGGAGAACAACCCATCTGCCTTACATGGATAATTTGGAAGGACTGAGATCAAATAACTTTTGAAGGGAACAACTCACTTTAAGCTCTCAAGGATTCCCTCAAAACCAATTTGTAAATTTGGTCTCAAGGATTTCCACTAGGTAACATGCGCCATCAAGGCCCAATTTATGTTGCTCTTTTATAAATGGCTGGGCTCTTCTTAAAAGGGGGTTGGTTTGTAGCTACTTTAGTTGGTTTTTTGTTTCTCAATTCAGTTGCAAGCGAAACAGGCTGAAGCAACAATTTATGGTGTTGAATATGATATTCTACTCCTTTTCTATGTATGACCAGATAGGATCTGAAGGATATTTATCTCAGCTTCCAAACCAAAAGTTCTGAAAGATTTTTGTGCCTTTTTTTTGTGTTGCTTGTGGGTGGAGCTTTCACTTTATTTTCTGAATTTCATGTCACTTAAGCATATGCATAGTTTTCATGTTTTTCCTAGGACCTTACAACTATATTTTTAATGAGCCTCCATCACTTCTCTGTGATAATGAATAGAAATGATGGTTCAAATTTTATTGATCTGTTGCAATGTTGGTGCTTGAAGTTCCAGCAAGGACACCAGTCACAAATTGCAATCCCATGACTTTAGTTTATTTTTTGTGCTTTTTTATAGTATTTTTGGTTCTGAACAATTATGCATAGCCATTATTTAGACCATTTTCTGTTTTAATATTAGTCTTTACTATCTGTTGCTTTGTGGTCAGCCATTACCATTTTTTTGCTTTGTGTTCAACATTTTTACCATGTTCTCATGTGCATGCAGCGACCTCAAGGAAGAGGTTTGGAGTTAACAAAGCATATTACCTCCTGTTTGTTAGAGCTAGAATGCATTTATAAATCAGCAGAATTCCTTAGGTCTAGTGCATGTGGAAATTGTGAAGATGGTATAGAAGATAAAACGACAGCCTCTGGTTGTGAACCAATTGGATTTGATGCAAGTTTAAACAGCAGGTTATCTGCCCCTACCCCACCACGTGCCATCAGAATTCTTAACTGGAAAAAGGTGAGTGTATAAAATTAAAGCTGATGATTCTAGTAATTTAGTTTTGTTATTAAATTTTGTTTGCTTTTATTTTTGTAGGCCATTGAATATTTCAAGAAACTTCATCTTGATTTAGACATTATTTGTTCCTACTCTTTGGACCCCTCGTTGGAAGCTGTTTGCTTTGTGGTGCAATTCAGAAGCTTCAGCCTGATTTGATTTGCAAGGGCATCTCAGGTTGGTTTTTATTAGCCCACCTCCTGTCACATTTCTATTTCTTGAGTGATTATTGATGAAGTTCCTGCTTTGTGTATTTATTTATTTATTGGATTTGTTGTTACATTTACAGTTCTCTCTATCCTTTCAACTATCTGTATGATGCATTTATATATATATATATATAATGCCCTTTCTTTCCAAAAATATTCTCTGCGTTTATTGACCACTTGAGCAGTTAATGTTTCGTGATCTCTATAAATAATGTATTCTATTGCAAGTTGATTTTGTTTGGCGTCATTTTATTAGATGCAGATTCAAGTTGGATGGTTAAGTCAAACCAAATTTGCCCATTTGAGTCTGGAGATATGTGTGTAGGATAGCTTTGTCAAGTTGCAATGAGTTAGGGGATTGTATACCAGTACTGGTTATTCTCATGCATGAGCATGTGGAGAAGTCTTATTCCTGTGCTTTAGGTTTTACCTTTTATTTTTCCAATAATAAAAATTCATAATACTAGTGATTCCTGTTAAAAGTTTTAATTCTATCATCTATGTAGGTGTTCTATGTAGTGGTGTCATTTTCCAGTTAACTCTAGTCCAGCTACTTTTTGGGCCTGGCTCCAGTGGTAGAGGGATGGGGAGGGTTTGTGGGAGGGTTACGGGTTCAAGTCACAGTAGGGACAAATTTATCTATAAAGAAAAAAGGTTCACGCTAGTCAAGCTTGTTGTTTGGTTTTGCTTCCTAGTTTCGTAAGAGCCTATACCTCTCTGTCATTATTGTTTTCGAATCTCACCCTGAATTTATGTACAGCTTCTTTTTGATTCAAGATGGGAAACTCTATGGACGAGACCCTATCTTTACTCTGATCTGTAGAGCTGCAGCATCGCCTGAAGTTTTGAAGAACCATGATATTCAAAAGAATGAATTTGTTGTGCAATTAGGGCAGGTGAGTATCCTTATATCATCTTTCATTGAATTGTGGTTGTTCTTCTTTATTGATTTTCTTGGGATATAAAGAAGGTTTAGTTGAAACTTTTTGAGCGGTTATATTCTCCAATTAATATGGGAAATATGAGGAAAGTTCCAGTCAAAGATACCAGTTGTTTATTTTATCATTCTTGGTTAACTTACAGCCTTTGAGATATAGTTGTTCAAATGCATGTTATGTTGGGCCTGTGTGCAGGAGATGTGGGAAAGTACCTTACACCTTCTTGAGCAAGATGGTTCTAATTTTTGTGGTTTGTTCTTTTTACTGCAGTTAGTGATTAGTTTACTTAAAATCCTATTTTAAATGCTGCGTAGCCGTAAACTTGGGAAAATTTTACAAGATTGACGTGTTATCTATGTACAGGTTTGTCATATATATCTTTGGAACTTAATGCAAATTATTTTTGTTGATTTTTTCCTCCCTTTCTTAAACATCTTTAACCATCTTCTATTTGCTTATCTTTCTGAATCTACTCAGTATGTTTCATCATTTTCCTTTTACTAAGCAAAAAATCATTTTCCTTTCTTTTAAGGCATGTATCTCATGCTTAATTCATTTTAAAATTCTGTAAAAAAGTGCATTTTTGTCACTCTTTGTCTTACTTTCCATCTAATTTAAGTGAGTTTTAAGGCGACTAGCTCATATTAACCTCGGCTAGATCTAGGGTTTGGTGTGCGTAATGCGGATGCATGTATTTGTCGAAGGGTCTTTAATCCTTCCTTATTTTTGTTAAATTATGTCCAGAGATAATTGAATGAAGAATTGTATTTTTAAATTTGATCGCAACAACTACTATTTATATCTGAGATAATCACAGCCAAATAGGAAAGATATGAAGTTTCATAGCTACACATGAATACATGTTTCCTTTTCATTACTTTCTAATATATGCTATAACTCTCCCCCTCGAGTTTGGAGCATAGATGATCGTACTTGACATTTTGCAAATAACACACACTCAAAGGTTTTGTGAAAGATCTCTTAACTATTCTCCGATTTTACATATCTATAGAAATCCTTATTTGGATCTTCGCGAGACAATGATACATCTCAATATATTTAATTAAGTTCATGAAATCTAGGGTTGGATGCTATATGCATATTGGCAGTTTCACGCAAAGCTTCACTTGTAATGAAGTTTCGATGCCCACTTCCATCAATAACTGACGTATCCACATGATCTCGCATACGGATTGTGCCATGGCTCGATACTTTGACTCCGTACTAGACCGCGAGACAACACTTTGCTTCTTACTCTTCCATGAGACTAGATTTCCTCCAACAAAGACATAATCTGAGGTGGATCTCTGTCTTCATAGATCATGCCGATCTAACGTTTGAAGCGCTCAATTGGTATGTTTCATGCTTCTTATACAATATTCACGTCCGGGAGCTTCTTTGAAGTAGCATAGGATGCAATTTGTCAGATGAATGGTACGGGAGATGACATATAAGTCAACACACTTCCCCGAATAATGTCGGTATTGTGTAGTGGTGTAGTGTCGGGATGACATGGTTCTCTTGATTAGTTATTGAGGGCATGGGAACATGTGGTTCATTCCTATGGAGATGGCCTGCCTCAGTACATCTGTCTTAGTTGCAGTCATGAAGTCATACCTTCTCTTGACTCTTATCTGTTTCTCTGTGTGGCCGAAGCCTGATAATACACTCGATGAGGCACAGGGTGAGTTGCATACGGTTGATGTCATGTCTGGTTTTCTCCATTGTGTTCTCCGGATGGGCAATGGGTCTGTTAGTTTCATGTGAGGAAATCTCGGGACTAGAGAATCGAGATTTGGCCGTATCAATTCTGAAGGAAGACTAGCTAGAAAACTGTAACCCTTATCTGTTCTCTCTGAGAGTTTGCTAGTGACATCGACACACTAAGAGGCGACAACATATTCGACTCGAGAGAGTTGTGGCTAAGAGGGGACCTAGGCTTTTTCCATAGAATGGCGATGCATAGAGGAGGCTTTGTTTGAAGAAAATTAAAATTAATGGGAGTTAGTGCGAAGATGAGGAGGCCCATTGAGAGGTGTTGAGCTTTCAAGGTTGCTCTCGAGCCTAGGTGGTTGGCTTCCTAGCATGTCAGGTTTAAGTTTCAATCAAATCGGGGAAGAGACGGTTGCCGGGCTTGAAGATAGATTCACCGAGGATGAAATTTTTGTGGCAGTCTCAAGTTTAAATGGGGACAAAGCCCTTGGCCCGAATGGCTTTCCTCTTGCTTTTTGGTAGTTCAGTTGGGACTTTGTCAAGGAGGAGGTTATGAGTTTTTTCAATGAGTTTTATGAGCAGAATAGGTTTGTGAGAAGCCTGAATTCCACTTTTTTGGTGTTAATTCCTAAAAAGGGGGATGCAATGGATATTAAGGACTTTAGGCCTATTAGTCTAGTGGGAGGGTTGTACAAAATTTTGGCGAAGGTTCTTGCTAATTGACTCAAGAGGGTAGTAGGAAAAGGTGATCTCAAAGGCGCAAAACGCTTTCATGGAGGGTAGACAAATTCTTAATGCGGCTTTAATTGCAAATGAGGCAATAGATGCAATGTTCCGAAGAAAGGAGAGGTGTTTTATGCAAGCTGGGCATAGAGAAGGCCGTAGACCTTCTTGACTAGGATTTTTTATTGAAGGTGATGACTAAAATGGGTTTTGGTAGTAAGTGGACTAGTTGGATCAGTTGGTGTATTTTTTGACACATTTTCGGTCATGGTGAATGGCTCTCCTTCTGGTTTCTTTAGGAGTTCTAGAGGTCTAAGGCAGGGGGATCCTCTCTCCCCTTATCTCTTTGTGATTGGGATGAAAGCCTTGAGTTGTCTCATTGCCAAAGTTGTGAAAGGAGGTTTTCTTTCTGGTTTTAGATTCAGAGGAAGAGAGGGGGATGGGCTGACAGTCTCCCACTTATTGTATGCAGATGACACTATTTTGTTTTGTGAGTCGAAGCAGGATCAAATGACCTACCTAAGTTGGTTACTAATGTGGTTCGAAGCTATCTCGGAGCTAAATATTAACTTGGCTAAAAGCAAGATTATTCCTGTGGGAGGAGTGGTTAATATGGAGGTTATAGCTAATGAGTGGTTAATATGTGGTTCGAAGCTATCTCCCCTTATCTCTTTGTGATTGGGATGGAAGCCTTGAGTTGTCTCATTGCCAAAGTTGTGGAAGGAGGTTTTCTTTATGGTTGTAGATTCGAAGGAAGAGAGGGGGATGGGTTGACAGTCTCCCACTTATTGTATGCAAATGACACTATTTTGTTTTGTGAGTCGAAGCAGTAGCAAATGGCCTACCTAAGTTGGTTACTAATGTGGTTCGAAGCTATCTCAGGGCTGAAGATTAACTTGGCTAAAAGCAAGATTATTCCTGTGGGAGGAGTGGTTAATATGGAGGTTCTAGCTAATGAGTTAGGGTGCGAATGAGGGCCCTTCCTTCTTCATATTTAGGTCTTCCTTTGGGGGCTCAACACAATTCGATGGCAGATAGGGATGTTATAGAAGAAAGGTTTCGGAGAAAGCTGACTTTGTGGAAGAGACAATATATCTCAAAAGGGGGGAGACTCACTTTCCTTTGTAGTTCTCTCTCAAGCCTACCAATTTATTACATGTCTCTTAGGGCGCCTGGGAGAATTAAGTAGATTAAGGGACTTCCTTTGGGAGGGAGGGTCTTTAGACAACCGCACATGCGGTTAAGTGGGCCCTTGTTTGCTCAAATGAAGTGAGGAAATTTGAGTGTTAGAGGTTTGTATAATCTTAACAGAGCCCTTCTGAGCAAGTGGCTTTGGCGTTTGCAATGAGAAGAAGTCCCTATGGAGGAAAGTCTTCAGTTCAAAATTTGGGGAGGATTTGGGGGGATGGTGTTTGTGCAAAGTAAGAGGGCCTTATGGGACAGGAGTCTGGGAAGAGATTAGAAATGAGTGGGAGTCCTTTTTCCTTAATACTATGTGCTCATTAGGGAATGGTAGGAGGGTTCACTTCTGGAAGGACTTTTGGTGTGGGGGTGACCCTTCACCGATTACTTTCCTTCTTTGTTTCGTTGGCTGATAATAAGGAGGCTTTGGTGGCCAGTTATGGAATAGGTTGGGGAGGGGGTGGTCCCTCATTTCTCAGTCTTTGATAGTTGAGGCCCAGAAGTGTATTTGTTTTTGCATGTCATTCAACGCAAGAGAGTCATCTCTAGTGGAGAGGATGGGTTGCTTATGAAAGATGTTAAAGATGGTCGCTTTTCGGTGAAGCTTTTTTACTTGCTTTTGACTCCGGCAAGGGACTCGCTTTTCCTTCCTTTTGATTTGGAATCCTTGGGTGCCCACAAAAGTTGGCTTCTTTGCTTGGGAAGCTTCTTGGGGTAAAGTGTTAACCCTAGACCAACTAAAGAAAGGGGAGCGTTGGTACAATAAGGTGCTTCCTTTGTGGGAAGGAGGAAAGCAGGTTGATCATTTGTTGCTCCATTGTTCAAAGGCCAGATTCTCTGGGATTTGCTTTTAGCTATTTTTGGTGTTAGTTAGGTGTTTCCTCTTTCCGTGAAGGAGACTCTTCTGTCTTGGCATGGTTCTTTTGTAGGCAAGCGACGCAAGAAGGCTTGGATGGCAGCTCTCCTTTGCATTTTTTGGACAATTTGGCGGGAAAGAAACTGGCTCGTTTTTGAGGATGTGATTATTTCAATTAATAGGATGAAGTCTACTTTTCTTTGTAATCTTTGGTCTTCGATCAACTTGCACAGTGTTGAGAGACTGATGTCTTCAGTGAACTTTTGACTTGGGTGGGCTGTAATTGATTTCTCTGGTTTTTATTGTGGGTGGTAGGTGTTCTCTTCTCCTTGCTTCCCTTTGTTGGGAGACTTGTTGTATATATATGCTTTGGGACTTCCCATGTGGTTTAATATAATTTGCTTTTATCTATTAAAAAAAGTATTCTTGAATTCCATGAGTGGGCGATGGGAGCTTGTCTGTTTCGAGGTTGATGAAAAGCCTTGCATACCTGAATATTCGTGAGGCGTTCCTTTCCCGAATCACGAAACTCGAGTAATCCCATATGAAGAAACCGGGTCCCGCGACAAATTTTCACTTAAAACACCAAAAAAAGTTACGGTTTGGCACCGGATGGATGGACTCCCGAGGCGAAGCGCACCTGCGTAGTCGTCGAGAGGCGGTCGGGCGACCATGCGCCTCACGCACGGCGCGTGTGAAAAAGGGTACAATCATTAGATCAACACGTGTTGCTCACGTCTTTGGGTTTAAACCCTTAGAACTTGGTGGCGGTGGTCGTTGGTGTAGGTGCTCCTCCTCCCGGGTGGGCGTGTCACCGCAGCCAGCAAGTTGGTGTTTCAAGGAAACACCCCACGTCTCTTCTCCTCTTCTCCGTTCTTTAAAAAATTCTCTAAAATTTTTGCCTCTTCTAGGGCAAATTCAAAACTATGCTATGATATTATGTAATCGGAGATAATTGAAGGAAGAATTGTATTTTTCATTGATCCTGAAATAACCTATTTATATACAAGACAATCACAAACCAAATATGAAAGAATACCAAGTTTCCTAACATACGAATAAATGTTTCATTTTCCCGACTATTTTTCTAATTCTGATTCTATAACAAGAAGCATTGTTGAATCATGGAATAAACAACTAAATTCACATCTCTTATTTTTACAATCCTAGAATCCCTTTAAATATGTGGCAACATTCCAGTTCATAAAACAAGGAGAAAATTTAGGAAAAATAAACTACCAATAACTCTACAAAAGCAACTGTTGATAGGTCTGACATTCATGTAGTAACTTGTTATTAGGGTTACAATAGAAGTGGGAATATGGGTTGAGCTTGGAGTAAGTTGGAGTGGGGTGACTCAAAATTTAGGAGGACTAGGTTGAAAAATGAAGGCAGATAAAATTTGGGCAGTTGGCAACGAACAGGTTCGGTGGGCTTGCCCGGTAGGCCCGTTTTATTTTAAATACCTAAAATATAAAAATGGAAATTTACAACTTACTTACTTTCTGCTTTTCCTTTTCTCTTTCAAATGATTTCAAGGGCCAGATACCACATCTCGCTGACTCTCTTCGACGATGAGCATCAACCTTTTGTCTTTTCATCAATCTTGAGTGTTGGAGCTTCTTCTCCACATATCGATTTCTAGGGTTTTAGCTATATTATTAGGGTTTTCTCCTCCACAAAACCGGTGATCTTCTTGTTAGTGTTTTTAATTTATTTTTAAGGGTTTTGTTAATTTGTCTTTGGTTGCTGATATCGGTTGTGTAATGATTTAGTCGATGGTCAATTAGAGCATCGGTGTCGATTAATTGATTGGAGAAATTAGGGGTTGAGTTTGAGCGTTAGTCGAGGGGACTGGAAGAATTTAGGATTTTTTTGGGGTTTTGGGGGCGGGATAGCTTTATTGGGTTTTTCCTGCTCGCTTCTTGGGTTTATGATGATTTCATCTCCTCTTGATGAAAATCCAATGGTTTTTTTTTTTTGTGTAGAGATTGATTTTTGGGTTTTCTTGTGAAGGGTATGGTTTTTTTGGTTTTCTTACGATGGGCTTGGCTTTTTAGGGTTTTCTTGCGGTGGGTATGGTTTTTGTGTTTTTCTTGTAGTGGATGGTTTTAGAAGGAGAAAGTGGGTTTGGTTTTAAGAAGAAGAGTGGTGCAGTTTTCTTAAGTGGTTTTACATGGGAGAAAGCTTTGTACATATAGGCATTCAGAATTCCTCTAGGAACTTTGTTCATAGTTCTTTATCTGCTTCATTCTTCTACCCTAATTGCCACCATGTGCATATTTTATTTTGCTCCTGGGAGTTGTTTGGTTATTGAGAAAATGCAGTAAGGGAAGAACAAATTGTTAAAGTTAAAATAAAAATAAAATCATGGTTAATAAAAATAATATAGAAATGCCTTTTAGCTTTTAGCCCGTTTTGGCTCGCAACCCATGTAGGGTTGGGTTGGGCTTCTACTAGTAGGCCTGAATAGAAATGGGCCGAAATGGCCCGACCCATTTTGGCTCGTGGCCCGAGTGGGCAAGGCTAAAATGGGTCGGGTCAGCCCGTTTCCTACCTCTAGGTTACAACTATTCATACGAGATTTCCTACACTCCCCCCTCAAGCTTGTGAATATAGATATTCCATTCCCAGCTTGCTATCATTCTCATGAAACATGTTGTGACACAATCCCTTTGTCATCACATCTGCAAGTTGAAGGCCTGAAGTTGATGCTTGAGAACTGTAAGGTGTCTGAATATTATGAAGTTCTGTTGGGTTGTGCACAGCCTATTCTTCAACAATTGAAAAGATGAAATCCGATATCATTGATGTTGATGAAACAGCAATAAAGGATAAAAGAGATCACGAAATAATGGCAATGGAGGCCACGGGAAAATTCTTAATGAAGGCTGAAATTAAACCAGCAATTAAGGCTGGAATCAGCAATGAAGGTTGAATTAAACCAGCAATGAAGACTGGAATCCTTAATGAAGGCGAATCAAACCAGCAATTAAGGCTGGAATCAGATATATACCAATGAACTTCACATCAACGTATCGGTCTTCATAAGGCAACATGAAAAAGTTCCAAAGTCCCTTCTGGACAGTTTTCCATCATTCTTTTCACACTGACATAATCCAAGGGAAGAATTCCTGTGGAAACAAACCAGAATTTTGCTGTGTAATCTCTCAAGTATTACTAAAGGAGGAGCCACAGTAACCCGAAATGAACTTGCACCACTCCCAAGTTTCAATTTTGACAAACCAGCAGCTTGGACGCGTTCACACAGTAAAACATCTTTAGAACCACGGTGGGTAAATGCTGGGAATTGCAAAACGGGATAATATCAAAGTCGGATTTCCCATGCTAAGACGAGATAAGAATCTTGGATGAAGAAAAAACATCATAATCAGAATGGAGAACCTGAAGTGCAGAGGAGAGCCCTTCATTTTTATTTTTGGGGCCTCAGCTCTCGGTTCTCGATACGAGAAAAAGTAAGTAAAGAGAATCGAGCGCCTTTGTCGTGGATTTTATTCACACTTGAGGCGAGATGATGTCGGTTGGAAAATGAAGGCTAACAAGAGTTACCACTATCTTCCCCCAAAAAACTCAAATTGTATAGCTCTAATACCATGTTGAATTATGAATAAACAGCTTGATTCCAGCATCTCTTCTGAGCGAGAAACTTAAGAGAGTTAGTTTATTAACATGGTATCGGAGCTTGGTTTGACGAGGTCATGGATTCGAGCAAATCTCTTTTACGAATTCAGTCTCGTTTGTTTATTTGAAAGTCGAAATGAAATTGTTTGGTTTGTTTATTTCTCACGTACGAATATGGAAATTATGAGGAGGTGTTAAGAAATAATGATATTCATATTAAACCCAAATCCTATAAGTTTGAGCTTCTAGGAGAGTTGGTTGTTTAACATTTTTCATCTTTCTTTTAGTATATTTATGTTTCCTATTCAAGAAACAATCATAGTCACAGATGGATGTACTTGTCTCTGCATATTAGCAGACTTTGATAATGGTGAATGCTTTGTCCCCTGGAAACATAGTTTTTCATATGAGAATATATTTCTATATCTGATAATATGATGAAAGTTTTGATGACACTATTATAGTAAATTTTACACATCAATAATTGTTAATAGAATTGCACTTAATTGATTATATGGCAATTGATTAATTTGTTAGTGCTATAAGCCTTTTTTTTTCATTTCTATTTATGCACTGCTAGTATACTTCATTCGCATATGTGCTGCACGCACCTCTTTTTCTGCTATGTGCTCATTCTAATGAAATTATCCTATCTATTAAGAGAAATTAAGTATTTAACAACTATCGATAGGATGTAGGCATTATTTTAGGGTTTTTCATCCTTGTAGACCGAGAGGTGTTTGAATGCCACCTTTCTTGTTTTGATCCTTAAGAATGGTTGAGTGGAGGGCGTTGGTGACTTTAGATTCTATCAACTTGGTGATTAGTTATAGGTTTTGGCTTAAAGTCGGTGAGAAACCGAAAGCATCATAATGTTGTCATGAGTAGCTAGTTTGGTTGTTGCTCTCATTGTTAAGGATGACTACAGGTCGGTCGGGGATAGGTGTGCGTTAGATCTTTAGGAAAGCTTGTGACAATATGAATTGGTGTCTTTTTCGCCTTCACTTGAGTTGTTTGATCAAATTTAAGATTGAGACCTCATTGCATTGTTGAGTCCTTGTGAAGTGGTAGATGGTTATGGGACCAAAACATTTTTAGGTGGCCTATGAAAAAGGATATGAAAAAGGATTGTTATCAGTAATCATAATTCAAGTGAGTCACTTTTTTTTTTTTTTTTAAACACTGCTAAAGAGATTTTGATGTATTGTTTATGATTGAGCTTTTCCATTTAGGAAGCAAAATGAAAAAGATTCATATAGATGTCAACTTTGAAAGAGGTTGGAGTTCTACTTTAAAACCTTTGCAAAGAATGTAAGTCGATGCGGGGAATTCTCATCCTATTGGAGGAGTGTCATCATTTTGAAATATGGCTTGGGGATGGGAGTACATTTCCTCCTACTCACAAGGATGCCATAAGTTGGTCTTTGGAAGGAAATTTGCGGCTTTGTTTCTTAGAAATCAACTGTTCGAGTGGCGGGATGGATCAAGGCGAGATGCAGGAAGGCGGTGGTGTGGTGAAGCTCCTCACATACTCTTCTTTTCATGGCGTATCGTTTGTGCTTTCAAGAAATTTGGGTCCCTGCGGAGTTTTGGGTGGCCGAGGTCAGGGAAGGATGGAACCCGGTTTGGGAGGCACTTTCATGATTGGGAGTGGGAGGAGGTCTGAGTTTCCTTGCCACGGTCGTCGGAGTATCAATCCTAATCTAAGCGATAAATTGGTGGAAAAAGAAAAAAAATGAGTAGTTCTACGGTAAAACTGTTTTGACTGTTAGGGCGGAAGTCAGTAATCGGTGCCTATAAAGATGCGTTGTGGAACCCTATCGTTCCCACTAAGGTGGGATTCTTTGCTTGGGAAGTTTGGTGGGGCAAGATTTTGACCATGGATCAGCTTAAAAAGAGAGGTTTTCTCCTGGCGGCCAGGTGCGCTTTTTGTGGAAAGGATGAAGAATCTTTAGAACACACAACCATCCATTGCTCGGAGTTTGGTGCATAATGAATTGCCATTTTCCTATATATCTTTGTATGCGGAGGGGGTGGGTTTGCCCTTTTCTGGTGAAAGACTTGATGCGGGGTTGGCCATGCGGAAAAAGGATGCGAAGTTATGGAGAGCGGTCCCTTTTTATTTGTTTTGGGCTATTTGGAAAGAGAGAAATAGGGTCGTGTTTGAAGACGAAGCCTTTTCCAAGTCCAGATTGAAATCCTGCTTTTTATTTTCTTTCTCATCTTGGGCTAGCTTGGTGCTTGATGTGGAACACCCTTTTGTTAGAGATATTTTCAGTATTCCCTAGCGCTGGCATTGTGGGCTGCTTTGTTTTTGCTTTGCTTTCGCTCTTTCTTTTGGTTAGGCTTTAGTCTTTGTATACGCCTGTATGCCTTGGGAGTCCTGTTCCCTTTTTGGTATTAATATATTTCTTTATCAATCAAAAAAAAAAATTGCAAGAAATTCTCATCAGTGGCGGATCTGGTTCATATTTGGGGTTATCAACATTATAATAGACTAATAATATATGAAATTTTTTTTTGGGTGTCGGCATTATAAATTTTCTTTTTAAAGGGCAAAAAAGAGTGATAAAGGTTTTTTTTTTTTTTTTTGTTTTTTTCTGTGTCGAGTTGACACCCAATAACTACAAGTAGATCTGCCCCTGTTCTCATCATTACAAGTTCCTAGGCGTGAGGTCCTTGGTCCTTGGCCAATTAGAGATTTTTATGGAGTTAGCATATTGTTTTGTCTATGTATGTTTTGACAATTTGGAAGGATCTTTAAAGAACATTCAAGTTTTGAACTGTAACTAGTGATGAATTTTTTTTTTTTTATCTTTTTCTTTCTTGAAGGTGTTTTTTATGTGTTCTAGTGGGGTCAAGGGGTTTTCCAATCTTTCTTTGATTTCATAGATAGTTTGGGTTATGGAAGTAGCCTCCTTACGAATCTTGCTTTTGTATTTTCTTCCCATTTTGGGCCTTTGGAAAGTGTTCAGATTTATTTGGTACATAATTCTTCTTAGCAAAAGTTTTGTAAAGATTATTTATTGATATTTCCATGTAAAAGTTAGGAATCTGCATATAAATATTCTAAGAAGGTGGGAAAAAGTTGTGGGATTGAAGTTAGTTTATAAGAATATGCGCGGATTAGTAGCAATATGGGAAAGATTGAAAAACACCCGATAGATTGGTTATGGTTACGGTTGTAGATATTAAAAGTGAGAAAAATAAGAGATGATTTGGAAAGCTTACAATCGCGGAGTGGCTATATGTCTTTCCCTCTCGATTATTTGTCGATGACTCGATGTGTGAAATGAACTTTGTAGTAAACCTGCACTAGTAGTGTATACCTTGGTTGACAAAGAAATGGCCGAGTCCGACCCATCCTCTCGAATATCGCTGACCCAAGTTGCTCATAAATTGGGGATCAATATTTAAGCCCGGGTAGTATTGTCCTTTTATTCAAATGCGAATATATCTATCAAACTCTTCATTTGTATTAGACAACCTAAGGTCATTCCGAGACTTGGTTCTTGCCTCGGTGTCAACTGTTTGAGTAGGGCGCTTATACAAATGCTTCCTCCTTGGTGCCATATTAGTCTCTAAATACTTATAATAGGAATTTCAGACAACAAATATGTTAATACATTCAATCAAAACAAGCATCCATCATTTCAATATTCATCACGAATTACAAGTTTATTTACAACAATTTTCTCATAACAACTAATTTAGGAAATTATACACAACAATAAATAATTGGAATAACTTCAATTAATTTAGTATCAATAATTCACTCTTGAACAACATTCTCAATTTTTTTTTTTTTGACATTTTCCTTACTTTTTCACTTTACCCAAACCATCTAGAATGTTGGTTGAGTTTGATATCAGTCTACTAAACCATACTTAATTGAATTTGGGTTCTTGGCAAGAATTTTGAATCTATAAATTTTGTGATGATAGTTGACATCCTAAAGACAATAATGGTTGAAAAGCTCCCTAGTGATTTGGAAGCCTCTATGGAATGACAATTTTCAAGTAAGACATTGAAATCTTTATAACATTTTTTTTGGAAACTTTTTGTCCAAGGAGCATCATGGATTGTGGGCATCAATATCATAGATTGTCATACAAAATAAAATCGCGGTTTATAAAGGGCGACACTCCATACGAGAAATCATGCATGACCAAATAAAATTTTCTCCTTGGCCGGCCTTTATGGAAAGAAAAGAACAGTGAAAAGAGACAAAGAGAGAGAAAAAAACCCATTGATGAAGAAGAAGCCTAGATTATATGGCTCAGATGGGCATTTTTGATTATGAAGCCATAGTTTAGTTTCAGTGACGGTTGTGCTTTGGAGAGAGCTTCTCGGTCGATGGGGTTTCGGGTTAGGGCTTTGAGTCAAATGAGGCCAGATCTTGAAGAAAGCAGGTCGAGCTTGAAGGAAGGGAGAGATGCAAGCAGGTTGAGGAGAAGAAGAAACAAAAGAAAATTGTGGGGTTGAAGAAGAAGGAAGAGGATGTTTAGCATGGATTTTTTTTTTGGATGTCCAACTAGGTTGAGAGAGGAGAAGGGATGTTTGAATTAGGTTAGAGATGATGGGTAAGATAAATGAAGGGTATTTTAGGAAGAAAAATTTTCTTTTGTCACCTCATGGACTCTTTATCAAATATTTGGGCTCTTTATCAATTATTTGGTTCAAATAGGACTTGGAGTTAGGTTGATAAGTTTTGGGCCTAAATTTTCCAAATATTTCATCTTTAGGCCCACATGCGTAGTTCTCAGTGGGAATGTGACCATCAGGACATATCAGCATGTGTGCAATTTGGACAAAATATAGCTATTGTTGCAGTGTTTTTAAAGGCTAGGCACGCCTTGAGACGGTACAAAAATGCTTGAGGCGTTTTCAAAACAACGCCATGGAAAGGCCACGTCTTCTTCCTAAGGCGTTTCAAAGCACAAAACCCTCCTTCTTTGCTTTATGGGAAGGTAAATGAAGCCCAAAAATGAAAAAAAACCCAAGAACCTACTACAATCATATTTCACTATAAATTACATAAAATCATATATTGCTTGTAACCCATGAATCAGGATAGAGGCTGCCTTATATTGAGCAATTGCTAGCTAAATAACTCAGCTTTTATAGTCTTATAGATCATAGTGTTAACGATACTTATATTAAACCTAAATCCTAAAAGCTTGAACTTTTTAAAAAATTGGTAGTTTAATATGGTATAATGCTTGGTTTGGTGGGAGGTCATGGGTTTTTGAACCACCTTTATGTAATTTGAATATTTGTTCCGTATTTGCATATTGATGCGGAAAAATTGGTAGTTTAACATGTGATCCGGTACAGTATTAATCTGGATGAATAATGCGGTTGCCCAGATTTTCTAATCTGTATGCATATGCTTGTTGCAGGTCGACCTCTATCTGCAGCTAGATGCTTCTCAAAGATTTCCCTCTGGTAAGTCCATTTATTTCGAGCTCTTCCATATAAATGAACTGAAAACATGATTTCTTTTTTTGAAAAGTAATTAACACTAAAATAGCTGCAGGGCACATCAAACCTCATTGAATTGAAGCAAATAACAGAGTCAGGAGGTGAGTTCACGCCGCCAGGAACCGCCACAACACGGTGGCCGTTCTTCGTCTTCTTGGGCGGCTCCATGTTCTGCCTCCTCTCAAGCAGCACCTACCACCTCTTCTCCTGCCATTCCAACAAACTAAACATCTTCTTGCTGAGAATGGACTATGTTGGAATTGCAGTCATGGTCATTTGCTCATTTTTCCCTCCGATTTACTACATCTTCCAGTGTGACCCCCACTGGCAATTCATTTACCTAGCAGGGATCACAGCAATGGGGATGTTACCATCCCCATAACACTGCTCTCCCCGTGCTTTCTCCTTAAACACTGCGCTTTCTGAGCCTCGCTCTTCGTCGCCATGGGACTATTCGGCATTGTCCCTGCAATCCATGCTCTCATTGTGAACTGGAATGATTTCCCACAAATCTATAACTCTGGTCTATGTGTTGGCCATGGCTCTATTCTATGTGACTGGTACTATGTCTATTCTATGTGACTGGTACTATGTTCTACATTACCCGGATCCCGGAGCGGTGGAAGCCCGGCTGGTTGACCTCACCGGACATAGTCACCAGATATTTCATATTCTGGTGGTGATGGGGGGCGTTGGCTCACTGATTGCCACACACATATTTTGGAGTGGCGCAATTCAGTAGGGTGTGTGTAATATGTATATCATGAGCAAAATATTATGTAGTTGGAGTAGAGGCAGAAGATATTTGCCTCATGCAAACAATGTTACAAGTGGTTGCTAAAAATATCAGTGATCGAAAATGAAAGATTTATTTATTATTTTTTGAGGGGAGATTATTCATTGAATGTAATGATGTTATAATAATTGAATATGGGCAATCTAGTATTTAATTTCTTTACCTGACAGTCGTATAATGTAGTCTTGTTCAAAAGAATTTGATCATATATATTGTTGGTGGGCCAAGTCAATGGTATTGGACTTTAGAACTGGCCCAGTAGTTGAGCACATTGGTCAAATTTCAAGCCCACCAAGATATTCTTGGGCTTTGGCCCAATCCATCCTGTTTCACCATCACTTTCTCCAACGTATCAACACCTTGTTGTACCCTATCAAATGTAAAAGTGGTCCATTCAATTGTGCCATATTGACATGTCTAGTGTACCTTTCCTCCTGCAATTTTCAGTACATGAAGAAGCAAAAATGGAATTCAATCTATAAGAACAAAGGTCAATGATAGCTACTTAATCAACATTTCCAACCCCTAGGTACTATCTTCTCTTTTTCAAGTATGCTTAAAAATTGATACAGCGACCACTTTTTTCGTTTCAAAGAGCATGCTCATTCGGAAATGAAAGGCGTAAAAAGGAAAGAAACTTACACTTTGTTTGGTTCCTATTTTTTAAAACAAATTTTGAAAATAAAGATAGTATTATTTTAGTATTTTCTTAGTGTATTATTATTTGAATTTAACGTTTTATGTGTTTTTTAGAAAAAAAGAAAGCCTAGGCAAAATGTGTTATATGTTTTTGTTTGTCTGAACGTAAAATAGTTTAAAAATAGAATCGAATGAAATTTTCGCCTTCTATTTGTATCACGACTAAAAAAAAAGAAAAAAAAAATTCAAAATTGTTAAAGTTGGTCAGTCAACCTTTATTCGATCTTGATGCTGGTATTATAAGTTAAAGGTGTCAATTATGGAATTCCTATAAAAAGTATAGGGAATTCTTAAATACAAGTGTCTCCAAACTTTTCCTCACTAGTGTGAACTTTGGAGTGCGCGTGGATCTTGTGTTTTTGTAAATATATTCAATGTAAAAATTACTAATGTCTTTTGCGAATACAGTTTACTGTAAATCAAAACTACTTTTGAGTACATATGAATTTGATGTAAAATCAAAACTCATTTTAAATAAAAGTTTTAAACTAAAATTTAGAACTCATTGTTTGAATAAACAAGTTTAATATAAACTAAATGATCATCCTTTAAAAGATGAGTTCATGATAATAGTGACAAGATTTATTTAGTACAATGAGCATTCATCAAACATAATTAATTAAAATTTTTTATTGTTTATACATATGATGTAAGCAATTAAGCAACCTATAAAACAATCCAAAAATTCAACTTATTATTTGTTCAAGCCAACATAGACAGACGTACCATCAATTAACATGTAACTTGTTCAAAAAGTATTCAACCCAAAATCAATATGGCCAAATAACCCAAAATCAACCTATCAAATCAATCTAAAGTAACTTTCCCTAAACTTTAGAATTCCTTACTTTACTACCACTAAATCCAAAATAATAATAATTTATCTACAAGATTATATTTTGTAACCTTCCAAACTTGTCATGTGTTAGAATATATATCATGTGTCAAATATATGTGATACATCAATTTATTTTTTTACTTCTATTCATTTTTGTATATTACGTTGTACTACTATGATTTTACAAAGATTCAATCATAGTTTTTCCATATATAAACATTCATTTTATCACTTGAGACATGCCTCAAGGGTTGTGTGACTCATGATTTGTTAAGCCTAAATTTAGTTAAATTATTTTTGTATAGATATTGTATTTTCTTCCCTTGCTCATGTATTGCAATTTATGCTTGTGCTGATAACAAACAAAATTTTAATTTAGTAATTTATAGCCGAATACTATAGAGAGAGCCCTTCAAATGGATGCATCGATCTTTGGAGTTGTGTGGATATAAAATCAAGGCGAATCAATTGAATCCACAACCATTAAACCAAAATGTGGGAAAGTGTGATGCCCCGGAAAAGCCGGGAATAAGTTAATAATAAGTCGGCCGCGGAGGAAAACTATGAATATCGGGTCTTCAGATATCGCTCAGCTCACATGTCTCATACATCGAGGACCCATTTTGCATATTTTTATAATAATTTAGAGTTTGATGTCGAGCTCTTCCTACACTTTGTACCAAAATATATTATTCGTTGTTACAATATATTTTGCAAAATCTTCTGTCATGACGGGCCTTCCATTACTCAAACTGAGAGGTGTGAATCTTCTTAAGTACTGAAAGGGGTCCCATGACAGGGTGGTAGAGCACGGAGTAGAGAAATAACTCCTACCAAATTTCATAAAATACAAGTCGCATCTGATAATTCGCGTAAACAACCAGCTTGTCCAAGTAAAATGTACGCGATGTCATATGTCATGCATGAAATGTTTCATGCCCGATCACGAGCTCTAGCACATGCCTATACTTGAAGTGTGACAGCAGGTGTAGTAGTACAGTGACACCATATCACAGAGACCATATCGACTCTTGGCACCCAATCGCAGGTTGCTAATGGGTAACTAATCCCGAGTCGAATCCAGGCTCACATCTTTGACTTGAAGTCTAAGTGATAACCATGGCCAGGTAGTAATGTGTTTGAAGCTAGCGAGCTTTTACGAAACAGCAGCAGCGGTCTCTTACAACCCCAAACGCAACTTTTAGGATCGTCGCGGGATCTGCCCACCATAAGAACTCACGATATGCAGCGGGTCTCTTACACCATGCCGACTTTGGGATATCTGCGGGTCTCTTACCTAGGAAACTTCGGATGATAAAAGCGGGTCTCTTACGCAATTTGCCCGACACGTACTTGTCATTTAATGACATACACCCTCGTGAGTCCTCTACCTTGGACTTGTTCGAAGCTCATGACCGTTTCCTGACACTATTGAATAAACAATACCGTATGCCTACACGGGCTCCACCGATGCCGCCGTTATATGAAATGCATGATGCTGATGCATTTTCGCTGTATTTACATGTATATACGAGTGCTACATATTTATATGGATGATATGAATTGATCGTATAATTCTCCTCCATGCCTGACCCATGTTAATACATCATCTGACATGCATTAACATGTCATATTCTGCTAATGTTATTCGTACCAGCTGATAACACATGCGGTCCACGATCTTGGACCCGTCAGCCCGGTGCGTCGACCCTTCAAAAACATGAACCGGTTTAGTTCGATCATCGAACAACTTGTCCCAACAACGAGAAAACCTAGAAACTTTTAGTTTCGGCTTCAAACGACCCACCACGGTTTGAATTGTGTGGCGTGATCATAGAAATCTCTATCCTTAAATCGAGTTTTTTGGAACTAAACCATATGGTCTCTCATGGCCTCATAGACAACCATATCATACCCGTCTGATACTGACATGTCATCTGATGGTCGCCAGTATCTTCGGCTATTCACTTTCGACCTGACCTTTTGCCTTTGCACACTTGGTGAAAAACATAGACTTTTAGTAGGGTTATGATTACCTACTGTCTTCCACAGGTACATGGATGGAAACGTGACTCAATGGGATTTCCATAGAGTCCAAAAACACCCGAAACAGAGTTTGAACGAAGAAGTTATGACCTTCCGAAGTTGGAGGTCACACATGACTAGGTAGCCTTCTGCAAGGACCAGCTACTGACCTTTTCCGGCTGGCTCACAGCGCAGTGATGCCCTCTGAATCTTAATGGAATCATGATGGGCTTTCCATGGTCGAGGCACGAATCGGAGTTCATAAGAAGAAGTTATGACTTTCCGAAGTTGGAGGTCACACATGACTAGGCGACCTTACGGACTGACCTACGACTGCGGGAATACCTTTGGTAGCTCAGCACCTTGCCCTCCACGAGGCATTCAGATCAGATGTGACTGATGGGCTTTCCATAGGTCAGAACATCACGAATGATTCGGACGAAGAAGTTATGGCCTTAGAAGTTGGGGTCATCGTGATCTTAATAGGATGGACCCATCCAGGCAAACCCATCCGGGCTGATCCATCCGGGAAACCCTTCCATTAGATTGTTCTGGTAAACGGACCATAACTTGGGCTCTGAAAGTTTGGTAAAACTGTTTATCGGGTTCAGCGATGTGTTGATTACTGAAGAGCTATTCTGGCTGTGGCACCTGCCACAGCCCAGGTTAAGAAGTCAGGTTAATGTACTACCCTGATATGGTAGCTTATAGTTCCAAACACAGCAAACATTCCCACCCAGGGCAAGACAACCAACACCATTATTGCTTTTAACCAACACATAAAAATGGCGCTCTGAGACAATAACAGTCAGAAATTTACTCCCCGATTTGTCTGAGCGATCCGAATCTCAAGCACTTTCCCGAGAAGTCTTGGGACGGTTCACACGACCACTCACGGCTTCACACAACCCATGCCATTTGAATGACCCCCATGAAACGAGGATTAAACAGTAGGAGAAAAACCCTACCTCTGGGGTTTGTCGAAACTCCCCCGACCTCCGGTCTACATGCGAAGCCTTATCGTGGATGGACTCCCCCTTGCTTCACACGAAATAGATGGTCCGTCTGTCGGGAAAAATCTAGAGAGAGGTAAGAGGCCTTTCTCTCTCTCTCTCTAACTCTTCCTCTCAGGGTGGTTTGCCTTTTCTCCTCACTTTCCTCTCTACAATAGGTTGGGAGAAGATGAGTCAGTCGGATGTCCTCTCGAACTTGTCGCGTAATAAAACAAGTGGTTCTTTGGATCTGTACTGTCAGGCATCAGTATAGTGGTTCACCCGCTCACATGTTCTTGCGTATGCCATGGGTCCATTGAGCTTTAATGTTTGACTCGATTCTACTTGCGTGACACGTGACCTCTTGTTTCTTCATGATGTGTAGAGTGTCATACCTGGCTCCGGTCTTCGAAAGAAGTGAAATTCCAGCGTCTCGAATTCGATGATTTTTGACATGGTAAAAATTGGGTCGGAGGCGATTCCAATGGTGGGCCAGTTTATCGTCAGAGATCTCAGAAAAATTCGGGATTTTGGCCCGAAATTACCGTTTTACCCTTTATCAGAAAATTTGGATTTTTCGGGGTTTAAGAAAGTCTTCATATCACCTGTAAGCTCGCAGCTCTCTCAGTCCTCTTATAGCGTTTAATTAACACAAACCCCAATACTTGTCCACAATTTCAAAACATACCATTTCCTTTCAATTTTAGTGGCCTAAATGTCACTGCTAAAGTTGGACTTGACATTATACCACTGGCATTTCAATCAACTGGGGTGCATCCAAGACCCACGTCCTTTAGGCATGTGAAGGGCAATGGAATTTGAGATTAAATCAATTAATTTGCCACAGTCCAGTACTTCATAACAATTGCTTTAATCCACTTGGGAGGGATGGAATTAGATGTAAATATGTATATTGCTTGTACATTGATTTTTGATAGGACTTACCATTTATAAATTGGTATGATTCAGTAAAATTTCAATCAGAAAGGCATTTTATGGTGACATTTGTTGTCAATTTCTCCCCATAATGCCTCTAATAAAATGCCATGATCTTTGCTTCTAGTTACTGATTGATGTTACATCCGCAGTTGATCACCAAGCTAAGAGTAAATAGGTGTATTAGCACTAGATTTTCCTAAATGGACACACATATTTGGGCTATGGAAACCATGTGCTTCTTCCTTCCAAGTTTTGGGCACTGTGGGAATATCATACTTTTTAGGGCTTGAAGAGCTCTAAAATTACAATCTTAACTGAGAGTATATATGACTCTAAGAAAATTAATGAAAAAAAAATATAGCATCAACCTAAAACATATATGGCATTCCTTTCCCTTGCTTGTTATTTTTCTCTCTCGTACCTACATTTATCTCGTTGAGGGGTGCTTTGGCTCCACCCTGGTATGTGTTAGAATTAAGTCTAGATAAGCAAACTAAAGTTTGAATTAAGTTGGACCATTGAACTTATATAGACTAATTATAGGCCCAAGTATGTAAGTGGATTCAATGACCCACTAAACCCTATTATAAATATATACTTATATTTAGGTTTAGAGTAACAACAAAAAAACCTATTTTCAAAGGAAGAGAATTTCTACATCTAGTACGAAGAAAAAAGCCTTAGATTGTTCTTGGAACCCCTGCTCTACGATTTAAGACACCTTGAATCGGTTATTGCACGGAAGATTCGCGGATCAGTTCCGTCCGGTTAGTATGTAATTTTAATTTTTTCTTAGATTTGCATATGAAATCATAGATTTGGATGGATGTCTGATTCCAACATACGGTATCGGCGGAGTTTCTAGATTTTAATTTGAGATCTTGAGATTTCATAAGTTAATAAAATGAAAATTCATTTTTTTATTTGATCTATCAACGAGATCTTCTCTCGAATCTTGGGTCCCAGATTTGAGACCTTGAGATTTCATAGGTTAATAAAAATGAAAAAATCATTTTTTTATTTGATATCCGGTTATTATTTGTTTTGTGTTTGCAGAACAGTAGAAGTGCTATGTAAAAAAATAAAAAAAAATGCGGCACTATTGAAAGTTTTTTTTTTGAAAACATGATAATCCAGAATTTTGAATATCCTAGATAAATGAATTTTATTTATTTTGGATTATTCTTGTTTTCTTGAGTTTTTTTTTGTCAGAAAAATCCTAGATAAATTAATTTAATTAATTTTGTGATGAGAAGATTAAATTAAATTTTAACAAGTATTATCCTTTAATGGATAATTATTAAATAGATATATAATTTAATTTATTCATAACATGATGGATTTAATTAAGACGTCTTCATTGTTTTAAGATATTTAAATTATTAAATTAAAGTAAACAACTTACATGTTCAAAGAAAATTATAAGTGGTAATTTATAGTGCTTATTCATAGAATTAGTTTGACTAGAAATTTGCTAAATTAGAGAATTTGAAGTCCATTTGGTTGAATTTAAGAATAAGCGGAACAATGACATAATCTTCAAAACACTCGAAAATTATAAGTGGTATGTTTATAGTGCTTATTCTAGAATTAATTTGACTATAGAAATTTGCTAAATTAAATTTAGAATCAAATTTGGTTGAATTTAATAATAAATGAACAATGACATAATCTTAACCCAACAGTTTTTAAAATAATTAAGTGGGAGAAGGTTTATGAAGCCTTGACTTTCCAACTGAAAAGAATCTTGAGATTCATGTTTGGATCAGCATAAAGTTGAACAAATGTGAGGATCCTAGTTAAGAACTCCTTTATGGTTAGTTAATAAATATTTTAGTGGGGCAATCGGCCCCTAAAGTTGAGGTTCTTTACTTGAAATATTGAAACTAGATCGTGGTGCACACACTTAATTTGAAGAAAATAATAAACTATCTAAAATAGTCCCTATTTATTTTCTCAAGAGGCTAAAGTTTATAAGGTAAGTCAATCACCTAGTATAAGGATAAGTGACTTTTGGGATTGATTAGATTATATATCTTATTAACTTTGAGAAGCTAGCCTGCCTTAGTAGGATGTAAGTTCTCCATGAAAGTTAATTTATCACAATAACGTGTGTGTAATTTTGAGTGTTATATTATACGCTATCAATACAAGTGTATATATAATTATACATGTCTTATGCTGATAATGAACACCTGATGATCAGCACCAATTTGATTCTTAGGATATAAATATGCGCCTTGATCCATTAGCATCAATCATTTGAGCAATAGGTTAGATAGAACCCGACTATGTGAGTTGGAAGAGAATCTAAACATTGTCTTAACTTGTGAGGTGACCTTAAAGTCACTTCATGTAGCACCCACGAAGGCTTCGAAACACTGAAGGCTAAGCTATGAGGCATGGAGGAAGGATGATGAGAAGCGAGGATGTATATCTTAGCTTCTCTCGATGAAGTCTTTGCCAAGTCGGCATCAACCCGTAGGTACCTGAGTGTAATGCTCTTGAGTCTTCGAGGAGATGTTTGGAGTTTAGAGTACATCGGCTAAGCAAATGGTAATGAAGCGGATAATGAGCTTGGCCCCAGAATATGCGAAAGACACTCAGTGAGAGATCATATGATAAAAATGATCGGACTCTTTAATGAGTGGGAGATTTGGAATGCGATATTGTTGGGAAACACAAAATAACATGGTCCTTGAGACATTGTCTCCTTCCTTGATCATTCAAGTTGAATTATTCTATGAATAAATTAGAATGGTCTTTGGCGACCCGATGCGCGAGCCGAGATAGTGAGACAATTGTAAGGGCCGACGAATGTTAATTTTGTGTCAATTGAATCCTCTCAAGCCTCGATGGGAAGAAAAGGAATAAAAAGCAAATCGGTCAGTGTTCATGCTCGACCTAAGATTGCTAAGAAGCTAGACCTTTGATCCTGACAAACCAAAAGGAAAGTGCTTGAAATAATTGATCTTAGTTATGCATGATTGTTTGAGACTACAGAAAGAATTTGATTTCAGTTTCTATATTATGTAATGACAGTTATTTAGTTTCTTTTAATAAAACTTATGTTTCTATTATGAAAGAAAATGAAGTTGTTACATGTGGTACATTGGTGAATAATCTATATCATATTGATTGTGTTGTTATTCAAGTTGATAATGTGGAAAAATCATTGAAAGAAAAAGAGCCTCAAGCAGGCTACGGTTACTTGACATAGGCTTAGTCACAAAAATTTGAAAAAGAATAAAGACTAGTGAGTTGTGGGCCATTAGCCACTTTGACCACTGGGCGTACTATGTCAAAGTGTATTCAAGGTAAAATGGCTAGAGATCATTTGCGCGAAGGAGTTAGAGATCGGGGATATGCAGGATTTGATACACTTGATATGTGTGGGTCGTTTGAGTGTCCACGTCACGAGGTGGCTATGAGTATTTCATCACTTTCTTGGCGACTACTCGAGATATAGATATGTGTACCTAATGAAGAAATCTGAGGCCTTGGATAAATTCAAAGGAATTTAGGCTAAGTCGGAAAAAGCAATTAGGGAGACACATTAAATCACTTAGTTCTTATCGGGTGGCGAGCACATACATTGGTTGTTTCTTTCCTCGAGGAGCATGAGTTTATCTCGGTTTAGTGCTCGGGAACTCCACAACAAAATGGAGTGGCGGAAAGAAGAACTCTATTAGACATGGTAAGATCCAATGATGTGATCTTTCCACATTACCTTTATCACGGGGATATGCCACAATAAGGCAATGACTTACATTACGAATATGGTGCAATCAGTCGATTACCAGACACCCATGGAAATGTGGGCGGTCGGAAATTTATTTTAAATCATATCGCGGGGTTGTCAGCTTATGTGTTAGCGGTCATTTGACAAGTTGGATGCGAAGTCGAATTGTGTTGGTTTGTTGGATCAAAGGTCTGAGGGGTTACAATTTCTACATCATCGACATGAAGGTATTTGTGAGTACAAATGCTAAGTTCATGGAAAAGTATACATCATGAATCACATAATTAGGGTTATGAATGAATGGATGGAAAGGCGAATTCATAGCATCGAGATAATGTTGTTCCACATTGATCCTGACCACTAATGCACGATGCGATACACGAATATGCCTCGTCATAGTGGTAGGGTCATTAGACCACCTGTTAAACTCACATTGATGGGAGAATCATCTTTGACAATCCCGAGTCACATAGAGATGATTTGAAGTTACTCTGAGAAGCAATTAATGATAAGGATTTCGGTTTTGGAAGAAATTTATGAAATCGAAATTAGAATCATGTATTCTAATGAAGAACATTGAATCCGTGTGGTATATACTTAGTACCTAGAGGAACGAGGGATTATATGCTAGTTAATCATGGAGATGAGTTGGCCCACATAGGATATGCGTTCGACTTTAGGTCGGATGCGATTTGAGGAAATCCACCTCTAGATATGTTTTACATTGGGTGGAGCAGCTGTTAGTTGGAGGGTATCAAGCGATCATGTATTGCGGATTGACTATGGAAAATTTGAATATGTGGCGAAGCCGGAGACAGTGGGAAGCGTTATGGCTTGGAATTCCTTATGGAATTAGTGTAGTTAAATTTATTGATCTATGATACTGATAATGATAATAGTGGGCGGTTGTTGTGAACCAGGAATCATAGGAAGACGAAGCATATTGAAAGAAAGTATCACTGTCTGAGAGATTTGTAGAGGAGATATTATAGTAGAAAAGATTGCATGCGAGGATAACTGCTTCGAGTTGCTTTTACAAAAGCACTTAAGACTAAAGTGTTTGACTTTCATGTATCTGACATAGGTCTCATATGTACTCTAGGTTTGGTTTCCATGGTTTATAATGTAATTGGTTGCATTAATAAAATTGGTGTTCCGGTTACTTCATATTATTGTGTTCATTCAGGCCTAGTTCAAACACATTATACATGTCTGGCATGTGAATGCACAGAGGACACAAATATGAGTTCCTTGTGTTTGTGGTTGTTCACGACGGTTCATGGATGTTGGCAATCCATAAGTAGTTGTGGTATGATATATACTTAGTTATTGGGAGTAGTTTATCACAACGCTACTAGAGTGGATCTCAGGGATATCATCTTAGTATGTGCTGGTACATATTGAGCGAGGGCTTAGGAGTGCAAATCATCATATACTATATTTGGATGGTTTTGCCGCTAGCTACTATCTCACATGGGTTCTTAACCCTGAGGGTCGTTGGAGAGTTGAGGAGAGTACGTTATCATTTTGAGGTGCTTCTTGTGACCATTTTATTAGTGATAGTCACTGAGTGATCTTGGATATTTCTTG
This sequence comes from Tetrastigma voinierianum, assembly GCA_016808115.1. NCBI lineage: Eukaryota > Viridiplantae > Streptophyta > Magnoliopsida > Vitales > Vitaceae > Tetrastigma > Tetrastigma voinierianum. The sequence goes on from JAEQBH010003444.1 coordinate 306,915, forward strand.
CTCTAGCTCATAGATTCTTACTTTGACGAGATATGGGAACCATGATGACCACAATTATAGGGTAATATCTGACTTGAGAGTGGCTTAAAGGTGATTGATCGTAGTTGTCCACGGCTAGGCGACCCATGAGTTTGGGGCGGACTTACGATCATGATCAAGTCAAAGGTTAAACGTAGCCTTAAGATAAAATAGTAATTTCAATGTTTATAGTATAATGTATGAAATTCACAGTATCGGTATGGGAGGTGGTGTGAGTAGTGGTAGAGACTGGTAATCTTCCATGCGATGATTTGGAATGAAGTTTTCAATTTTTAGATGCGATTGGTCTCTTATAGTGGTGCGATTGACCAATTATGGAGTTATGTCTGATTGATTCCACGGGAGCCAAAATTGGAAAGTACCATAGGTCGAACCCATTCTAAGTGACCGGTGTTATGGCTTGATATATGATCAATATGTGCGAGTTTTGCTTTAGAGCTAGTGGGAGAATGTTAGAATTAAGCCCATATAAGCAAACTAGAGTTTGAATTAAGTTGGACCATTGAACTTATATGGGCTAATTATAGGCCCAAGTATGTAAGTGGATTCAATGACCCACTAAACCCTATTATAAATATAACTGATATTTTGGTTTAGAATTGCTGACAAAAAACCTATTTTCAGAGGAAGAGAATTTCTCTATCCCAGATCTGAAAAGCAAAAGGCCTTGGATTGTTCTTGGAGCCCACACTCTGCGGTCAAGACCTATAAATGGTTATTCCCTGGAAGATTCACGGATCAGTTCCATTAGGTTTATCACGTCGAGCCACCTTAGAGGCATATTTGTCCAGTGCACCCTGAGCCTTGACTGAAGGTTTGAAAGCGACACTAACCTTTCTTGTAAGCTGGTTTTGTCCGATTACGAACACACATTCGAGTAAAATGCAACCTTCTAAATTCCTAAATTCTCAAATTTCAAAATTACATCTTGGAGTAATAAATATTCAAATCTCAATTATGCATGTCATATAAAGTTGATTCGACATATAACAATATCTAAGATCTGAGAATCTATCTTTGTACTAATATAAACGAATGTTATCATCCAGTGACTTTCTTAATTAACTTTCAAATCAGGCATTTCACATAAACATGAACTTATTAGTTCAACATGATCAAACACAAGTTCCCATCAAATCCTAATGAATCTGACACAGCCATCGCTCATATTAGGCCAAAGTACGAAAATATGTGACGAATGGGAGTGAGCTAAAAGCTTTCAAATAAGAAATACTAATGCAGTTTCATGGATCAAAAAGTTTTCA